>OZ012687.1:35293258-35337882 GCA_963942565.1 Maea johnstoni
GCAGGGTAGGGAGAGAGGGGGCAATGAGAGAGAAGGAGGGGCAGAGAGGGGGAGGGGCAGAGAGAGAGAGAGGGGGCAGAAAGAGGGGGGGACTGAGTGAGAGAAAGAGAGAGTGGGTGCAAAGACGAGAGAAAGAGAGAGCTGGCGCAGAGAGAGAGGAGGGGGGCAGAGACGAGAGATAGGGGATGTCTGGGTGCTCTGATATGTTTCCCATTACAAGGAAGTCCAAGGTTTCCGTCCGCAGGACGGGTACTTTTCTAGTATATTATAAGAGAGGAGGCCCAATCCTTTGCAACGCATGATCCCCGTTGCCGCGCCTGTTTGCCTAATTCTGAGTTGGCAGTTTGGTGGACGAGTGTATCTAGATGGGTTCTTAACGTAAACACATTTCAAAATATTAATCAAAAAGATGATTTTGATGATGATTTTTAAACCTGTATAGCTCTCCGGGACGTCCGATCACCACTCGCGCAACACCCAATAAGTTACGTCGTTCGGGCAGTCTCAGGAGAGCCTACTACGGCTTACTACAGCTCTCTGGGACGCCCGTTCAGTCTCAGGAGAGCCGTATCCTTTGCAACCGGCAATCTCCGTTGCCACACATGTTCCCCTATTTAGAGTTGATCGTATGGTGGACAAGAGTGTCTAGATGGTTTTTACCCTAAACAAATTTTAAATATTTAATCAAAAAGGTGCTTTATGTGCTGATTTTAGAGCCGTACAGCTCTCCGGGAGGTCCGTGACCACTTACACATAGCCCAACTGTACCACCCCAGGAGGTCGCAAGGACCAAGGTGCATGCAGTCAGATAGATACTTATCTCAGGTATGCAAGAGAGAAAGAGAGAGAGGCAGAGAGAGAGAGAGAGGGGCAGAGAGAGAGAGAGAGAGAGAGAGAGAGAGAGAGAGAGAGAGAGAGAGAGAGAGAGAGAAGGGCAGAGGGAAAGAGGGGGCAGAGAGAGAGAGAAAGAAAGGGTGGACAGAGAGAGAGAGAGAAAGAGCAGAGGGGGCATAGAGAAGAGAGAGAGGGGGGGGCAGAGAGAGGACAGAGAGAGAAAGGGGGGGAAGAGAGAGAGGCGGCAGAGAGGAGAGAATAGAGAGAGAGAGAGAGAGAGAGAGAGAGAGAGACGAGAGAGAGAGGAGACGGAGAGAGAGAGAGAGAGAGAGAGAATGAGGGGACAGAGAGAGAAGAGAGGGGCAGTCAGTGAGAGAGAGGTAGAGAGAGAGAGCAGCAGTGATATAGGAAGAGAGAGGGGGCAAAAGAGAGAGAGAGGTGCAGAGAGAGTGTGAGGGGGCAGTGAGAGAGAAATAGGGGACAGAGCGAAAGAGAGGGGCACAGAGAGAGGGGATGACAGAGAGAGAGAGGGAGGGAAGAGAGCGGTGGCAGGTAGAGAGAGAAAGAGAGGCGGGGCATAGAGATGGGCTGAAAGAGAGGGAGGGGGTGGGGCTCTCTCTCATAGATGTATTGGTGGTCTGATACGTTTACCATTATAAGAAATGTCATGGTTTCCGTCCGCAGGACGGGTACTTTTCTAGTATATTATAAGAGAGGAGGCCCAATCCTTTGCAACGCATGATCTCCGTTGCCGCGCCTGTTGCCTAATTCTGAGTTGGCAGTTTGGTGGACGAGTGTATCTAGATGGTTCTTAGCGTAAACTTATTTCAAAATATTTACAAAAAGGTGCTTTTGATGCTGATTTCTCAACCTCGAGCGCGGCCGGGTTTGGTACTGACCACCCGGCGATAGATGGTACTACCGATATCAAACTTCTGCTTCACATTGGGGGTTACACAGCACAATCTTTGTTGGTTGTACGGTGGGCAGAAGTGCGCTGACTGTAGTAGCGTCAAGCCTACCCGGGTGATTAAATCAAGAGCATGTACAGAACGGGTTGAGGCGCCATGGAGACCCTGGACATTGCCTGCATGGGCGCTTAGGGACAAATCCCATAGGGGAAAAACACCAAACAAGGGCAGAGTGCTCCGACAGAGATTCGTAGAACAAACCCAGACCAGTTCAGCATACTACGGTGGCGCATGAGTAACATGCATATTTGAGCTATAGAAAAATCTGGACTTTTCTATAGTTCAAAAAATGTTTTTCAGACAACCAATATATAGGGCACAGCGGGCTCACAAATAGTAACCATTTGAAAATGATCATTATGAAAAGAACTTGAAAATTGTGACGAAATTTAATGTCTATATAAACTTAGAACTACCTCAAGCCGTTACCACACTTTTCGGAAATGAAAGGTCAGTTTGAAAAAGTTCTAAAATACAGCCACTAAAATGTTATAAACCCCTTTTTATATAGCAACTTCGATAAACATTTTTATAAAATATCTTTTCATATATACATATATATATATATATATATATATATAATATATATATATATATATATATATATATATATATATATATATATATATATATATATATATATATATGTATACAGAGAGAGAGAGAGAGAGAGAGACGAGAGAGAGAGAGAGAGAGAGAGAGAGGGAGAAATGATATATTACGCCATAATCTAACTTTGAAAATAGTTTTGACTAGAAATGATTAAGATTATATGTATCAGTGAAATCATAAATGTCCCATCTTTTATTACAGCCGGTTTAATAACCAATGATCTTATTTATGAAATGGTCTATCTATATGCCAAGTTTCTTGAATTATTGATACATAGGTTAGGGTTAGGTGGCCCTCAATGTGTGGTCTTACGGATATCCGAGTGTTTCTACATGGTTTGTAACGTAAACAATTTCAAAAAGTTAAACAAAAAGGTGCTTTTGATGATGATTTTTAGAACTGCATATCTCTCCGGGAGGTCCGGTGAGGAAGACATGTGCACCTGATCGGGTTGAAATGAAGTTAATAGGCAAGCCACCCCAAAATAGCTGCGAACAATGAGGCCCTAACCACAAACCCACTGGTGTGCCTGCGGTTTTATTTGCGAGGGGTCGAGCCCGACGCAACGAGAACATAAGGCTTAAGTGGAACAAACAGGACAGGGTTTGTATGACGTCTAGGGCATACAGACGGCAGTTAACTTCAACTGTTCTCTTCGCCATTGATAAGGAAGAGGAGAATCTTAGGAGAATGAGATAAAAACAGGATATTCGGGGATAGATGGATAACTGTGATTTCATTGAAGATGGTGAAATGATAAGGTGATATTGCCTCAATATATGATGGGTTTACATGTAATTTAAATCAGTATTTTGTATTAAACATTGCACTTTCCCAGTTTAAAGAAAATGAAAGGTCAGTTTGATATAAACATTCTAAATTGCAGCTGTTAAAAGTTAAAAAAAACTTTTTATGTAGGTATTTCAATAGAAAAAATAGCAAACTCGATAGATCAAGAACAAGTATCAATGTGAAATAGATGATAATTTGTTACCATCTCTCAGCCCTTCTGCTGTAAAGACGACGTGTGCCACCCAGGTGGTGGCACCTGAGACTGAAAATAGCAAGCGCTCAGTGCATATACTGTAGAAGGACTAAGGAACGGGTGTTCAGGTGTGACGAGGAAGAGACAGATAGCGATACAGAGAACGAGAGAGAGACAGAGAACGAGAGAGAAGGGAGGAAGAGAGATATACAAAGAGAGAGCGGGGGAGGGATAGAGATACAGAGAGAGAAATACAATGAGAGAGAGAGAGAGAGAGAGAGAAGAGAGAGAGGAGAGAGAGGAGAGAGAGAAGAGAGAGAGAGAGAGAGATGAGAGAGAGAGAGAGAGAAGAGAGAGAGAGAAGAGAGATGAGAGAGCGAGAGAGAGAGAGAGAGAGACGAGAGAGAGGGAGAGAGAGAGAGGAGAGAGACAACGAGAGAGAGCTACGAGCGAGAGAGAGAGAGAGAGAGAGATACAATGAGAGCGAGAGGGGGGGAGAGGGGACATTCGGGACAGACAGGACAGATAGATGTACTAATGACATATGTTACGCCATACTTTCACTTTGAAAATAGTTTTGAGTGGAAATGATCATAATTAGATATATCAGTGATATCATGAACATACACAGCACTATTTCTTTTATTACAGCCGGTATGATAAACCTTGATCTTATTTGTCGATGGTATATCTGTTTCTTCTTGAATTATTGATACATAGGTTAGGTGACCCTAAATGTGTGGTGTCAGAGATATCTGGGTGCTCTGATATGTCTGTCGTTATAAGATATTTCATGGTTTCCGTCCGCAGGACGGGTACTTTTCTAGTATATATATATATATATATATATATATATATATATATATATAGTATATATATATATATATATATATATATATATATAGATATATATATATATATTATATATATAGAGAGATGAGAGAGAGACGAGAGAGAGAGAGAGAGAGAGAGAGAGAGAGAAAATATACATACACACACACACAAATATATATATAGTATATATATATATATATATATATATATGTATATATATATATATATATACATATATATACATATATATATATATATATATATATATATATATATATATATATATAGTATATATATATATATATAGTATATATATATATATATATACATATTGTATACCGTGTTAATTTCAATGCGCATATATAATTATGTGCTCAGCAGGTAGCTGCCTTTGATGCAAATGCCAACTATCATGTCAGCATCCTGTACGATAATAGCATAGGGATTGGATGTCCAAATAACGGTGTGCAGTTAAATAAATGCTGATTCCAGTGGTGCGCAAAGTAGTCATTAATTACATTGCCGCAATATTAACACTGGACACGTACATTATTTATTAATCTATGTCCACACACAAACACACTTACAACTCTGTAAGTAGTAATTAATTAGATCTTCGCATCATTAACACTCTGTACACTATTTATCTATCTATCTCCACACTGACACACACACACACACACACACACACAAACATACATACATACATGCATACATACATACATACATACACACACACACAAACAAACAACATACATACCGTACGTATATACATACATACACACACACATCCTTTCGGAAGAATTGGCAAGTGACCTAGATATTTCCTATTTTTGATAAATAAACTTTAATGATGCAATACTTTCGTTACTTTCACTTGACGCCACATAATTGATAAACAGTTTTAAAAACAACAAACTATTTCAGGAAAATAATTTCAGATTAAACATAAAAAGCAATTATACTAGTTATTGTATTGTTTGTATTGTACTTCATTGACTGATCCAAAAGGATACAAAAATTATACAAGTATCTTTGATTTGCCACTAATAGGAGGAAAGACCAATTTAAAGAGTTTTGTCCAAAGAGTTACAATGCCCAGATATAATTTTCGTTGATTGAACAATTCAAAGAATGAAACAGGTGTGAACACTAATGTTATATGGTTAACAGAAAGACATAATGTTGTTTTTAAATGGTATAGTTTTCACGGCTACCTGTTATACATTACAGGCTAAAGATGAACTAGGGCTAACAATGCAGTATCAACGTTCAGTCAGTGACATATATGGTCTCAATGAGGTTGTTATTCATAATTCTTGAAAAAACAATTTCATTTCATGATTATAAAATAAACTCTACTTGAGAAATGATGACCATGTTTTCTATTGAATTTACATGATGTTTATCAGTCAAACGACCAAATTAATTCTCTTGTTATTGTGCAGCGGGGGAGGTTAACGACCAGAATCAGGCCTTAAGGCTGAAATTAAATACCATGATTGTTTCCTGTTGTTTCTAACTGATTCATTATTTTCAGGCTGCGGAAAGCACATTTTAGATTCGCAAACATATGTCAGGTGCATAATGAAACGCTACACACGATACATTAATTGAAAAGATGGTTTTATATAAGGATTTCATAGAAGATTGAACTGCGATTATTTTTCCGTTGATAAAGAATAGTTAGCCAGCATTCTGATTTTGTAATATACTATTTAAAATAGAATGAATAACCACACATATGTTGAAAGAATTAAAAATGTTAATTTTATTACACAATGTTGATATATTTGTATAGCATGGCCATGATGCTTGGCGCGCAGGAAAATAAACAAAAAAATTGAAATTAAAAAAAGAAAAAAGCACAACAAAGATACATTAATCTGGTGAGTCCTCATTTTCTTGCCATCGCCCATTTTAATTAAAAAACACATGCATAACTTGACCTTGACATTGCAATTTGATTTGAATGACACCTTTGATATTTCATTTTTATGTGCCCAGGCAACGGGCTGGCAATCCATATATATATATATATATATATATATATATATATATATATATATATATATATATATATATATATATATATATATATACATATATATATGTATATATATATATATATATATATATATATATATATATATATATATATATATATATATATATATATATATTTATATATATATATATATATTTATATATATATAGTTGAAAACTCAATTTGTCATGTATTTATGGGTCATAGCAGTTCACTTCTTCACAGTTAACTTCTGGGAAATCACGCAAAGGCCGTCACCGGATCGCATGATCATAATAAGTGCATGTTGGTATGATGTAGAATAATCCATTACTAGAGGCCTGGTGGGGAATTATTGTTTGTTGATTAGTATGCCACCGGATCTCATGACCTGTGTTGCTCATAGGATTGAGTGTCTGATCTGTCTTGATTGGCGATAGACTACCATTCTAGTGTTTAACACGACAGGTTAGTGTGAGCACAACATATTTGATGAAATAAAGCCGCCAATTAATTTTGGAAATGTAATGCTCATAAAGCCTAAACATTTGGTCACCGTGATGTGTATTAGGTCACTTTGTAAACCTCTATTTCCTTCTGTATTTTATTTTTAGTTTGTATTTCTTGACGTTTCTCTTATGTTTCTGCTTTGTATTTTGTGTGATTTATATATATATATATATATATATATATATATATATATATATATATATATATATATATATATATATATATATATATATATATATATATATATATATGCAGATGCGGATCCACGCCGGTTTGCATCAATGCACGTGAATCGCTCAAGCGCTGAGGTGCATCTTTTCATAGCATAGATTTTCCAACCAAGACGCACCATCTGTGTCTTTCATGAAGAACTGGTCACACATTCCATTCGAGTTGGGAAATATTAAACATTCCCCAAAATGATGTTAGTCTAACTCCGTCTCAAGCAGGAAGTGATCTCGTACATATTGGTACTCAAATGAGGCATTCCCAGAGTTTTTGATAAAACCGCCATTGTCGTGAGATGTGGTAGACTGTTCTCCAACTTGAGACTTTTAAAATTTGTACAATATGCAAATATGATATCCCTGTGGGGTGTCCACAAGGAATAACATCCCCGAGAGGGGAACTTATTCCTGCTGGACACCCCACAGGGATGTCATATCTGCTTTATTATGCCGAATAAAATACAAAACACAAAAGGGGTAAAAATTACAAACACCATAAATTTTGGATAAATACTCCTCGTCTGCCTTGTTGAACTAGTTTCACCGGTAGGCCACTCGGCAAACTCAACTTGCTATGGGCTATTCAAATAGCCCATAGCTTTTGCTATGGGCTATTCAAATAGCCCATAGCTTTTGCTATGGGCTATTAAAATAGCCTATGAATAGCCCATAAGCTGTCAAGGACAATAGTCTGTCGCTAGGGAGTGAGGAAAACATGATGATTAATCCATGGCCCTTGACCAACCAGAATCAATAATCTTCACGTGAGGTATAATAATTAGTCATGATTTCTGCTCCAACTGAATGATAGCTATTAACCAATGACGGTGTACCAGAAGTCGATGTCATACTAGATCTCGAGATCTTGATCATTGTGTTAATCTTGTAGCTTTATTGACCGTAGTTATTAGATAGGCAATGAGTTAAAAACAAAAGCAGTTCATACAGACTTACAGAAATACACCTATATATAGCCAGTACGAACTTCGGGAAATTCAGGAAAGCACATGTTTGTGTGTCAAGTATAATTAAATTTAAACTGAAAACAGGAACACTCGACTGACTAAAAGTGACTCATGGGGTTAATTTGTGAATATTGAAAATAGGGTCATTTTACGATGTGCACCTATGTTCGAGCATTGATCCGTATCTTTCCCTGCTTAATCACTCTGCAGAATAACAGAGCAAGGATTACAGAATGTGACAGAATAGTAAGATACAAGCATCTAATGTTTTTGATTCTTCTCTATATATTGAATATCCAACAGAACATGTTCGCTTCAAACATATTTTTGATATCACGTTTGTGGATTTGCAGGAAAATTCTTTTATGACGTAATTCGACTGAATTGATAAGTGGGTTTAATTTATGAATATAGGGTCATTTGATGGTTTACACACAAGTTATAGAAGAGACACAAAGACATGTCTGGTTATAGCCTTTACCCTGTTCCTATTAATCAGCTGATATAAAAACACATCATTTTAATTTATTGATTATAATCACTCCATAGAATAAAAGAGTAAGTATTACATAGTGTGACAAACATAAGATACAAGCAGAAAAAGAGTTAGAGATAGAGAGACAGGGTTCACGTGAACTATGGAACCCCACTTGTTCAAATCCCTGCCATGTTTATTATTTATCATTAGCTTGATCTTTAAAAAAACACAGTCAAAATGATCAATCTCATAATCTCTGCCTCTATCCATGACTTGGTTGATAGCAGGGTTGATATTAAAATTGGAATTTGTCCTGATAGTAGTAAACTTCTTTGATGTATGTGAGTATTATTACTGAAAGGTTGGAAGTGACCATGTAATTATGCTTTACTAGAAAAGTAGGGGACCCATGTAAGTATGATAAACTAAAAAGGTAGGTGCCCTGTTTATGATATACTGAAAAGCTAAAATGCTGCTTAAGGTGGGATGCCTATTTATGATATACTGAAAAGGCAGGGTGTTCATAAAAGCATGATATACTGGAAAGGTGCCTATGTGAGTGTAATATATTAAAACATCAGGATACTGGAAAAGAAATACTGAGCTACGGGAGTTCTAACTTATGCATATTATTTGCCTATCACTAAGAAAGGATGTTTTTGTCTGTGAGAGAGGAATAAGTGAGTGTTTCTGTATATCATAGCATGGGTGGAATTGAATAGCAAATAGTTATGAAATTATTGAAAGAGGGCTTGACATATCACCAAACTAGTCAGTTTGTACATTCAAACAAGGATATACCCTTAAATTTTTGTTTTCTGGTTCTAACGATACTTGGTACAAACCTCTAGGAATAAGCCTAGATTCACTAAACATTTAAGGGGAATTTGTATGTAAGATTTAGATCAAACATGTCTCCTTAAATTGTACTTCTTTAAAATTGCTTCAGTCGTAAGGATACAAGTAAAACAATCATAACATACGTGGCTGCTACAGACGCAAATGGTTTAAAGGATATTAGATAGAGGGCAGCAAATAACCTGGGGCTGTAGGTTTGACAATACCTTAGGAGGTGAAATTACATCCCTGACAATACATCTAATTAGGGTCTAATGAGAAGAAGTTTGGATTGTATGCACCAAACTAATGAGGGTTTTGGGTTGTCATTTATGTATACTGATATTCAATATAGACACTGGAACCTGTTACTTACGTCCCTAAGGACGTAGATAATACATAACTTTGGAATTGATCAAGTTACAACTCTATGCCAGTGCCAATTAAAGGTAGAATACAGGTAACTGTATATATACTGATATCAACATTATTTAGACACTGGAACCTGTTACTTAAGTGTGGAACCGATTTAGTTTCAACTCTATGACAGCACTGGCTAAGTAAAGGTAGAATACAGGTAATGAAACCTGGAACCTGAATCCTCTATTAGAATCATCAAGGTGAAGATTTAAGTATACATTATGAGGCTACTGGTGATATAACAAAGTACAACTTGTTTTATTTGAAGGATCTATTTGTCTAATTTGAGTAACGATAGTTTGTGGCAAAGCCTGCTTACCAGAGTGATCTATGATGCAGGTACATGATCTCCTCCTGGCCGTTATTTTTACTATGGCCTTTACTGTGGGGCTTGAGGACAATGCAATGGTGATCACTTTTAACTCATTGATGCCTAGGAGAACCTTGAGGAATTGCTGTCTGAATGTTTAATACTTTTGACAATAACCTGCAAATTCAAGATTATACACAAGATTTGAAGGAGAGTTGTTAAAATATTTCCCAACTTCATATCTGTCAACTCTCCTGATATGAGCACGTACTCTCCTGAAATTAGAACCCAAATTAGCTGTCTCCTGATGGAACACCTGATATTCCATTGACTGTGTGTACAAATTGATTCACTTCAGCCATCTTTTACAGCCTTATCCCTTATCAATTCACAGATAGATGTGGGTAATCCTCTGATATTGGGTTGGCGAATGTTGACAGGTATGCAAATTTGTTTTCACCTTTAAGATTTCACCCTGATGGTCAGGCTGATTTGGCTGCAGAGGATACACATGGGTTCCTATTGGAAAAGGTGCATAGGTCACATTTGGAGGCTGGATCCGCCGCATTTCTTTCAGTTCAGATATTCTAAAGAAACTCAGTAGTGATGACATGTATTTATGTATGACAGATTCAATTAGCAGTATTTGATTCGCATTTGTGTCCACAAATACCTGGGCAAAACAAAACTTGTCGAAAACTGTGATTTTCCAAGTCATGCTGCTTGGATGTCATACTGGCTTTGACATACAGAACATCTCCCCCCCCCACCCCCGCGCAGCCCCACCCCAACGCTCACCCTCCGACACCCAAAATCCATGACTTTTAGCTCCCTCGTTTGAGGAATTGAGTTCTACAACAGATTTGGGCCATCTCTCTAAACCAATCAGAATACAGTATCTTCAAGTGAGATATAAAAATAGTACTTACACAGCATGTATTTCCTTTTAGTACAGTGCTATAGCGGAAGCTACAGTGCTGACATTAATATCTCAAACTTAACGTGGCTCTGGTTTGCAAGCTACGTGGGTCATTGATGTGCTTAGCTTATCTTTTGACATGTTATCCATGGGTGTTTGTACAACCAGGCACGGCCAAAGTTTGGTCAACTGGTGCACAGAATTAAATGTCTGTACTGTACGTACCTCATACGCTCTTTACACTGAACGTGGCATTGGTTTGCAAGCAACGTGGGTCATTGATGTGCTTGGCTTATCTTTTTACATGTTATCCATGGGTGTTTGTACAACCAGGCACAGACAGAAGTCCGGTTGACTGGTGCAGGAATTAAATGTCTGTACTGTACGTACCTCATACGCATTTTGCACTGGTCTCATAAGAGCTTTTTATGTTACCAATTACGAAAGACATTAATCAAATGCCATCGAACTTCTAACCGAAGGTGAAATATCAGAGATGTAATAACAGAAGGTGTCAGCCATTCCCGAACAAGTCGACGAATTATAACACTTTCTGCCCGCTTGGGTGGATAGATATTGATCAGTACATTACAATAAAGTAGCTTCTTTTCTTGCACGCCATATTGATTATTAAGGGATAATGCGTTTTAGAGGAATTTGGAATTTCGTTTTTTCTGCCCTTTTTAGGGCTTGGTCGTGACTAGCCAGTTGTAACTGGCAGAGGAAACCGGAGTACCCGGCGAAAACCACCGCCCTACCCCAAGTCACTGGCAACTCTCAGATTAATGGCCAAGTTGTAATATCAATTAAAATGGTAGTTCAAGTGGTACTATTGAATTCTGCCGTTCGATATTGAATGTACAAAGTGTGAACTGCTCCAGGTCTAACGCCTGTTGACCAATCAGCATAGAGAATTACAGCAGATCAGGTGATAAATGTACATATGTACATGCATACAGAGATAACCATTACCAACGCAATTGCTAAACAGCAAAATTGTTGGGAGTAACACATAGCCATCAGTCGTAGACTTCGTAGTAAACTAGATTCGCACGTCTCCTTCTGTCACAGGCCAAAACTAATCAATAAATCAGTTTAAATCACAAACATAAGAGGTAATTAAGTAATTAAGTAATCTTCATTGGATATCGATCCTGTCTACTAAACTATCTCAGACAATGAAAAATCCAGGTGTTTTAGAAGCATGTCAGAGGTGGCCTTGCAATTAGGCATAAGAGCTTATTTATGGCTAATACACTCACCCCAAGACATACCTGCATAGCTCATTTCGTTATTACGGACTACGGGAACCTATCCACAATAGATTAGGAACACTAATTGCCTTGTTTTGCTAATTTCTTTTGTCGCATCTTTTGAGGAGCAATGGATAGCACTCACCACATACTACAGTGAAGATATTTGATTTATGTACCAGTAGACCAGTAGACTACCAGTGAAAGATAGAGGCCACATGTTCAGCCAAGGTATTTTTTTTTGTGGCACACATATTCATGTTCTTGTTAGCTACGTGATGAGTAGCCAGGGTGAATGTGGGTATCCCAGTCATATGAACCTTGGAATATCAACGAAATATTAGAACGTCCCGGGTGTGTTGGCTTATCTTATCTCTTATCACTTGTCTTATCTCTCATCACTTATCTTATCTCTTATCACTTATATCATATTCCTTATCACTTATACTATGTCTTATCTCTTAAATGACCTGTCATACCCACATATTTAGAACAGGTAAAATGTTTTAACTGCACAGTATTGGTCTGTCACAGATGCTAGTTTCCAAGGAGTTTAAATGTGAATTAGATACCTGCTTCATACCAAGCAAATGAGAAGAAAGGTATGCTTAATGAAACCATACACTAGAAGCTAGTCTTTGTGGGTAAAAGTAAATTGAAATGGATATGATCCTTTTCATGACACAAAATTCATTATTTCTACACTTCGTTATTCACAATGCCTATTCTCATATTGGTTTATAACATTTTTGGTAGTTTACGAAAAGAAATATTCTCAACTCTAAACATGCTTTATTTCATACAAATATGTTAACAGTTTTTTTGTACCACAGTTGACTGACTTCAACCAATCACATTCCTCTCACAGTGTCGATAATTGAGTAGTTGACATATCCCACACTTTCTGAGCCTTTGTTCTCTAATCTTCCTTAAAATAAAGGTGGTAGCTACGGTATTGAGTATCTAGGTTCTCAGCCAAGCTGCCCTTGGTCTGTGATTGGCGTATGACACCTGTGGTATCAGTCTACTGTGGTATATAACAAACACCAAAGCTTCCTTGTGGTCTATCTATGTATGTAGGTTGTTTATTCACTGTAGTATAAACTATAAAATACATTTCACACATATAATATAATAATGTAACAAAATGAACAAATAATTAATGTATATGAATATTAGTCATATGCAGAGGTGGGTTTGGACCGTAGTCAAAGTCTATCACACACCCAAATGCACGTTTGGAGAGACTATATTTGAGTTAAAGTCAATAAAGAAAACAGTACAAATATACCCCCAGCCCCCTGCTTGTCTCCAAGCTCATGCCAGGTTCCAAGATATTTGGTCTCTTTTCTCTGCATAGTGATGGCATAGATAGTTACAAAAGTAGTGGTTTTAACATATGCAAAGTCTTAAAATTACCCATTAATCAAATAAGTGTAATAAGATACCTTAATTAAAACGTGTAATTGCCTATTAAAGATGTGATGAAGATTTATTGGAAGGGCGACTATAGACGTAACCACGCATTTGGGTCTGCTTAGATAACATTTATCATGCTGCTTCAAGTAATGCCATTAATAATGTGATATCATAAGATTGTACAACTTTGGTTTATTGTACTGCAACTGTGGCCGTGACATAGTGTATATGAGTCATATTCAAGTAACGGTTGCTTTCGTGGTGAGTGTCTTGGACTTGGAATTTATTTGATAACATTCTATCATATATATATATATATATATATATATATATATATATATATATATATATATATATATATATATATATATATATATATATATATTATATATATATATATATATATATATATATAAATATACATACATACACAAGAGGTCCCTTGGGACTTTGAGAGTTGAGTGCTTGCTCTCTAATGACAACGTAGCCCTGGATCAAGCAATCTTTACCTCTGTTATGCGACATGAAAATCAACCCAACTCACGACTGCGTCTACCCTTCTTTAGTTCTGGTGGCAACAGTGAGATCTTTGTTAATACGATTATGTTTGATCAGGGTAACCTGACCCCTGCCGTCATCCATGATAAGTCTCCGGAACTTACACGTGGACATTAAGCGAAAGCATAGACCAGAAGAGAGAAAATAATTTTTATACAAAACCACGTGCAATGAATATCATCCATCCCATGGTGCAAATCCTTTTATATTCTTTAATCCATTGGTTGCACTCTCACGATTACAGCTTTAAAGGCTTTAACATATGTTAAATCTCAGAAATTACCTATATTCACAAATAACCCCCTTAAGCCACCTTAATCAAAACGCGGAATGCCTATCACCGATATATAGATGTGACGAAGATTCATTAGTATGGCGACTACAGACGTTATCCTGTATATGCGTCCAGATGGATAACACTGGTCATGCTGCATAGAACAAGGTCAGGTTTGACGTGGCTTAATAAGATTATATAACTGGGGCTTATTGCACCGCCACTGTACCTCGGTAACATTCGTCATGCTGCATAGTCAACAAGGTCAGGTTTGATATGATATTAACCCATTCACACTTAGAGCACCACCAGAACCTAACGTCTGCTACTTTCATACTTTTGAAAATAACTTGAGAACAAAGCGAAAGTTCACAAAATGTTTGAAGGAGAGTTGCAGTTTGGCTTCTGATAGACAATTCTCTTTCATTTGTTTTCCAGAAAATGCTTTTGTAAGTAATATATTTCCAAATTTGTCAGGCCTGTTTTGGCGATTTTCTAACTTGGGCTTATAGCACTGCCACTTGCCGGGAGAGGAAGCTTAAGGTGAGTTTACTCTCGCCACAATTTCGACAGGATGTATAAATTCCCCATCTAGTTATGAAATGGTGTTTACCTAAACTATGCCTAGAGGTCAGTAGGTCTCTGTGACACCATATTAGAGTGACGATAATAACGTTTACATTTAAGTTTCTTTTTAAGTTGATATAGTTTCTGTTCTGTTTATTTTCCTTGGTACATGTATCCTTCTCTTTAGTTACTTTGTATTGTATTGGAAGTGCTGTATGCCGCGCTTTGTATAGGTTAACGTTACGAGTTGATTGATTGTAACTTAGCTACTTTGTATCTTTAGCGATAACCTACACTTCACGAGGTGGTTTGTTCTTCACTACGATAACACCTTCACTGTAGTTCGACTAGATACTACCGAATGTATTGTTTATTAATGTATGATTGCTTGTATTAAAGCCTTTCTGACTGTAAAGACTGGTGGCCAGCCTACCAGTCTGAAGACCTATAGGAAATCCTCATAACGCCCTGGGGAACAGTCTCGTATAAGGCATTTATAATTGCTCCTGAACGAAAACAGACCTCTGGGTTTTAAATGATCATTTTCTTTTAAACAACAACATTATAATTAGCCAATGACTGAGCGGGCCTGGAGTAATATAAACTGAGTAGGGAGCATCACGAACACATAATAAATGGCAAATATGCTGAGCTGCAGCCACCTATCGGTGACCTAATTAACTAGCGGTCCGAGGGCAATGTAATTATGACAGAGCGGGCCTGGGGCAATTATGAACATAAAACACATGGTCACATGGCACACATAAAGCATTCTGATTGGAGGAGATAGCTGAAGCAATAATAATGGTGTTTATTGCACATTAAGTTGAACCTGCTTTCTGTCTTCACGAGTTGTTCCTGGCTATCCAAATATGATTATTAGTACATTATCTGCGCTGCATGATGAATCCAATAAGATGTCTGGTCCTCCAAATGTCGCTTTACGTCGTCAAATACAGTAGTTAATATCTGTTCTGTATCAGCAAAGTACTTATCTTGAATTCTTGCACAGTGGGTCATTCCTGGTGTTCACATGAGGTCGTACTGTATCTCTCTGCCTTCTGTGATTGTGCACATAAAAACGATACCTTTCGAGATTTCAAAATGGCAAGCCTGATTACTTATGAAAAATGTCACTAAGTTCTTAACGCTGGTTTACAAACTTCACTAAAGTACTATTGTAGTATTTAAATAAGTTTAATTGAATTTAGATATAATCGGATTGCAAACTTGCTTTTAAAAGTCACACATGCTAAGGGACATATGGTTAGGATAATAAACTGTGCGCGTACGATCGATGGCAAAACGCAAAGTATTAAAGACGGCATTGCTGGCATTTTTTATTGGAATAAAGTAAGCGCTGTTGGGCGCAAAGGGCACTAAAGAAAATGGATACTCCCAGGCGTCATTTCAAATTGATTTGTGATTCTCCATGGGTCGGTTCCCTAACATGATTTACCTTGACGTAGCGGGCATGTTCTCTGAGGACGATCATGCTTTATTGCGCGATGAGGCTATTGATCAGGTTATGTTGCCAAGACACGTTTATTGTAATCTCGTTTCCTAGACCGGATAATACAATACCCAGCCAGTTTGACAGGTCTGAGGTTATCGCCTTGACAAAGTTATATCTATGCACCACTAGAGATGAGAAAGGAAGTGCAGCCAAGGGTTACTTTCGGAGGAGATACTGTCTGTCTGTCTGTCTGTCTATCATACCTACCTACCTACCCACACACATACATAAATATACACACATATACACACACACACACACACACACTCACACACGCATATATATATATATATATATATATATATATATATATATATATATATATATATATATATATATATATATATATATATATATATATATATATATATATATACATACATACATACATACATACAAACACACACACACATTTATAAATATATATATATATATATATATATATATATATATATATATATATATATATATATATATATATATATATATATATATATATATATATATATATATATATATATATATATATATGTAATAAATACATATATATATAAATATATATATATATATATATATATATATATATATATATATATATATATATATATACATATATATATATATATATATATATATATATATATATATATATATATATATATATATATATATATATATATTTATATATATATACAAATATAGTATAAATATATATAAATATATATATATATATATATATATATATATATATATATATATATATATATATATATATATATATATATATATATATATACATTTTTGAATGGTTTCATTTATAATAAATTTTGTTCATAATTTTGACCAGGCGCGGATTCACACTGGTTTGCAAAGATGCACGTGCATCATTCACGCTGGGAGGCGCAACGTTTGATATCAAAGTGCATCGGTCAAACTTTGAACTTCAAACTCAGCATTTGTGGTAGCGTTCATATGAATAAGTTACGAGTGATCGCAACCTGGAGGAGTAGATTCCTCATGCCATTCCGCGTCCGTGTATGTGAATAGCAGAAAGTGAATAATTATACTTTAATAATGGTTCCAGGCGAGCAAAGTATTTCCAGAGGAAGTCGACAGACATAATCGCCCTTACCTGCAAGATGCAACTGCTATTTCCTCACACATCAATGATTGCACCCCTCACACATCAATGATTGCACCTCCACTGAGTGAGAGTATCCTATAATCTGGGGTCAATTGTAGTCACACGTAAATAATGTTAGTAGATGACACTACTTTCTCAGGCGCATTGGAACATACCTATCTGACCTCATCACGTCTCCATTTGTACTATAAGTAATGCTGATGTATGTACCATTTGTATGCAGGTTATATGTTGTTGATGTACTGAGTATTTGAGGATATAATGTGTGGTTTGTGGAAAGGGTTTCATGGTAGATAAGGGCTATTGTTCAGTAAAAACAAATCTTAATTTGTACTAGACCGATTTTGTTATTGTAGTGTGGCGTAGGTTTCTTTAGAAATCAGAGCCAGTGTCCATCTTGATTTCTGCTAAATGGCAATCTTGGCTAGATGGTGATTAAGCGTGCTGGTTCACAAATGCTTCATCTCCAATTCGAATTAATACAATCAGTACTTTGAGTACAACGTAAAAATCAGGCCAACCAGCCATGAATGTTATTGTTGTTGTTGTTTGATAAATAGTCTAAGGGAATCGTTAAAGGGGCAGGATGACAGTAGTATTTATTGCAATCATGGATGTAATAATAGCAAGTTTAGTCTTTATGACCCTCTGAACACGATTATTCTTAATTAAAATTGCGAAACGAATTCAATTTAGGAACAATAAGAATATCTCTTTACATGTTACTATATAAAATGCATACCGCATTTACTATGAAGGGGGAGCCCTATAAGCTAATAACTTGAATTCCTATTTCTCTTACATATGTAGTTCCTAAACATTCAATGATTGAATGTAAGTAAAAGACACATCTACCAAAGAAAAAACAAATTCATCTGTTAGATTTATGAAATGTTGTAAAGCCCCGCAAAGCACTTTCCATCGCATTTGGACAGTTCTTAAATATCTCCTCAGAGATATGGTCACGCTCCTTCTGATGATAGGGACACTGAGTTATAATAAGTAATATATCCTCGACGCAAAACATATCACACATTATGCATGTCCTATTACTCATGGGCAGTCCTTTGAGTCTAAAGTCATCTGTTTTTAATGCACTAGCGTGACATACTATTTTACTCATTGTTTCACACATTTTCCTGATCACCTACAGTACAGACATTTAATTCCTGCACCAGTCGACCGTACGTCTGCCAGTGTCTGGTTGTTCAAATACCCATTGATAATATGTAAAGAATAAGCCGAGCCGTTCAATGACACACGTAGCTTGCGAATCAAAGCTACGTTCAGTTGTGAGGTCATTCATACATCCATGACCAAAAAACTGGGTTACAATCGGACGTGCGGTCGTGTATTATGCTCGGGCTGCTCACGCATTTAGTGCAGGAATTTAATGTTGTCACTGTAGGTACCACCATGTGATATACCGTGTGTTACCAAATGTGAGGGCCAGTAGGTCGTTATTATTTGTTGTAATACTAGTGGCTCTCCAGTCGGCATCATCCAACTTCCAGGTGCGTTCCCATATCAAGTTAGACCAAGCTCTTTTGGATACTACAGGAATATTACCACATGTCATGCCCTTAATGATATTCTGACAGCCCGGAAGTTATAGCTGCGCTCAACATATCAAAAATAGGGCTTCTACATACATTGGCTCTCCCTTTTTCAACACACTGATAAAAAATATTCAGTCTGGACTCAGAACCTTTTCGAATTACATTTCTAAGGTCTTAGATAAGTTTCTTTACCTTGATATACATGGTAAGCTTTAGCCACCCCAGACCATAGAAGCTGCTAGAGTTTGGGGCCCTTTGAGGAAACCTTTGAACCCTTCTACCAGCATATCTTTGGAAAGTGAGGAGAAGCTCTTCGTCTTTCTCTGAGTTTACCCATACTTCACGCCCAAAGGTAACAGTAGGGTCTACCACCTGCCAGAATATCCTATTGCAGGTCATCATATAGAGTCCATTTTTTCTTATTCCAAGTCCAGCGGAAGCGTCCAAAGTTTTCCTTCCCTTTGAGATTTTTTCTCCCTTTCGCAGAGTATTATCTATAAATAGGCTCATCTTTACACCCACGTGGTCGTATGTTTCCTTCTCTTTGACCCTTTCCTGACCCAACCTGAAAACTCTATATTCTCTATTTGTAATATTGGACTTTCTATCCTCACCAAAAACCATAACTGCCGATTTTGCAGCATTAAACTTAAACCTCCACTTTCTTCCATGCTCACTCACCATTGTGTGCACTCTATCTGTTCGATGCTTAGACGTGGTTGCTGTTGCTAAGTCATCAGCATAGCCTGCGGGGCTAGAGGGAATTTTCAATATCGTGCAACACAATTTAGAGGATTTTAGATTGACCAAAAGGGAGTTGATAAAAGATAATATAGTTGTCAAAGATAAAAAGTCCCCAGATGGAACCCGCACGACATCGGAAACCAATCAGATAAACTGCCAGCTACATGGACTCTACCGTCAAATGCCGTCAAAGCCATACGCTTTTTTCATGTGTAGCTTATTAATGGCCTTCTGCACTTCGCAAGTGCTGTAAGGAGTATCACTAAAAGCACTACCATCATCCATCTTGTTATATTCGTCAACTTCCTTGTTCACGTAAATAAAATGGTCATTATCATATGATGGGTCATCCCGTGGGGTGCTTAAAGACACTAAGTGAGACTTCCAGACCTCAAGAATATCTTTAATTTCATATATCACCTTGCCTGCTTTATTCTTTATTGCCAAAACTTTACTTCCAGAGGGGGTACAACACTTCTTAAGGTGTCGCCAAAAAACTGACCTGTCGGTTGAGTTGCTTTCAATAGCCTCTATCATTTTTAAGTTTTCTTATATTTTTTCTCTTATGCTCAAGCCAGCTGATAGCGGAGGGATTACTTGCCCCTTTACTTGCTTTTATTAGCGAATTTACAACCATTTCGATTGCGCAGCCTACTTCGTCTGTCACTTTAAACCACCTGATTGTATTGTATGAAATGGGCAGAGAGAGAGAGAGAGAGTTCGCGCGCGCGCGCGCGCGCGCGCGCGCGCGCGAGAGAGAGAGAGAGAGAGAGAGAGAGAGAGAGAGAGAGAGAGAGAGAGAGAGAGGGGTGGAAGATTGGCGAGGGCTCTTACAATCAAACGTATGTTAACCCATTAATGCTTAAGAGTTCCTCTAAGTTGTTGTCTGGATCTATGGCATTTTTAGAGCAAATTGATATCTGGATGCTTTGGAAGGCGCACACTATTCTAATACATAAATCGGCGAACTAGCTAAACACGAGATCGTGAAATAATCTCAGATATAAAACACGGATTCTGCAAACAATTAGTTATCGACATATCAGATTTTATCAATACATATAAATGGTATCACATTTCTTCTAATAGTTTTCTGTTTAAATCTACCGACCACTTCTTTCAGAAGCCTTGTTTAAAATGAGAAAAACGTTATTTTCTCAACTTCTCTACATTCTATAACTTTCGAACAAAGTCGAGATTGGAAAGAAAATCTGTTAAGCCCCCGTTCTATTATCCTTAAACCTTTATTAATACTTTCAAGCAATTTTGTAATTGGCTGTTTGAAACGAGTATGTTTATATGAAATTCAAAATGGAGAAAATAGCTAAAACGTTTCCTGTCTGTGATTAAGGCTTCGTGTGTTACTGCAATAGGTGGGTGCTTACTCTGCTCAGTGATAGCCTAGGCAGTCAAAGTTGGTCTGATTATTGAGATGAAATTGTACATTAGTATACGGTTCTCTAATTTCTGCACCAGTCGACGGACGTCTGCAAGTGCCTGGTTGTACAAAACCCATGGGTAACATGTCAAAATATGAGCCAAGCACATTTAATGATCCACGTAGCTTGCGAATCGAAGTCACGTTCAGCTGTGATGTCATCCTTGTATCCATGCCAAGAAAACTGGATCAAAATCTGGTGTAATGTCATATATTATGCCCGGGCTATCCACGCATTTAATGCAGGAATTAAATGCCGTCACAGGTTTTATAATATGTAAACAACCCAAAATAACCAAATATTCACAAATCAACCCATTAGCCTCCTCGATAATGACATCATCGGTGCAAAACATAAAGCTAAACATAATAAAGAATATCAAACTCGAAGCCTTCTATATAAAAGGGATAATTTGCTAAAATATAAAGTGTCAACAACTACGTGCAAGACTCACGTTTCATAAGGGATGAGCCTAGCTCCTAAGTAGAGGAACGGGCATTAAATTTCCCAGATCTAGGCCCGCCGCGTGACTTCTTGTAATCGCATACCATGCATTAAGACTGTGGGTTGCACAGAACGGCTCCGGATCTGCGTCTCATCTTTCACCATAAATCCTCATTACATCCTTAAATTGGCTCACTCAATTTTATCTCCCAAGCGCCTGCAAATGGCCGATATTCTCCAATCTTAATTTGGTGATACGATCTGTTCATTAATCTCTTTGTATACCTCATGGTTCATGCAGCAGATTTGTACTTATTGACTACTCTTTTGTTGCTTAACGATTACTTAAAGTAGTACTTGTAATTCTTATGATAAAGACGCTGTCGGTGATCAGGAAAAAATAATTTACTTCTACTACTACTACTGCTGCTGCTGCTGCTGCTACTGCTACTACTACTACTACTACTACTACTACTACTACTTCGTTTTCTTCTTCTTCTCCTCCTTTTTCTTCTCCTTTTTATAACAATATGAACACTAGTGGCCACAAAAATGACATTATGATAAGTATTATCTTCATTTATATATAACTGTATTGAAAGAGCTTATACTACCTAAATTAGTACTATTAATGACATTATTATCATTATTATTATTGTTATTATTATTATTATTATTATTATTATTATTACTATTATTAGTATCATCATTTTTATTATAATTGTTATCATTATTGGTATTATTATTAAATTATTATCATTATCATTAATATTATTATTATTATTATAATTATTATTATTATTATTATTATAACTATTTTCAAAAATAACAATAATAATAACACAGTCTTATGCTATTGTTTCTGCCCACTAGTACAGCCATTTCCTTTGCCTGCACAAGAAGATAAACCTAACCAAGCCATTTGTGTGAGTGTAGATTTTATGGGATGTCATCGGGCATCCAACGATAATTATCTACTGGTATAAAGAGGAAAGCTACTGATGAGGGATGGCACTAGTTAAGTACTTTTACCCATGCTATAGACACATTTTCTCTGAGACGGCTATATGCAGAGGACGGCTCATTTCATGGCCATCAGGTGCAGAAATGATGGTTTTATTGCTTAATGACTACTATGCATTAACCAGTGTTGTCTCAGCCGTCAGGGTAGAGTCCTAAAGTAACTAACACCACACAGAATGCGCATATTCAGACCACAATAAAGCCATGTGCAGGCAGTGCACTCTTTCCACTGGGTATTAAAACACCCACAAAAGAAGGAATTATTGTAACAGTAATTGGTATGTTTTCTTTGGAACAAACAAATGTACTTGCATTAGAAACGGACATTCACACAGACAGACACACACAAACACAGACACACATACAAACATCCACCCATACATACATAAATACATATACTACATATACATACATACATATATATATATATATATATATATTTATATATATATATATATATATATATATATATATATATATATATATATATATATATATATATATATATATATATATATATATATATATATATATATATATATATATATTTATATATATATATATATATATATATATATATATATATATATATATATATATATATATATATATATATATATATATATATATATATATATATATATATATATATACATGTATATATAGGTATATATATATATATGTATACTGTAAATCACTTAAATATGGCGTGAGTATTATATAGCGTAATTACGGTACTGCCCTGGATAGCGTGTTCTTAGTATAGCGGTGAGCGGGAACAGCAGCAGGAAGTTCAATTAAGAATTTAATTAAGACGGGATTTTAAAATAGCGCATATGGGCAGAGCGCTATTATCGCTATCTTATTGTTCCCGCTATACTTAAGTGATTGACAGTATATAGATACATATATATAATATGTGTGTGTGTGTTTGTAAATGAAACACCCTTTCGGATATAAATGAGAAAACTGAAATCTCAGTTGAGTCATGCTTGACTGAATTGTATTGTATTGTATGTTTATTGACTGCACATATAAATAGTACAAAATCATACAAGTTAATATATGGAAACAACATAAAGAAAACAACATAAAGAAAAGAGACAAAATAATAAGTGAACACATAATGTTTAACTTGGTGTGAAACACGTTTGCACACTTTCTTCTGATACTAGTTTTCTTTCATTATTAATAACGTATCCTTACTTTTGTTTACTGTACATAACGTGAATATGGCAGAAAAAGAGTCGATCATCGAAATTATTGTTATTTCCGGAACGTTGGCCTGATTATTTTTCTTGGTATAAACTTGCTGCATGTCACCATTTCTACAGCTTCAAGCATTTTCTCCTTCAAGATAAACCCCGTGTCTTGTGCTACTCCAGCGGTGTCATGCAAGGGCTTCCTTATTATTCCAGAATTATCTGAACAGCTCCTCATGAGGCATCCCTTACCCTCAGCTCATGCGTGTGATGAAAGACATACGCATCCTTTAATCAATCCACTTATCAAACAAAAGCCTATCTAGACACGCCCGTCTAGGCACCAGTATATTCTCATTATACAGGCCTCAGACCAACCATTCCTCACCTATGTTGATTGTCATCCATAGTTCAAAGAAACACGAATGATAGATGGATGGTAATTAGAAAATACAAGGTAGCATCTGTAATAAGTACCACTTTTTCCGTATACATCTTTATAAGCTACCTTGACAAATATCAGGAAATATGTACCAGAATATTATCAATACACATACACACACACACACACACACACACACACACACACACATATATATATATATATATATATATATATATATATATATATATATATATATATATATATATATATATATATATATATATATGTATATATATATATATATATATATATATATATATATATATATATATATATATATATATAAATATATATTGTATAAATATATATATATATATATATATATATATATATATATATATATATATATATATATATATATATATACCCATTATTAATATTTATATGTATACATATGTGTGTTCGTATGTGTGCGTGTGAATTTGTGTGCGTACATATACTTGTGTGTGAGTGCGTTATAGTGTGTGTGTGAGCGTGGAAATAATCTTGCTGCTTAGACCTTCCAACAATGCAGAAGATGAATTTATCGTTGCAATATACCAATCAAGCAACGTTACTGCTGGATGGCATTTGGTGAAATATTACTATCCCTGCCACCACCTACTTTGATGTAGAGACATGTGAGGACTCTGCGTATTGGAAACCGTAAATCCATCTTTATTACCTAACAAAGGACTAACTCCCCGTTTCGTGGGTTCCCTAATGTCACCTCCAAGATGGATCCTCCGGCTGGCCTAGCAATCAACATTCGCATAAATCAGGTTTGCTTCTCCCCGCCTTGTTTTTATGGCACTTACGGAACACATATCACTGTTAAGGGACGTACTTAGGCCTGCTTAATGCAGAGAAGACGTTTACCTATTGGAATAACAGAAAAAGGCACTTCTCACATTTCTTTTGCATTTAGTGATATGGTTATGCGTTGTTTATTATATGACTTTATGAACGAACGATTATTTTTTCTAAATGTTAAAGATGTATTTACTGCCTAAAAAAGCACTTCTCACATTTCTTTTGCATTAAGTGATATGATTATGCGTTGTTTATAACATGACTTTATCAATTAACGATTATTTCTTCTAAATGTTAAAGATGTACTTACTGCCTATGGCCATACTGCACTCAGCGTGTATTGCAAGTCCTAGGTTCTCGACTTTCCTTATTATCGTAACTTATTATATCACATATGTATTGCATCTAGTTTCAATTATAGAAACGTGTCTTCCAAGATACGCAATTTTAGTCGTTAAGTTGAGGGGTTGCACCGCTTGCATGGACACTGAAAGTTCAAATAGCACCTTGAAGATTACAATTGCATGTACTATTTACACTGACAAGATCTAATTACCGGGGACCTAAATTACACTGTGAATGTTTAACTCTAAACTGGAAATGGAACAACTATTTTCCAATGACTTATATGGTAATGTTAACTTTACCATATAGTTCAATAAGTTTTGCTAGTTATAATTAAAGAGAATAAATCTTTTTTTTTAAATTTGTAGAATTTTTGGTTTTATTCATTGCCTACCAGCTAAGGCGATCGCATACTAATACACACTAGGGTTTTTGTTTACTCGCAGGTGAGAAAACTTACAGAATGTAAACGGTTAGTGTGGCCTTCATGCTAGAGCACTAGAATATCTGGGAGGATTTGCTGAAATGGAAAGGGTTAACAGTAGTTAAGCAGAACAATACTATTATAACTATTCATTTACTAGGAGATGCCATTCTTTCTCAAACTTTTCTACACTATTTGTAAAGTTTGACAAGTAATTTGAATGTACGTATTCTTGTTTTAATAAATTCTTAAAATTGAAGAAGTTTGGTGTTTTGTCTTTCAATTTCGCAGAATATATGGTTATTTTGGCGTATAGAATAATGATTGAGATTAAGCGGCTTTTGTTAATGTCTCCTGTAATGATACTATTCTCACTTAATTGGTTATCTTGGACACCTAGATGATTTATCCATCTTTCAATATCCGACCACAATATTTTGGATTTTTGACAATAAATAAGCATATGGGAATTTCTTTCAATTTCTGTATTACACATATTGCAGGTTGAATTGTTTTAAATTGAACGTATTTTGCATAGGTGTCATTTACTAGAGTGCTGTGTCTCTTGAAAGATTTTGATATTTCTATCGGTGTTAATGCAATATCATCACAAGCATTCCATTGGTTACAATTTTCTTCAACAATATTGTAATGACTTACATGAAGACTACGATACAGGTTAGATACACCCTTTGTGTCTTTGTGTACAATAATGTTGAGGTAACTGTTTCTTGGAGGTGATGTTTTGTACATCGGGAAATCTTTGTATTTAAGAAATGATTTGATTTTAATGCAAAAACTGCCATATTCCAAAAAGTTTGTCTTAATATGGAATGTATCTTTAGTGTGAAAGTATTTCTTGTAGTTCATTTTTGAATTATTGAATGCAAGGTGTACAAATGAGGCAATCGATAATGTCCTGGTATAACTGTCTTTCTTTCCTTTGCTCACAAATGATCATTGCTCACAAGACCCAGTGATATTTGTAATGTTGATTTCTACTGTACTTGGTGTAAAGATGTCTAATCAAGGATTTTAATGTTATGGCCTGTAAAAAGTTGAAGCAGTAAGGAATCTGAAATTTACTTCGTAATGTCGGCAGCCAATGATATCCCTAATGTTACTCTGAACCTGCAGTGACCATCACCTGTGTTAGTAATGAGATTATTTCATTTGAGTAAAAAGTTGTAAATATTGCAATGAGGTAGAATATGGGTTGACAAATGTTAGCTATGATATTCCCTACCTGATAATACTCAAGAATCTGGATATACACCTTGTTATATGATTATGCTGCCTCGAGGTACGTTTTGGGATGGGGCACTCAATAGCAAATCACCATAAAAGATAATATAGAAAATCTAATCAGCACGAATGCAGAGTGTTGCTATCGCCTGTTCAATACATTACATAATATTACATAACCATCACGAAATAGACCATGTGATCATTTGTGTATAAAACCTACGTATAACTTTTGATATATAAAAGGCTATGGGCAACATATCTAATTGCTGATTTATTTCTTGAGCTAACATATACGATTATACAGATTAAATTCTACCAAGGACTCTGAGTGTACAATGTGACTTTTCCTTTATGCAATCCATTACATAATAGCATGTCCTAACTGTCTTATGCAGTATAAAGTGGATGCCTGAAATAGATGTCAGGCATACTATGTGAAGCATTACATAAGAGGTTTTGAGCGTTTGTGCATTTTAAAGTATTGCATACTTTATAATGTACAAGTGTTTCTTGGGCCGAAACAGGAGAAATGTCTCATCCACTGCTCATGCACAGCAAAAATCTCGGAAGTCTCGCATTAATCATTGTACCAGAGGTTCTGAGCATTTGAAATCTTTTGGAGCATTACACATAGTGTAATTTTACACCTCGACTGTGAGGCATTTTGTCAGGCCGAAACGATAAATCTCGTTCACGTTGTAAAATCTCAAAACTCCTTCGCCACATTTTGCTGAAAATAACATTATACTTCATTGTTAAGATTTTTGCCATATTGTGCCTGCCGATGATCACATAGCAGCACAACTACGCAACGAATACACCTTTGCAGAAATCACCACGTAAGTAAATCGTCAATAATTGAAAGAGAGAAGGCATGAATATTTGGCTGAATGTTTAGAAACTTCAGAGAAATCTATTCAAATTTCAGGTTTGAGGACAAATGTGGAAAGAAAGTTATTTAGAGTGGAGGGGTTAAGGGACAACAGGATGAAATCATACAATACCAAAGGCTTTATATATACATCAGAATTTGAATCACTTGGGATTACTTTCAAAGTCGATTAAATGGAGGACATTGGGGAAATACACACAAGCTAATTGATATTGACAAGCTCATGGCACTTTTGCTACCAAGAAATCTTACCCCACATGACAAAATTACACCATGCAAAAGCCTAATGCTATCCCAAATCACACAAATCCTGTTGTCTCTTCCAAGCCCAAAACTAACCTTCAGAAAAAGATACAAAAAGGTTCAAATGCTTTTATGGTGGAGATCAACTCCTAAATTCAAACAAAGTATACTGGAAAATATCAAAGAAATAAATGGCTTGCAAAACTCACCAAATATCATTATTTGATAAAACTAAAATTATCTTGGTTGAGAAGAATGTAATGAAATAGAGGGTAGGGCATCTTGTCACACTACAATGATATTTTTAAAGTAATTCTATGATAATATTTACATTGAGAGCATTAAAAAAAGAAAATATGCTTCATGGATGGATGTTGCTTTGGGAATTTTTTTATGTATGTATGTATCTTTACTGACCACAATTATTCATTGTAAAAAGTACAATACAGAAAAAGAACTAGTAAACATACGACAAGATTACAATGAGAAATTAAACACGAAATGTTAGAACGGGAAAATAAGTATTTGTTACCTTATATAATACTTAAATTAACGAAAAGAAAAGCTATTGACCAGAATATTTCTCCCATAACTTCAGATCGATTTCATGAATGGTATTTGGTTGTTCTGTGACATTCTAAAAAGGCTAATATGTATACTTTCAAACATTCTTTATTTCTTCATGTAATTCATGTAAATATCTTTATGCCGAATATCAGTATAACTTAGAGTAGAAGGCAATAAAAAACATAATAAGATAATAACCATGTAGTGCAGATTAGAGATTAGGCTATACCCTCCCTATCAGTCACTAAATCCAGCATGCATGTGCATACGAAATAATTCTACAAATTAAGATGTCTGAATAAGACACAGAACTTCTACCCTTAGAATTTAATGATAAGGTTGCCATTTCAAGAGATCACGAGTAGTTCATAACAACAGTGTTGTGTGTCCTCTACGCAAGAACACACCTGCGACAATTGAGTATGCCTTTTTGATGTTACAAAATACATATATTTTGATGACAAATTAATTGCTTGTTAGGAATTATATCATAAGAAAAGATTACAATTGCAGATTCATCAACGATATTTGGTACTGCCTTTAAGAATTATGTAATTGATACGGTGATTTAATTGACTATAAAGAAAATATGAAAAAAACAGACAGAAAGGTAAATTGACTGATATGGCAGAAAATGAATGAGCTTTCAGTGCAGCTACAAAATAAACTATCATGCATAAATTGAATGAAATGAATGAGGGCACATACACACACTAACTAAAGGCACACTTAAGTACCATAACATTTTACCCAAAAGTGTTCCATTTATTGTCATTATTTAAAAACAAAACAATGACAAAGTATTAATTCTCTAGATAGAAATAAGTAAAAAAGAGAAATTAATTGCAGAGCTTTAAGATCCAAAGAGGATAAAGGGTCTTTTAGATTCATGGCAGATCCACCCATGCCCTTGTTCTATTTGGCGATCAGGGTGCCACATCCACTGAGGGTATTTGTCTTTATCATAGTGTTATAATTATGTTATCATGAATATATCGCGAGTGCTTAAGGGTCAGTTTTCGGGTACCTCTGTTCAATGGGAAAGGTCTTTGTAATTTGGACCCCATGACTACTGTGGTATACCTTTACTTTCATCTATAAATCAAGTCTTTGAAATTCTCATTTGACACAGGCTGAAGGCAAAGTGATGAACATGTAGTTTTAGAGCTACAGGGTGTTCGTGCCTGCAAAAAGGAACACTTGTAAACAGACAATTTGCAGGAGACCATAGCAGCATCATTGGAGGACAACACTAAATGCATTGTTGCCTTGCCATGGCTATAGTGCATTGTATTCGGTTTGGATAGATGGTCTCTTTAATCAGGTTTCTAATTAAGGTACTGGTATCACTGGCAGAACGTGGCGCCTCCTGTATATGGGTGCTACATTGGTTTTAAGTGTTGTGTTTGGGGTTTATGGTCATTTCTCGGACTGGTACTATCTTTACATCATACATCCTTGGAGAACAACAATAAATGCATTGTTGCCTTGACATGGCTAAGGCATTGCATTCGGTTTGCATAGATGGTCTCTCTAATCAGGTTTCTAATTAAGGTATTACTGGCAGAATTTGGCGCCTCCTGTATGTGTGCTATATAGGTTTTAAGTGTTGTGTTTGGTATTTATGGTCATTTCTTGGACTGGTACTATCTTTATTGCATCATGCATCAGCGGGGCCTTAATCAAGTATACGGTCTTCACGAATTCGCTCCTCGTTCAGCTTAGGGTCTTTACCGTAAACCTTATAGTACTCCGAGTACACCCTTGGGGTATGCAGATGACATTGCAGCTAGCTGTCTCACTAAACAGAGAATGAACGCTGTAATGGATATGGCGTATACCCATGGGTGTACTTGGAAATATGCGTTGAATGCGAAAAGGAGCGTTGTTTTGGTCTACGGTGAAAGTATGGGTTAACATAAGCACAATGATTTTAACAGAGCTTCTTTTCATTTGGGAACGACTTAAGTCACGAACAGAAGAGAATACAACCATGTAGGGATTAAGGGTACATTTATCCTAGTACAACTTCAGGCGTTGAAGAACGGATCGCTGATTCACATTGGACACTTAATGCACTAACATGCCTGGGGATTCAGATGTGTTCCCTCAATATGGCCAAATGTAATATAACTTTCTGGCCTGTCATAAGCTTTGGCATCTGAAGGTGAATGTATATCTATTCTAGAATGTTTCCAAACATATCCAGGAAAGAGCGGTTCTAAGCTAAGACACTCAATAATTGTAGTTTATATGGTTTTGGCTGTATACGCCTTGAGCTGTTCATACAGGTTAAAAGATGGTATTCATAAGATCAAAGGACCTGTCATGGTTGACTATATAAATTACCCAATTTTTTCAAGTTTCATGAATTTAACCGAAACTCATATGATCACGTAGCTGAGGTATTGCTTGTTCATAATTGCTAACATATTTCCCAACCCTCGCCCTGGATATTGCATACGACCCCTCTGAAATGACATGTGTCAGCATATTTGCGTTGAATCAGATTTCAGCTATAATTGTACCCAGTTGATCAAAAAACTATTTTTTGGGTAAACTATGAAGATGTTGGAGGAGATCCAGTAATGACATTTCATAGAAGACTGTAATTATGGATTTTGATGAAAATCAGAAATTTTCAATGTAGTGACTTTGACCTATGACCTTCAAAGAATTGGGTAATTTGTATAGTAAACCAGAACAGGTCCTTTGATCCTCGATCATCGACTCCTCCTTTTGTACTGATGTTTGCAGTGTTGCCTACAGCCTCGTAAATGTTACAGTCTATTAAATATGCTAGATGATGCTGAGGGGGAGGTAGACAGAGATCATTGTGTGGAAGAGAAGAGTAGGAGAAAGGGCTTGGGACCTTGAAGATACTTTCTGGAGAATAGATGGTAGATTAACCTATAAGTTTTGCTACGTCCTAAACAACGAGTTCGCGAATATGATTTCTATTAGCAAAACGTAGGTCAGACTGATTTGTCATTTGAGAGTATTAAGAGCTGATGATATCAGATCAAAGAACTTGGCCAGGGGTACAGTGCCGACATTTAATTCCCGCACCAAATGCGTGGGCAGCCCAGGCATAATGCACAACCAGACGCTCGATTGCCACACAGTTTCCTGGGCATGGATGCACGGATGACCTCACAAATGAACGTAGCTTTGATTCGCAAGGTATGTGAGTCATTGATGTGCTTATCTAATTTTTTGACAAGTTATCCATAGGTGTCTGTACAACCAGGCACTGAGAGACGACCGGTCGACTGGTGCAGGAATTAAATGTCAGTACTGTATGTCCCATTTGAGATTTAGCTGTGGTGGGTGATACTTATCATCCTATCATGCACTGATCCAATTTACAGACTGAGTGGTATGACATGGCTAGGGAGATAATATCAATTGATGGTGGAACAGGAATGCATGTCCTTGGGACAATGCATAATATGTTGACCTTTGCGCTTGGTAAAATATACTCTCAATGTGGTAAGCAAACTTCACAAAGAAAGGAGGAATTGGGCTAGATACACTTTAGGTTTTCCTTGAATGGACCCTTTGTTTGGATTATCAAAAAGCTACGTCAAAACGGACTCCCTTTCCTTCAGGAAAACTGTATTTTTGTTTTACTACCATTGTCTTCATTTCTTTGTCTCTTTTCGTTTAAGTATTAGTATATATATATATATATATATATATATATATATATATATATATATATATATATATATATATATATATATATATATATATATATATATATATATATATATATATATATGGCAAAACTAAGCGATAGCAATACTGACATATTCAACCATTATTAAATTGCATGTACTTTATGAACCAACTTTTGCATAATATGTTTTAGTCCAAAAAGTAAAACATCAACACTACAAATGCATTTCCTGATTGATATCAAGGTTAAGAACAAATTACAATTTCACTCCTATTGAAATTGTACCAATATGTGTACTACACATCATGATAGTTGGAACGTTTTTAGCGTATTGATATTTTACATGATGCAATCGTGGTAGCCTGAACCCTTTAATGCTCACAGCGACCAAGACAATTTTTAATTACATCCCTGAAGCGAAAGCAAAGATAATATCAGATTTTTGATGAAGAAATGAACGTTATATCACTATCAACAACTCTTCCTAAAATGTTTTGTTTTCTAAAATCATTTCTGATTCCAACCATAGCCCCCCCCCCCCCCCCTGCCAAAGCTCCAGACCCTGACTGAGAGTACTATATAAGTGAATTGATAGAATGGTTCACCTCCGAGGCCAACGTAACAGAAAACCAGCCAGCCACAGAAGTGAACACCTATAAAATCAATATCCAGGCCCCCAAGATGTGGTGTTGTGCTATGGCACTCGCGGATTTTGTCCATTAAAATTTAACACCGCCCCCCCCCCCCCCCCCCCCCCAAAGCCTGAAATCTACCCCTGGCAACGTTATTGACAAATGTTTAAGACCCAGTCTACAATTTTAAGGGGAGCGACTCCGCTTCAATGTGTTAAAATCAACTATATAGAGTGGAACATGAGAGCTGCAAACATATGTAACGAGCTAATCGCATTAAAATGCAATTTGCAATCACCTCTTATGTTACTGGAGTAACGTTCGTCCCACGTAGAAAAAAAAACTAAAATAACTCAGAAAGAAAGAGGTACCTTAAGGAGGCCTTTGGGGTTAATAACTGAATCGTTTTTCCCTTAATATGCTTTTATTTGACAGTCCAGCCGTCGAAAAATATATGCATAATCGTCAATGTCCTATGATGAGGAATAATGCAGAGAGCATCGAAAATACACTCCTAATTAACAGGAGTTGAGATGTGAGTTTAAAAATAACGAAAAACAACAAAATATGTAAGGTATTTCAAATAAAGGTTCTTCTCACAAGTTGAAGACCAGGGGTTATCAAGTTTTACAAATGTAGAGGAAAGTCAAATGAGAAAGGAGAGGTATCATAATTTCCCTAATTTATCTCCTTTTGAATGTTTTAACAATTTAATTAGAATGTTGTTGTTGTAAATGAGTCAAGAAAGTCGAAATTGGAAAATATATGATCTCGCTCCCTGGCCTGCCCTGGTGGCTGTGCGGTCTAAGGCGAAGCCACTGACTGCACGCTGTCTCTCACCACTGCCTGGGTCTGAATCCCGGTGGGGCATGTGGGAAAGTTGCCAGTGACTTGGGGTTAGGCTACAGTTTTTACCGGGTATTCCGTTTTTCAAAATTTTCAATTGGCTAGTTATGAATTAGCCGCAATATGGCAGAAAAGTGACGAAAATTCAAAAATCCAAATGATCTCACTCCCTCCAAAATACTCATAGTTACATATATATGTATGCATATGTTTTAAGTTCGGTAATATTTGCTAACCAAAATGCGTGTACGAAGCGATTATTTTGTTAGTGAAAGAAAAAAGCCAAACACCCCCAACTGTGTACATGTAAATGGAAGCCTATGAGAGGTTCATAGGTTACGAAAACGTTTTACAAAGTGCCCTAAAACTCAGTGATCTTCACCAGACAATCGCTGATAACCCCTCCATGAATAAGGAAGGAAATATTATTTTCCTAATTTACCTCCTTTTGAATGTTATAATCATTTCATTAGATGTGTTTTTTGTTGAAAGTGAGTTAATTAATCCGTTACCTTTATTTACAAATTAATCCCTTAGGCTACCTCAATATTACTGATTCCAGTCAGTGTCAAGGAGTACAAAAACGTTCTACAAAGTGCCCTAACATACTCAGTGATCTGCACCATACCATCACTGATTGATTACCCCTGCTGAGTGGAGTGATGGTCACGTATAGGGCAAGTTCCATTGTACAAGAGCCAGAACAGGAGAAAGGCTTCCCCACAAAACAGTCAGCATTGCTACCATTACTCAAAATGCTACTGATCGATACAAACGGAAAAGCAGGGCAATCGATGCTGAACATCACAAGAGTATAGAGCTAATGGCCTTGATGGGTTACTCTGTAATCTTGTAACTGACGTGGGGATACCGTCATGTTGCCTGTCCGTGCCCTGACTCGAGCTCCGCAGCAAATTGTTGCTAGGCAACAACAAAAGGCAGGGAGTCGCCTGGTATATGCAGACTTCATAGAATAGACATCAGCAATTGAATAAGAAGGGTGATATGCGCCTTTATTCTGGAATTATGATTTGTAAATGTGGGTCTTACATGTCTATTGCAGGCGCTTGCTGGATTCCATGCCCTCATCCCTCCTCAAAAGCATTGTTCTGATGACTCAGTAAGAAATGGATTTCTCTCCTCATTGTATTTGAAACTCTGCATTATATTTCAAGTAAATGAGATTGGAGAGAAAGCTTCTTTAAGATGGTGTTATTATTTAGTTCACTACAAGTCAATCGTTTCCCTTACCTGTTATTATTATTATTATTATTATTATTAATATTATTATTATTATTATTATTATTATTATTATTATTATTATCAATGATATTAATATTATTATCATAATTATCAATATCATCATTATTACTATATTACTGTCATTATTATTATTATTATTATTATTATTATTTGTTTATTATTTGTTTATTTTGTTATTGTTATTATTGTTGTTATTATTATTATTATTACTAGAAGTAGTATCATTATTGTAGTATTAGTATTAGTAGCAGTATCATTATTATTATTATTTTTATTATTATTATTATTATTAGTAGTAGTAGTAGTAGTAGTAGTAGTAGTAGTAGTAGCAATAGTAGTAGTAGTAGTAGTAGTAGTAGTAGTAGTAGTAGTAGTAGTAGTAGTAGTAGTAGTAGTAGTAGTAGTAGTAGCAATAGTAGTAGTAGTAGTAGTAGTATTAGTAGCAGTATTATTATTATTATTATTATTATTATTATCATTATTATTATTAGTAGTAGTAGTATTGTGTTTGGTAGTAGTAGTAGTAGTAGTAGTAGTAGTAGTAGTAGTAGTAGTAGTAGTAGTAGTAGTAGTAGTAGCAGTAGTAGCAATAGTAGTAGTAGTAGTAGTAGTAGTAGTAGTAGTAGTAGTAGCAATAGTAGTAGTAGTAGTAGTAGTAGTAGTAGTAGTAGTAGTAGTAGTAGTAGTAGTAGTAGTAGTAGTAGTAGTAGCAGCAATAGTAGTAGTATTTGATTGCAAAGCTGCAGCGACTACAAAACAGTGCAGCAAGGATAGTATCGAGAACCAGGAAGTATGAACATATCACACCTGTTCTCATCAAGCTTCACTGGCTACCAATCAAATTCCGCATCCAATTTAAGGTACTACTGCTGGTATACAAGGCGCTCAACGGACTTGCACCTAAGTACATCAAGGAGCTGCTCGTGCCTTATAAACCCAGACGCCATCTACGATCAGAAGCAAAGGGCCTTCTGGATGAGCCTCGGACTAGACTCAAATTTGGAGATCGCGCTTTTCTCCATTAGTGCACCGAGATTATGGAATGCGCTTCCACAACACCTGAAGGATTCTACATCGTGTCAGGCCTTCAAGAAGTGTCTCAAAACACACCGTTTCAGGCTCGCCCATTGAGGCGTTGTTGACTATGACTCAAACTATGACAATGTGCAGCGCTTTTGAACATTTTATGAATGGAAAAGGCGCTATATAAATTCCAATTATTATTATTATTATTATTATTATTATTATTATTATTATTAGTAGTAGTAGTAGTAGTAGTAGTAGTAGTAGTAGTAGTAGTAGTAGTAGTAGTAGTAGTAGTAGTAGTAGCATCATCATTAGTAGTAGTAATACCAATTCAGTCACTCTAGGACTAACTTGCCTCCTTAACAAGTCCATAAGTAGACTCCTGAGAATCCTGAGAGGATCCTATCAGTTTACCCTCTAAAGCACACACAACTAATTACTCCGATGGATCATTTGCTGTAAGCCAGGCAATAAACACCTTTTATGTCCAAATAGGTCTGTCAAAGGCAAAGGCACCATTGACAGTCCAAAACACTATAAGTGAGAACTGACATTTCCAAAGCTTAGAATAAAAATAAATAAAAAAATGTTAGGTTTATAGTCTTGTTCCATTTTATCAATGTTCACACGACTATACATTTATTCCCCAGCAGGCCTGTTCACTCTTTGAACCATTTCAACTCCCTGGGGAGCATGCAACCTTGGCAGCCATTTCGGCGCTCTTAGGTTCAAGCAATCACATAACCATTCTGACCTTAGTGCCAGGTCCCCTATTCACAGCTGTGTGAGCTGAGGCAATGTGAAGTTAACTGCCTTGCCCAGCTTGCTGATTACTCCGTTTAAAGGTTTTTATTGGTCTATGTAATCTATTTATAATGTCCCAATTCCAGCCTCGAAGTGTACCAGTGGAATTATAATTAGAATTACTGGACCGATGAAATGCTTAAAAGGATTGTCTTTGTTCGTTGCAGTGCACTGTCGTGTATAAGGTGGTATTACTGAAGTTGCAAGGGTACAAAGATGTCCAAGGCCCATTCACAATTTGTGATAAATATCATACTTTAAATATAATTCAATTTATCATAAGTCCTGGTGCAGTTAAAAAGGAAAGTTGGGGTATTTTCTTGCTTTCTTCAAATATATGGAAACCACTGTTAAAAAGTCAAATACTGGCAACTCTGCTTAATCCGGGCATGGGTAATCCCGATTTTCGTCACAACCGGACATATTGGAAGGTCCCGGTCCCTTCCTATACATATAATTCCCATACGCGTAATCCGGATATTGCCTAATCTGGACAGAGATTTAGGGTCCACATCAGTCCTGATTAAGCAGAGTTGCCTGTAGTAGGAATACTGAGAATAAAGTTTTCAAACTTTGTCCTGACCGTATCCATAAAAAACAACACAATGTCTCATGAAGACACGTCTCTATAATGAAAATGAATCTCGCACGAATCTAAAGTTATAGATAAAGTTAACGTAGGCGAGCTCTGGATGCGTCCTTTAAGTCTCAGTATTCGGGAAAATGGCCTCAATATGATATCTTGTAACATCATATTTTGGGCAGTCGTTGTCCATATTCTCGCCTTTATGAGTGAGTTTTCGATATTGTTAGACTAAGATGAATATACATGTATATGACCTACCAAAGATATGCCGGAAGTCTCATTCATAGATTTTTACAGAGATCTCCCGATATCACAAGTTTTTGTTTTATCTAGGAGGGTTAAAACGAACAACTTGCATGAGAAATGAGTTTGTTTTAAACAAACTTCGTATGGAAAATGGAAATATTCTCAAAAGTATTTTTATGATGAGGTTAGATGCTTATATTGAAGATCGTGCGATGGGGGTATTAAAAAGCTTATTGTGGCCCTATTGTTGACATCGTTCATGCCAGTATCTTTTGGTAACTTTTCAATCATATAAATCTGTTAAAATAACTATAGGATAAGTGCCTATCCTGAGTAAATCTCGCGGATCTAATTCTATTTGGAAATGTGCTTAGCAGTTAGATGTTCCATTCTGAAAAAAAAAGATTGATGATAATGATGAAATGCTGGATTCAATTTTAAACCAAGCATGTTACCTGTCTGATAAAAATCCGAACCTGATGAGAATGTATGAGATTTTCTACAAAAAGAGTGTGTAAAGCTAGTCTTCTTAAATTAGATGAAGAAGCCTTGCACGAAGTTATGGAACTTGCACGCAGTGTTACATGTACATATATGTAACCTAAAACTTTAATCACTTTCGTATGCAGTATCAAGCTGTATACGATGATAGATATTTAATGGACCAGGATTTTTATAAGCTGGATAAAAGCCTAAGGGGATTACTCGAGAATAACCCTATTAGAGTCCTTTCACGGCTATTGGGGGGGCTCATTAGAAGATATTAATGATTAAATGATGTTAAACCTATAGCCGATCTCTGAAAAAGCCATAGATCAGATTATAGAGAGGTAGTCATGAGCAGAAGAGGAGTTGGAAAATTTGTCAACTCATTAATACTTAAGGGTTCCTCCAGAAATTGTCGTCTGTATCTCTTATACTTTTGACAATAAAGAAAGAAAGTAGGAATGGTTTTACAGAATATTTGGAGGAGAGTTGTAGGTATTGTTCTAATTGATATTTCTCCATCAAATATTTTTTCTAACTTTGCTTTTACCTGCAAAATATTATAACAATTGTGAGGCCGATTTGGCCTGCATGGGAATCATTGGGTTAAGCACGGGGTTCGAGTAGTTTTTGTATGTTCTGAGATTTGAACATTACAACCCCGTATATGTTTTAATTTTGGATTAAAAATTCGTAAACATATCAAAGTTATCATAATCTGTTAAATATATAAAGTATATGATCATTTTTCCAGCTAATTTACTAATAGTTTGTGTTGTTTTTGATTTTCTACGCTATTTGTATGGTTGTATCGGTATTTCCATGTCCTCAGATATGATTGATGAAAGGAATAGTACAATACAAGTCAAATATATATGATCAAGGTCAGCTTGGTCAACAATAAAGGAGCTTTTAGAACTGACCCAATGCAATATTCAATTGAAAGGTATAGTAAGCAATAAAGGTACTGAAGACTGACCTTTAAAAGTTGACTCGTTGATTTCTTTTATCATCACTAGGTGTGATCTCACTACAATATGATTTTCTTCAACTAATAATTATAAGATTTAACAAGCTCTATTTATCACAGAACTACAGGTTTTATTGAATGTACGGCAACATTTCAAATAGTATTTGTGATGCCACACATATTTTACAAATGTTACCATTACATATTAGAAAAGGAATTGTATCTATTTCGAAAATCCAATAGTTTCATAGTGGGTCAACTACATGTTGACATTGCGTGTTGATCATGATGTTGACATTGCGTGATTATTATTTAAAAGGTAGTTGTGATACCACGCATATTTTGCAACTATTACCAATAAATCTGAGAAAGAGAAATTCCATCAATGTTGAAAATCCAATACGTTTTATATGCCGCATTAGGTCTATTATATATTGACATCGCATGATGATCATGAAAGGTGACCGAGTACATCAAATAGCCATAGTCATATTGATTAATGGCAATATAATGATAAAATATCATGAAGCCCATTTGATGCGTATCAAATAAGCTTTCAAGGACTCCTAATTCCTGCTATTACCACCCGACTAATTATGGAATAAAGAGATTAATATATGATAACAGAGCTTTTATCTGGCCCTCGGCGAAACCTTTCTCCATCGGGGATACATATCGAAATGTTACCCCAAATGCCATCAAGGCGTATTCGTATAATGACAGGCATTCACGCCAGCTTGCGAAGTAGCAGCTATCAGTAAATAACATGATAGTGGTTTATAAGTGGACTGCACTCAGTGCCCAGTAGATTGATATGATGGAAGGCTTGAATTCTCGTGCAATGCTGCAGGCGTGCAATGATGATTTACCGTGCTTTCTTCCGTATATTAGGTCAATTCAAAATGGCCGCTAGGAAAAAGGTAGCGGCACTGTGGAATTCTTGGATCCCCTCAAATTAAGTTAACCCTTTAATGCCCACTGCAGCCAAAATCATCCTGACAATTTTGGGTGAAATCCTGAAGGTGAAAAAAGTTGGGAAAATATTTCAGTTAACTCATAAATGCTCGCAGCAGCCAAAAACATCCTGACAATTTGGGTAAAATACTGAAGTTGAAGGAAAGTTGGGGAAATATTTCAAGGACAAACGTTAATTATAACACTACAAACAACTCCTCTTCAAATATTTTAAGTGATACAGAATTTTCAAGTTATTGTCTAAAATAGCATAGATTAAGACGACAATTTCTCAACGATTTTCTAAGCATCGATGTGTTCAAGGTAACTAGATTCCGAGATTAGAGTACAATCTGGAGTCTTTTTTGTTTGGTTAACTGCGCATTGCCTTATTATTGGCTTAGCAAAGTACTGGGACAAGTGGATTGTAAATGCATTTTATTGAGATTTATTGTAGGGAGAGTGTATTCTTAAATTCAGAATATTCTCATATGGCTGAATATCTTAAAACTAATTGGGAATATCACTACGTAATGTGACTATTGTGTTTTAAGTATTCAGATATTTCAAAAAACCAACATTTTGAAAGAATGTGGGCAAAATATTAATAATATGATATCCCGCTACGAGGTCGAGATAGCAAAGCATGCATATCTATGACCAACTTGCTTCTACGTGTTTTAATACCTACTATACGTATACGTGTTTTAATATCTATACGTCTTAGTGTTTTAATACCCACACTTCTACGTGATATGACGCCTACACACTGAGTTCTACGTGTTATGGTGCTGTTTCTAATACCCAATCGGCTACACCTTATTGTGCTGTTTGGACAATATACTCAATATCAAGTACTATCATGTATCGTGTACCTTTCTAGTCCATATGAACTATATATATATATGTATATGTATATATATATATATATATATATATATATATATATATATATATATATATATATATATATATATATATATATATATATATATATATATATATATATATATATATATATATATATATATGTATATATATATATATATATATATATATATATATATATATATATATATATATATATATATATATATATATATATATATATATATATACATATATATATATATATATATATATATATATATATATATATATATATATATATATATATATATATATATATATATATATATATATATATATAAATATATACATGTATATATATATATATATATATATATATATATATATATATATATATAAATTTTATATATATATATATATATATATATATATATATATATATATACATGTATATATATATATATATATATATATATATATATATATATATATATATATATATATATATATATAATATATATATATATATATATATATATATATATATATATATATATATATATATATATATATATATATATATATATATATATATATATATATATTGCATCAGGAATAAAATCATTTACTGTAGTAATTGATAACTGATCAACACTAATACCAAACATAATAAAGGAATGTCTGACAGCAGCAGAATCTCCAGCAGAGACAGTACAATACAGCGATGACTTATCACGCAATTCAATTGTCTGATCACGAAAGAAATAATGCAATATAATATTGCAGAGAGATATCTTTTGGAATTTGGAAATTCGTTTTTCGTCACCTTTACTGCAATATTGTGGTTAATTTGTGACTAGCCAGTTGTAGCTGGTGGAGAAAATTTGTGTATCAGGCGAAAACCACCGCCTAACCCCAAGTCACTGGCAACTTCCTCACTTCCTTAGCGAGATATTGAGGACAACTCTGACCACCATGTAGACCACTGTATGCATTGTATGTTTATTGACTGTACCGTATAGATACACACTCATACATGTACTATGAATGTGTATCATTTCTTTTCTCGTATCATACATGTAGTGATACACAATAGTAATATCAGAAAAGAGTTTAAAACACTGTTCTCCAACTCCTCAATAATTACCTTGAGCTAAAAATGGCTATGAGCTTTAAGCAGATGATACCGTACGAATGAGGGGCCTGCCATCTGAAAGCTTGAGGCATTACTGTTGCTCGCCACTGGCATATGCGGATCCATGGGTGGGGGGAGGGGGGGGGCACTCAGACCCTGACTGAGAGTATACTATAAGTAAATTGATAGAACGGTTTACCTCCTTAAGGCTAACGTAACAGAAAACCACCCGACAGAAATGAACAATGTATGCCAAATCACAATAAACGAGGGGCTGAAATAAAATTGAAATTTGAATGTACCAATGCCAAGTCTAAGAGTCTGATTTAAGATATAGTGCAAGTACATAGATTGTACATTAGTTGCAATATAACTGTCACTTTAATCAAACAGTTCAATACAATACTTGTTTTAGAATTCCGTTTGATATTATAAAGTGGTCGGGACTGTCTTTATTACTCACTGATACATAATTCGTTTACAGGCAATAATATATGCTCGTCAAATGAAGTTCTGCCAAATCCAAAACGTATGAATCATGAATCTAACCTTTATATCCAAGTACAAATCTAGAACCGGAAAATGTTAAAAAGACACTTCAATTCAGATTACAACACACCTAGCGTGTGTTTTTTGTATAATGGAAGATTGCCATTAATGAAATATTAGAGGAAGGAGGACACCATTCAGTCAACCGGAAAAGTTGAATTATGAAAGGACCAATTTATCAAGTTTGCTTTGTATCAAATCAATAGATGGCAGCACCAATCAGACTATATATTGACTACCGATTCCGTAGTGAACTACGTGAACTAGTGAACCATTTTCTCTGACACATTAAGCGACATTTCTAAATTCTTCACTGTTTTACTACTTCTCTGTCTTGGAAATAAGACGTTTCTTATTCAATGACGCGGATTCTTATTACAATCGATTTTACTAAAGAAGTTGTTCCATGATTGCAAATGTATCATTTCAATCCCATCGATGATAAACGTTACATATTAAATGTAAAAATGTTATATTTCCCGGGACTTTCCCGAAAATGACTTTTTAAAAAAATATTTCCCGTTTTTATTTCTTCCGTCACGCACACATCCGTCACACCATACCAACACAAATGATGTACGATACCGTTTCTAGTTTTACCGTCTTGAACCCATTAAGTAAATTCGGGAAGATTAATACCTCGTTAACAGTGCATGATTTACAGTAAAAAGCCAAACTCTCGTCTTTGATTCTAGGAAAATTGATCATTTATGCCATTCTACAATTAACCATTACTTGAAACTTTGTCCATGCATGTAACAGTATAAACTATATAGCACTTGCCATCAATGATAGGTATAAAACATTCATTACCGAGAGAGAGGAAATTTTACTTTGAATTTCGATCATGGCCACCTTTGATGGAAATACCCAGCAGTACCGAAGCACCCGACAAAAAAACACCTAACACCAAGACACTGATAGTTATTTCACATGCCCTGGCTTGGATTTGAATCTACGCAGTCGTGAGAGGTAGCGAGCAGTCAGTGACAACACCTTGAGACCACTCGGCCTACAGGGTAGACCCCACTGAGAGAGAGAAGAGTTAACGCTGGTGTTGAGAGATAATATGATAAGATCGAAATAACAAGGTCGGTGACATTTCAATTACGTCATACGAGAACTCGAAATTGCTAGTTGTCTGCACGTTGACATTTGACTACCATGATGGACGAAGAAAAAGGACAATTGCCTGAAGGAAAAACGGAGTCACCTTCAACAACAGTGGATATTGATGATATTGATTACACGAACAGAAACCCGAGGGATCTGAACACACATCTTCAGGTGAGGTCTACACCCAACATCGCTGTAAAATAGGACTAAATAAGTTTAGGCTGTTCGAAATGTTATCTTAGGGATTATACATCAGGCAGTGTTGACATCAATCAGGACAGGCAACCAGTCACCGTAATAAAACATATGTTTATATATGTGTCCATTTAGTAATAAAAGCAAAGCCGCCGTGTTAAACATACGTTCATTTATGTCTTCATTTAGTTATAAAAGCAAAATCGCCTTGATAAAACATACAGTTATTGTCTCCATT
>OZ012687.1:35340582-35350582 GCA_963942565.1 Maea johnstoni
ATAAGTTTAACATTATTTAATCATCCAGAGCTCGCCTACGCTGACTTTTTCAATAACTTTAGATTCGTGAGAGATTCATTTTCATTATAGAGACATGTCTACATGAGACATTGTCTTGTTTTTCAAGGACACGGTCAGGACTAAGTTTGAAAAATGGATTCTCAGCTTTCTACTATTTGAGTATTTAACGGTCTCCTGATAAAAGTAAGCAAGAAAATACCCCAACTCCCTTTAACTGCACCAGGGCTTATGATAAATTGGATTAGGATCAAAGTATGATGTTTATCACAAATTCTTAGTGTGACTTGGACATTTTTGTAACCGGGCAACGTTAGTAATTCCACATTATACATGAAAAAGCATTGCAACGAACAAAGAAACGCCTTTTAAACATTTTCTCGTTTCAGTATTTCTAACTATAATTAATACACTGACACACTTCGAGACTGAAACTGGCACATTTAAATAGATTACATAGACCCACAAAAACCTTCAAACGAAATAATCAGTAAGCTTTGAAAATGTCAGTTCTCACTTATAGTGTTTTTGGACTGTCAATGGTGCCTTTGCCTTTGAAAGACCTATTTGGACATAAAAGGTGTTTATTGCCTGGCTTACAGCAAATGATCCATCGGGGTAATTAGTTGTGTGCGCTTTAGAGGGTAAACTGATAGGATCCTCTCAGGATTCTCAGGAGCCTACTTATGGACTTGTAAAGGAGGCAAGTTAGTCCTGGAGTGACTGAATTGGTATTACTACTACTAATGATGATGCTACGTATACACTATACTACTTCTACTGCTACTACTACTACTACTACTACTACTACTACTACTACTACTACTACTACTACTACTACTACTAGTAATACTACAACTACTACTACTACTACTACTACTACTACTACTACTACTACTACTACTGATTATGATGCTACTACTACTTCTACTGCTACTACTACTACTACTACTACTACTACTACTACTACTACTACTACTACTACTACTGATTATGATGCTACTACTACTACTACTGCTACTACTACTACTACTACTACTACTACTACTACTACTACTACTTCTACTACTACTACTACTACTACTACTACTACTACTACTACTACTACTACTACTACTCCAATAATAATAATAATAATAATAATAATGATTAATAATGATAATAGTGATTATAATAATAATGATGATGATAATAATAAAAATAATAAAAATAATAATAATAAAAATAATAATGATAATAATAATAATTATAATAATACTGATGATAATAATAATAGTAATTCTAATGATAATGATAATAATTATAATAATTATAATAAAAATAATGATATTATACTAATAATAATAATGATAACATAAATAATAATAATCATATTAATAATAACAATAACAACAACAACATCAATAATAATAATAATAATAATAATAATAATAATAATAATAATAATAATAATAATAATAATAATAATAACAGGTTGGGGAAACGATTAACTTGTAGTGAACTAGATAATAACACCATCTTAAAGAAGTTTTCTCTCCAATCTCATTTAATCGAAATATAGGGCATAGGTTTAAATACAATGAGCAGAGAATTCCATTTTCTTACCCATTCGTCAGAACAATGCTTTTGAGGAAGGGTGAGGGCATGGAATCCAGCAAGTGTCTGCAATAGACATGTAAGACCCACAATTACAAATCATTATTCCAGAATAAAGGCGCACATCACCCTTCTTATTCAATTGCCGATGTCTATTCTATGAAGTCTGCATATACCAGGCGACTCCCTGCCTTTTGTTGTTGCCTAGCAACAATTTGCCGCGGAGCTCGAGTCTGGGCACGGACAGGCAACATGACGGTATCCCCACGTCAGTTACAAGATTACAGAGTAACCCATCAAGGCCATTAGCTCTATACTCTTGTGATGTTCAACATCGATTGCCCTGCTTTTCCGTTTGTATCGATCAGTAGCATTTTGAGTAATGATAGCAATGCTGACTGTTTCGTGGAAAAGCCTTTTTCTTGTTCTGGCTCTCGTACAATGGAATTTGCCCTATACGTGACCATCACTCCACTTAGCAGGGGTAATCAATCAGTGATTGTATGGTGGAGATCACTTAGTTTAGGGCACTTTGTAGTACTCTATGACCCTGACTGGAATCAGCAGTATTGAGGTAGCCTAAGGGATTAATTTGTAAATAAAGGTAACGGATTAATTAACTCACTTTCAACAAAAATAAATCTAATGAAATGATTATAACATTCAAAAGGAGGAAAATTAGGAAAATAATATTTCCTTCCTTATTCATGGAGGGGTTATCAGCGATTGTCTGGTGAAGATCACTGAGTTTTAGGGCACTTTGTAAAACGTTTTCGTAACCTATGAACCTCTCATAGGCTTCCATTTACATGTACATAGTTGGGGGTGTTTGGCTTTTTTCTTTCACTAACAAAATGGTCGCTTCGTACACGCATTTTGGTTAGCAAATATCACCGAACTTAAAACATATGCATACATATATATGTAACTATGAGTATTTTGGAGGGAGTGAGATCATTTGGATTTTTGAACTTTCGTCACTTTTCTGCCATATTGCGGCTAATTCATAACTAGCCAATTGTAAATGATGTAAAAAAACGGAATACCCGGTAAAAACTGTAGCCTAACCCCAAGTCACTGGCAACTATCGCACATGCCCCACCGGGATTCAGACCCAGGCAGTGGTGAGAGACAGCGTGCAGTCAGTGGCTTCGCCTTAGACCGCACAGCCGCCAGGGCAGGCCCGGGAGCGAGATCATTTTTTTCCAATTTCGACTTTCTTGACTCATTTACAACAACAAAATTCTAATTAAATTGTTAAAACATTCAAACGGAGATAAATTAGGGAAATTATGATACCTCTCCTTTCTTATTTGACTTTATTCTACATTTGTAAAACTTGATAACCCCTGGTCTTTAACTTGTGAGAAGAACCTTTATTTGAAATACCTTACATATTTTTGTTGTTTTTTCGTTATTTTTAACCTCACATCTCAACTCCTGTTAATGAGGAGTGTATTTTCGATGCTCGCTGCATTATTCCTCATCATAGGACATTGACGATTATGCATACATTTTTCGACGGCTGGACTGTCAAATAAAAGCATATTAAGGGCAAAACGATTCAGTTATTAACCCCAAAAGCCTCCTTAAGGTACCTCTTTCTTTTTGAGTTATTTGAGATTTTTTTCTACGTGGGACGAACGTTACTCCAGTAACATAAGAGGTGATTGCAAAGTGCATTTTAATGCGATTAGCTCTAGTTACATATGTTTGCAGCTCTCATGTTCCACTCTATATAGTTGATTTTAACACATTGAAGCGGAGTCGCTGCCCTTAAAATTGTAGACTGGGTCTGAAACATTTGTCAATAGCGTTGCCAGGGGTAGATTTCAGGCTTTGGGGGGGTGTTAAATTTTAATGGACAAAATCGCGAGTGCCATAGCACAACGCCACATTTGGGGGCCTGGATATTGATTTTATAGGGGTTCACTTCTGTGGCTAGCTGGTTTTCTGTTACGTTGGCCTCGGAGGTGAACCATTCTATCAATTCACTTATTTAGTACTCTCAGTCAGGGTCTGGAGCTTTGGCAGGGGGGGGGGGGGGGCTATGGTTGGAATCAGAAATGATTTTAGAAAACAAAACATTTGAGGGAGATTTGTTGATAGTGGTATAACTTTCATTTCTCCATCAAAAATCTGATATTTTCTTTGCTTTCGCTTGAGGGATATGATAAAAAATTGTCTTGGTCGCTGTGAGCATTAAAGGGTTCAGGCTACCATGATTGCTTCGAAGGAAGCATCGTGTAAAATATCAATACGCTAAAAACGTTACAACTATCATGATGTGAAGTACACATATTGGTACAATTTCAATAGGAGTGAAATTGTAATTTGTTCCTAACCTTGATATCAATCGGGAAATGCATTTGTAGTGTTGATGTTTTACTTTTTGGACTAAACATATTATGCAAAAGTTGGTACATAAAGTTCATGCAATTCAATAATGGTTGAATATGTCAGTATTGCTATCACTTAGTTTTGCCATATATATATATATATATATATATATATATATATATATATATATATATATATATATATATATATATATATATATATATATATATATATATATATATATATATATATACTAATACTTAAACGAGAAAAAGACAAAGAAATGAAGACAATGGTAGTAAAACAAAAATACAGTCCGTTTTGACGTAGCTTTTCGATAATCCAAACAAAGGGTCCATTCAAGGAAAACCTAAAGTCTATCTGGCCCAATTACTTCTTTCTGCGTGAAGTTTGAATAGTACATTGAGCGTATGTTTTACTGAGCAGAAAGGGCAACATACACGCGTCCGGACATGCGTTATCCGGATTTTCGTCTAAACCGAACAGATTGAAAGGTCCCAGTCCCTTCCTACACATATAATTCCTATATGCATAATCCAGATTTTGTCTAATCCGGACAGAAATTTAGGGTCCACATAAGTCCGGATTAAACAGAGTTGCCTGTATTATGCATTGTCCCACGGAAAACATTTGAAGGAGAAATGTTGATCACAAGTCAAACTCGAACTCTCCTTCAAATATTTTGTGAATTTTTGCTTTATTCAAAATATATTTTCAAAAGTATAAGAGTAGCAGACGACACTTTGTATAGAAACTCTAAGTGTGAATGGGTTAATAGAACTGCCACATTTACAACCATCAGTACTACAGGAGGACTGATCAAATTCTATCTTATGAATAACATCTTTTAACCTGCATGAACTGTTCAAGGTGTATATAGCGAAGACCATATTTAACATAAATATTGACTGTCTTATCATAGAAGAGCTGCATTCTCTTTCCTGTATAAGTTTGAAGACGTTCTAGAATAAATATGCATTCACTTTCAGATGCCAAAGCTTATGACAGGCCAGAAAGTTATATTACATTTGGCCATATTGAGGGAACAAATCTGAATCCCCAGGCATGTTGGTGTATTAAGGGTCCTAGCTGAATTAGCGATCTGTTCCTCAAAGTCTAAAGTAGTACCAGGAAAAATATACACTTTGACCCCTACATGGTCGTATTCTCTTCTTTTCGAGACCTTAGTCGTTTCAAAATGAAAAGTTCTGTCAACAACTATGTGCTTGTGTATGTTCACCCATACTTTCACGGTAGACGAAAACAAAGCTCTTTTTCGCATTCAACACATATTTCCAAGTATACCCATGGGTATACGCCATATCCATTACAGCGTTCATTCTCTGTTTAGTGAGGCAGCTACATGTAGCTGCAATGCCATCTGCATAGCCCAAGGGTGTACTCGGAGTACTATAAGGTTTACGGTATAGACCCTAAGCTGAACGAGGAGCGAATTTGTGAAGACCGTATACTTGATTAAGGCCCCGCTGATGTACGATGCAATAAAGATAGTACCAGTCCAAGAAATGACCATAAATACCAAACACAACACTTAAAACCAATGTAGTACCCATACAGGAGGCGCCATATCTTGACAGTAATACCTTAATTAGAAACCTGATTAGAGAGACCATCTATCCAAACCGAATGCAATGCCTTAGCCAAGTCAAGGCAACAATACATTTATTGTTGTTATCCAGGGATGTATGATGCAAAGTTCGTACCAGTCCGAGAAATGACCATAAACCCCAAACACAACACTTAAAACCAATGTAGCACCCATATATAGGAGGCGCCATGTTCTGCCAGTGATACTAGTGCCTTAATTAGAAACCTGATTAAAGAGACCATCTATCCAAATCGAATACAATGCATTATAGCCATGGCAAGGCAACAATGCATTTATTGTTGTCCTCTAATGACAAGGCTATGGTCTCCTGCAAACTGAAGGCTGTCTGTTTACAAGTGTTCCTTTTTGCAGGCACACTGTATCTCCGAAACTACATGTTCATCACCTTGTTTTCAGCCTGTGTCAAATGAGAATTTCAAATTGATTAAAAGTTGAAAGTAAAGTAATACCAGCGTAGTCCTGGGGGTCCAAATTACAAAGATCTTTCCCAGTGTACAGAGGTACCTGAAAACCGACCCTTAAATATAACAAGGGCATGGGTGGATCTGCCATGAATCTAAAAGACCCTTTATCCTCTTTGGATCTTAAAGCTCTGCAATTGATTTCTCTTCTTTACTTATTTCTATCTAGAGAATTAATACTTTGTCATTGTTTTTTAAAAATAATGACAATAAATGGAGCACTTTTGGGTAAAATGTTATGGTTCTTAAGTGTGCCTTAGTGTGTGTATGTGCCCTCAATCATTTCATTCAATTTATGCATGATAGTTTATTTTGTAACTGCACTGAAAGCTCATTCATTTTCTGCCATATCAGTCAATTTACCTTTCTGTCTGTTTTTTTTATATTTTCTTTATAGTCAATTAAATCACCGTATCAATTACATAATTCTTAAAGGCAGTACCAAATATCGTTGATGAATCTGCAATTGTAATCTTTTCTTATGATATAATTCCTAACAAGCAATTAATTTGTCATCAAAATGTATGTATTTTCTAACATCAAAAAGGCATACTCATTTGTCTCAGGTGTGTTCTTGAGTAGAGGACACAAAACACTGTTGTTATGAACTACTCGTGATCTCTAGAAATGGCAACCTTATCATTAAATTCTAAGGGTAGAAGTTCTGTGTCTTATTCAGACATCCTAATTTGTAGAATTATTTCGTATGCACATGCATGCTGGATTTAGTGACTGATAGCGAGAGTATAGCATAATCTCTGATCTACACTACATGGTTATTATCTTATTATGTTTTTAATTGCCTTCTACTCTAAGTTATACTGATATTCGGCATAAAGATATTTACATGAATTACATGAAGAAATAAAGAATGTTTGAAAGTATACATATTAGCCTTTTTAGAATGTCACAGAACAACCAGATACCATTCATGAAATCGATCTGAAGTTATGGGAGAAATATTCTGGTCAATAGCTTTTGTTTTCGTTAATTTTAGTATATTATATGGTAACAAATACTTATTTTCCCGTTCTAACATTTTGTGTTTAATTTCCCATTGCAATTTTGTTGTATGTTTACTAGTTTTTTTTCTGTACTGTACTTTTTACAATGAATAATTGTGGTCAATAAAGATACATGCATACATAAACAATTTTCCCAAAGCAACATCCATCCATGAAGCATATTTTCCGTTTTTCCAATGTTCCCAATGTAAATATTACCATAAAATTGCTTTAATATCATTACATTCTTCTAAACCAAGATAATTTCAGAGCTTTATCAAGAAATGATATTTGGTGAGTTGCAAGCAACTTATTTCTTTGACATTTTTCAGTATACTTTGCTTGAATTTGAGAAGTGTATCTCCCCCATAAAAACGTGCACTTTTTCGTATTTTTTCTGAAGGTTAGTTTTGGGCTGGAAAAAGACAATAGGATGTGTGTGATTTGGTAGAGCATGTGGGGTACGATTTCTAAGTAGGGAAAGAGCCATAAGCTTTTCAATCTCAATTAGCTTTTCAATCTTTATGTCTGAAATCTCCTTTATTTAATTGAATTTGAAAGTGATCCCTAGTGAGTCAAATTCTGACGTCTATATAAATCCGTTGTTATTTTTTTTTTTATTACATCCTGTTGTTTCATCTCTGTCATCGGCAGGCGAAATGTGGCGAAAGAGTTTTGAGATTTTACAACGCATGTGCGGTGTGTGCGAGATTTGGCGTTTCGGTCTGACAAAATGCCTCACAGTCAAGATATCGCAAATTACACAAGTGTGTAATGCTCCAAAAGGTTTCAAATGCTCAGAAGCTCTGGTACAATGCCTATTGCGAGACTTTTGAGATTTTGCTGCGCGTGAGCAGTGGGTGAGACATTTCCCCTGTTTCGGCCCACGAAACACTTCGCCAACGAGATATCTTGTACATTATAAAGTATGGAATACTCTAAAACGCACAAACCCTCAAAACCTCTTATGTAATGCTTCACATAGTATGCCTGCCATTTATTTCAGGCATCCACGTTTTACTGCAACAGACAGTTAGGACATTTTATTATGTAATGGATTGCATATAAGGAAAAGTCACATTGTACACTCAGAGTCCTTGGTAGAATTTAATCTGTATAATCGTATATATTAGCTCAAGAAGTATATCAGCAGTTAGATATGTTGCCTATAGCCCTTTATATATTAAACGTTATAAATAGGTTTTATACACAAATGATCACATGGTCTATTTCGTGATGTTTATGTAATATTATGTAATGTATTGAAGAGGCGATAGCAACACTCTGCATTCGTGCTGATTAGATTTTCTATATTATCTTTTATGGTGATTTGCTATTGAGTGCCCCATCCCAAAACGTACCTCGAGGCGGCATAATCATATAACAAGGTGTATATCCAGATTCTTGGGTATTATCAGGTAGGGAATATCATAGCTAACATTTGTCAACCCATATTCTACCTCATTTCAATATTTACAACTTTTCACTCAAATGAAATAATCTCATTACTAACACAGGTGATGGTCACTGCAGGTTCAGAGTAACATTAGGGATATCATTGGCTGGCGACATTACGAAGTAAATTTCAGATTTCTTACTGCTTCAACTTTTTACAGGCCATAACATTAAAATCCTTGATTAGACATATTTACACCAAGTACAGTAGAAATCAACATTACAAATATCACTGGGTCTTGTGAGAAATGATCATTTGTGAGCAAAGGAAAGAAAGACAGTTATACCAGGACATTATCGATTGCCTCATTTGTACACCTTGCATTCAATAATTCAAAAATGAATTACAGGAAATACTTTCACACTAAAGATACATTCCACATTAAGACAAACTTTTTGGAATATGGCATTTTTTGCATTAAAATCAAATCATTTCTTAAATACAAAGATTTCCCGATGTACAAAACATCACCTCCAAGAAACAGTTACCTCAACATTATCGTACACAAAGACACAAAGGGTGTATCTAACCTGTATCGTAGTCTTCATGCAAGACATTACAATATTGTTGAAGAAAATTGCAACAAATAGAATGCTTGTGATGATATCGCATTAACACCGATAGAAATATCAAAATCTTTCAAGAGACACAGCACTCTAGTAAATGACACCTATGCAAAATACGTCCAATTTAAAAACAATTCCACCTGCAATATGTGTAATACAGAAATTGACAGCAATTCCCATATGCTTATTTATTGTCAAAAATCCAAAAAACTGTGGTCGGATATTGGAAGATGGATAAATCATCTAGGTGTCCAAGATTACCAATTAAGTGAGAATAGTATCATTACAGGAGACATTCACAAAAGCCGCTTAATCTCAATCATTATTCTATACGCCAAAATAACAATATATTCTGCGAAATTGAAAGACAAAACACCAAACTTCTTCAATTTTAAGAATTTATTAAAACAAGAATAAGTACATTCAAATTACTTGTCAAACATTACAAATAGTGTAGAAAAGTTTGAGAAAGAATGGCATCTCCTAGTAAATGAATAGTCATAATAGTATTGTCCTGCTTAACTACTGTTAACCCTTTCCATTTCAGCAAATCCTCCCAGATATTCTAGTATATATATATGGTTTATTGACTTGTAGTTTCACTACAAAAAGTATACATATAAATGATATCATACGGAAAAAAAGCATATAAACCATATAACACAAAACAGAGAAACGGATTGTTATTATATAGAACGGAGGGTTATACATTAACGGTATATATACTTAAGTCATATTCTAAATCAAGTCCTAGATTATCCTGATCCTAGTCGCCCGTGTTAACGTATAATGTGAAGAATTTGGACTTTAACCAATCCCGCGCTTAAGTATGAGGTTATCTCTATACATCTCCTGTATATGCAGGCCTGCTACTATCCAAAGTTCTTCCATATGTTCGAAAGAATACC
>OZ012687.1:35355582-35389581 GCA_963942565.1 Maea johnstoni
AAGGACAATTCCACCATGTATAAAACAGAGGCCCAAATAGTTTCTTATGGTATTTTCTACTTAAACGCAAGTTCCCACCAGTGCCAACCTTCATACAAGAAGTATATTGCTGTTCAAACACCTCCAAATTGACCCTAAATAGAAGCACTAGGGGCGGCCATCTTAGCCAGTTAGTAGCCTCTAAGCAGTTACCTTACTGCTAATGACTAATAGTTGCACCAACAGCCTGCTTAGAGGCTATTAACTGGCTAAGATGGAGGTGTTTGAACAGCAATATACTTCTTGTTTGAAGGTTGGCACTGGTGGGAACTTGGGTTTAAGTGGAAAATACCATAAGAAACTATTTGGGCCTTTGTTTTATACATGGCGGAATTGTCCTTTAATCACAGACAGGAAACGTTTAAGCTATTTTCTCCATTTTGAATTTCATATAAACATACTCGTTTCAAAAAGTCAATTACAAAATTGCTTGAAAGTTTGTAATAAAGGTTTAAGGATAATAGAACGAGGGCTTTACAGATTTTCTTTCCAATCTCGACTTTGTTCGAAAGTTATAGAATGTAGAGAAGTTGAGAAAATAACGTTTTTCTCATTTTAAACAAGGCTTCCGACAGAAGTAGTCGGAAGATTTAAACAGAAAGATATCAGAAGAAATGTGATACCATTTATATGTATTGATAAAATCTGATATGTCAATAACTAATTGTTTGCAGAATCCTTGATTTATATCTGAGATTATTTCACGATCTCGTGTTTAGCTAGTTCGCCGATTTATTTATTAGAATAGTGTGCGTTTACCAAAGCATCCAGATATAAATTTGCTCTAAAAATGCCATAGGTCCAGACAACAACTTAGAGGAACTCTTAAGCATTAATGGGTTAACATACGTTTGGTTGTAAGAGCCCTTGCCAATCTTCCACCTCTCTCTCTCTCTCTCTCTCTCTCTCTCTCTCTCTCTCTCTCTCTCTCTGCCCTTTTGTAGCTGGCAGTTTATCTGATTGGTTTCCGATGTTGTGTGGGATCCATCAGGGGACTTTTTATCTTTGACAACTATATTATCAACTCCCTTTTAGTCAATCTAAAATCCTCTAAATTGTGTTGCACGATATTGAATATTCCCTCTTGCCCCGCAGGCTATGCTGATGACTTAGCAACAGCAACCACGCCTAAGCATCAAACAGACAGAGTGCATACAATGGTGAGTGAGTATGGAAGAAAGTGGAGGTTTAAGTTTAATGCTGCAAAATCGGCAGTTATGGTTTTTGGTGAGGATAGAAAGTCCAATATTACAAATAGAGAATATAAAGTTTTCAAGTTGGGTCAGGAAAGGGTCAAAGAGAAGGAAACATACGACAAGGTGGGTGTAAAGATGAGCCTATTTATAGATAATACTCTGTGAAAGGGAGAAAAAATCTCAAAGGGATGGAAAACTTTGAACGCTTCCACCGGACTTGGAATTAGAAAAAAATGGACTCTATATGATGACCTGCAATAGGATATTCTGGCAGGTGGTAGTCCCTACTGTTACCTTTGGGAGTGAGGTATGGGTAAACTCAGAGAAAGACGAAGAGCTTCTCCTCACTTTCCAAAGATATGCTGGTAGAAGGGTTCAAAGGTTTCCTCAAAGGGCCCCAAACTCTAGCAGCTTCTATGGTCTGGGGTGGCTAAAGCTTACCACGTATATCAAGGTAAAGAAACTTATCTTAGACCATCGAAATGTGGGTGTAAAGATGAGCCTATTTATAGATAATAGTCTGCAAAAGGGAGAAAAAATCTCAAAGGGAAGGAAAACTTTCAATGCTTCCACCGGACTTGGAATTAGAAAAAAGGGATATACCATGTATATCAAGGTAAGGAAACTTATCTTAGACCATAGAAATGTAATTCGAAAAAGTTCTGAGTCCAGACTGAATATTATTTATCAGTGTGTTGAAAAAGGGAGAGCTAATGTATATAGAAGCCCTATTTTTGATATGTTGAGCGCAGCTATAACTTTCGGGCTGTCAGAATATGATTAAAGGCATGACATGTGGTAATATTCCTGTAGTATCCAAAAGAGCTTGGTCTAACTTGATATGGGAACGCACCTGGAAGTTGGATGATGCCGACTGGAGAGCCACTAGTATTACAACAAATGATAACGACCTACTGGCCCTCACAATTGGTAACACACGGTATATCACATGGTGGTACATGTACCTAAGTGATCAGGACTATAGATTAACCAAAAAGTGTGAAACAATGAGTAAAATAGTATGTCACGCTAGTGTGTTGAAAACAGATGACTTTAGACTTAAGGGACTGCCCATGAGTAATAGGACATGCATAATGTGTGATATGTTTTGCGTCGAGGATATATTACTTATTATAACTAAGTGTCCCTATTATCAGAAGGAGCGTGACCATATGTATGAAGAGATATTTAAGAATTGTCCAAATGCGATGGAAAGTGCTTTGCGGGGCTTTACAACATTTCATAAATCTAACAGATGAATTTGTTTTTTCTTCAGTAGATGTGTCTTTTACTTACATTCAATCATTGATGTGTATGTATTAGTATGTGTAAATTATAGTATCCACATGATATAGAGCAATATTACAACAAGAATGTTTAGGAACTACATATGTAAGAGAAATGGGAATTCAAGTTATTAACTTACAGGGCTCCCCCTTCATAATAAACGCGGTGTGCATTTTCTATAGTAACATGTAAAGAGATATTTTTATTGTTCCTAAATTGAATTCGTTTCGCAGTTTTAATTAAGAATAATCGTGTTCAGAGGGTCATAAAGACTAAACTTGCTATTATAGGGGACAAAGTAGCTCAGTTGGTTAGGTGTCGGACTAGTAATCAGAGGGTTGCTGGTTCAATTCCTGACCGGGGCACTTTGGTCTGTTCTTGGGCAAGACAGTTTATTCCGTATTGCTTCAGTCTACCCAGCTGCAAAATGGGTACCTAGCATAGATAAGGCAGTGCTTAGAGCGTGTGCGCTATATGTTGCCAGTTGCTCTGGAATATCCCCCGGGGGATTGAAATGGTTTCCGTGTGTACAGTGCCTGCTAGGGGAGGAAGGTCGTGTGAGCGCTTCGGTGGATACAAGACTATAAACCGAATACCTTTACCTTTATTACATCCATGATTGCAATAAGTTCTACTGTCATCCTGTCCCTTTAACAATTCACTTAGACTATTTATTAAACAACAACAACAATAACATCCATGGCCGGTTGTCCTGATTTTTACGTTGTACTCAAAGTACTGATTGTCTTAATCCGAATTGGAGGTGAAGCATTTGAAAAACCATAATCATGATTAGGATAGCAAAATCATCTAGCGATTGGTCATCATTTATGCTTAGTCACCATTTAGCCAAGATTGCCATTTAGCAGAGATCAAGATGGACACTGGCTCTGATTTCTAAAGAAACCTACGCCACACTACAATAACAAAATCGGTCTAGTACAAATTAAGATTTGTTTTTATTGAACAATAGCCCTTATCTACCATAATACACTTTCCACAAACCACCCATTATATCCTCAAATACTCAGTACATCAAAAACGTATGGCCTGCATACAAATGGTACATACTTCAGCATTACTTATAGTGCACATGGAGACGGGATGATGTCAGATAGGTATGTTCCAATGCGCCTGAGAAAGTAGTGTCATCTACTAACATTATTTACGTGTGACTACAATTGACCCCAGATTATAAGATACTCTCACTCAGTTGAGGTGCAATTGATGATATGTGAGGAAACAGCAGTTGCATCTTGCAGACAATGGCGATTATGTCAGTCGACTTCCTCTGGGAATACTTTGCTCGCCTGGAACTATTAAGTATAATTATTCACTTTCTGCTATTCACATACACGGACGCGGAATGGCATGAGGAATCTACTCCTCCCAGTTGCGATCACTCGTAACTAATTCATATAAACGCTACCACAAATGCTGAGTTTGAAGTTCGAAGTTTGACCGATGCACTTTGATATCAGAGGATGCGCCTCCCAGCGTGAATGATGCACGTGCATCTTTGCAAACCAGTGTGAATCCGCGCCTGGTCAAAATTATGAACAAAATTTATTATAAATGAAACTATTCAAAATATTTCCATGTATATATATACATACATATATATATATATATATATATATATATATATATATATATATATATATATATATATATATATATATATATATATATATATATATATACATACATATATATATATATATATATATATATATATGTATGTATGTATGTATGTATGTATGTATGTATGTATGTATGTATGTATGTATGTATGTATGTTTGTATGTATGTATGTATGTATGTATGTATGTATGTATGTATATATATATATATATATATATATATATATATATATATATATATATATATATATATATGTGTGTGTGTGTGTGTGTGTGTGTGTGTGTGTGTGTGTATGTGTGTATATGTATGTCTTTGTGTGGGTAGGTAGGTAGGTATGATAGACAGACAGACAGTTTCTCTTCCGAAAGTAACCTTTGGCTGCACTTCCTCTCTCATCTCCAGTGGTGCATAGTTATAACTTTGTCAAGGCGATAACCCCAGACCTGTCAAACTGGCTGGATATTGTATTATCCGGTCTAGGAAACGAGATTACAATAAACGTGTCTTGGCAACATAACCTGATCAATAGCCCAATCGCGCAATAAAGCATGATCGTCCTCAGAGAACATGCCGCTACGTCAAGGTAAATCATGTTAGGGAACCGACCCATGGAGAATCACAAATCAATTTGAAATGACGCCCGGGAGTATCCATTTTCTTTAGTGCCCTTTGCGCCCAACAGCGCTTACTTTATTTCAATAAAAAAACGCCAGCGACGCCGTCTTTAATACTTTGCGTTTTGCCATCGATCGTACGCGCACCGTTTAATATCCAAAGCATATGTTCCTTCGTGATTTTTAAACGCAAATTTGCACTTCGACTATATATCTAAATTCCATTAAACTTATTGAAATACTTCTATAGTGAAGTTTGTAAAATAGCGTTAAGAACTGAGTGACATTTTTCATAAGTAATCAGGCTTGCCATTTTGAAATTTCGAAATAATGTCTTTTTATATGCACAATCACAGAAGGCAGAGAGACACAGGACGATCTCATGTGAACACCAGAAATGACCCACTGTGCAAGAATTCAAGATAAGTACTTTGCTGATACAGAACAGATATTAATTACTGTATTTGACGACGTAAAGCGACATTTGGAGGACCAGGCATATTATGGGATGCATCATGCAGCGCAGATAATGTACTAATAATCATTATTCGATAGCCAGGAACAACTCGTGAAGACAGAAAGCAGGTTCAACTTAATGTGCAATAAACACCATTATTATTGCTTCAGCTATCTCCTCCAATCAGAATGTTTTATTTGTGCCACGTGACCATGTGTTTTATGTTCATAATGCTTCCTACTCAGTTCATATTGCCCCAGGCCCGCTCAGTCATAATTACATTGCCCTCGGTCCGCTAGTCAATGAGGTCACCGATAGGTGGCCGCAGCTCAGCAGATTTGCCATTTATCATGTGTTCATGATGCTTTCTACTCAGTTTATATTGCTCCAGGCCCGCTCAGTTATTGCCTAGTTAAAATGTTGTTGTTGTTGTTTTTTTTAATGGCCATTTAAAACCCAGAGGTCTGTTTTCGTTCAGGAGCAATAATAAATGCTTTATAATGGACTGTTCCCCAGGGCGTTATGAGGATTTCCTATAGGCATTCAGGCTGTTAGGCTGGTCACCAGTCTTTACAGTCAGAAAGGCTTCATGCATGAAAAAATCATGGCCTGACAATTTCATGCAAAAAAATTCATTTTCATTCATGAAAATTTTATTTCCATGCTTTGAAATATCTTCATGTATGGAAATGAAATTTTCATGCATGAAATCTTCATACAACAGTTTTCTCATGCATGAAACTTAAAAGAGGTATTTAGCCTCTAATTGTAAACCCTCAAACCGATACAAAGTAACTAAGGAGCCACAAAGAACACCCCTGCAAGATCAAAGCCAACGTCCCAGTGGGACGGTCCCACTCGATACAATGTAATAAAGAGTGTTAGCCACCCCTTGCGGAGGAAAACCCTCAGAACCAGCATAAAGTCTAAAAAGGGGACTCCCGCCCACTCCTAAAGTGGTCCCAAACAGTTGCGAATACAAGGTATTATCAATTATCATATATCTTTTTATATATTTTTTACTGCGTTCAAATGTTACAGCCATTACATTTAGAACATTAGTTGAAAATAAAGAAATGACTTTGACGCCTTTCAGGTTTCATATTTTTTAGCAATTATTTTTAGTCGAAATTAGAAAGAGATTGCGATGCCTTGTCTCTGAAATACCCAAATACACTTGGGTAGTGCCAAACTTCAAGCAAACCAGTTAACAGCAGATACCCAAACTACACGTTTTGAAACTACAAACTACATATTTTGGGATATTTTAAAGTTTGAAGATTTTCCTCCTTGAGTGCAAGCCGTGGAAGCTTCTGTAATACTTTTTTTTTTTAAATCATTTTTATTTTCCTTCCTATCACAAGTCAGTAATCAGTACAAATATTGCAGCGCATGGATAAGTTCCAAGATGTATACACATTACACATATAAGAGTATTGAGTTACAAAATATATTGTCAGAGTATTATCTTGTATATTTATATACAAGAATATTTTGTGACAGAGGTAAGATCCAAGATATGAATACATTACACATAAAGGAATATTGAGTTACAAGGAATAGAGTCAAAGTAGTAGCTTGTCAAAGGGAGTGATTATACATGTTGTAGATATACATACATCATAATTGTATATCATGTAACCCGACAATAGATGTTTGATAATAAAGTGAATTGCTTTTCAAAAAAATTGCCTTTGCCTTTTAAATAACAACGATATTTTTCTTCAAAGTAAATTTTTTTAACCTCATTTTTAACGTTTAATAAATGTGGTTTTTGCTCTTTCTTCATGCAGGTATAGAGAACCTTTTTTGTCATTAGGATAATAGTGTTGATTGCGGTGGCATTTTCCAAATCTCCTAACATTATTTTTGAAGGTGACAGATTATAATTGTCCATGCCGAGTGATCTTATCCAAGTTTGTATGTTGTCCCATAGCCCTTGTGAGTATTCACACTCCAGAAACATATGTTCAATAGAGTCAGTAGACTCATTACAAAAGCCACACAAACTAGATTTTTTGATTCCCATTTTATACAATTTCTCGTTTGTATAAAAACGGTGATGAAGTGTGCGAAATTGTATATATTTTAAATATGTGTCTTTATAAAGTAAATGGTGTTTATGGAAGGATCTGCCAAATTCGAAGCTATTGAAATCAAAATCGGTTTTTGCACACCATTTAGCTTCTGTAATACTTGATATCTTACTGACTGCTCACTGATGGTCTAGACATCTCAAGAGGGTTGACCTGGTCGCTATATAAATGTGCGGCATTGTGGAGGACCGTATATGATCCTTCTGCAACTGATTGGAACCCTTGGAACTATTCGTGAAGACTAGGGAATTTCTTCCAGTTTCTGGGTTTCTATCTCGTCGCGATATGACCTAAGCTGTTGACAGCTACGTAAAACCAAATTCCTTTCTTCCTTCCTAGACATTCACAGTTGATCTGATTATGAGGAAATATGTTTAGGCGTTAACATATGTTAAAACCTCAAAATCATCTCAAATGAAGCAGGTCACTGTTACAGTGTAATGTAATATCTATTGACCATATGCTCAGATATGAAATTACAGATACATATAAAGAAGAAAAAGTGACATACTGTACCAAGGAAAATAAACAGAACAGAAACTATATCAACTTAAAAAAAAGAAACTTAAATGTAAACGTTATTATCGTCCCTCTTATGGTGTCACAGAGACCTACTGACCTCTAGGCATAGTTCAGGTAAACACCATTTCATAACTAGATGGGGAATTTATGCATCCTTTCGAAATTGTGGCGAGAGTAAACTCACCTTAAGCTTCCTCTCCCGACAAGTGGCAGTGCTATAAGCCCAAGTTAGAAAATCGCCAAAACAGGCCTGACAAATTTGGAAATATATTACTTACAAAAGCATTTTCTGATAAACAAATGACGGAGAATTGTCTATCAGAAGCCAAACTGCAACTCTCCTTCAAACATTTTGTGAACTTTCGCTTTGTTCTCAAGTTATTTTCAAAAGTATGAAAGTAGCAGACGTTAGGTTCTGTTGGTGCTCTAAGTGTGAATGGGTTAACATCATATCAAACCTGACCTTGTTGACTATGCAGCATGACGAATGTTACCGAGGTACAGTGGCGGTGCAATAAGCCCCAGTTGATATATAATCTTATTAAGCCACATCAAACCTGACCTTGTTCTATGCAGCATGACCAATGTTATCCATCTTGACGCATATACAGGATTACGTCTGTAGTCGCCATACTAATGAATCTTCATCACATCTATATATCGGTGATAGGCATTCCGCGTTTTGATTAAGGTGGCTTAAGGGGGTTATTTGTGAATATATGTGATTTCTGAGATTTAACATATGTTAAAGCCTTTAAGGCTGTAATTGTGAGAGTGCAACCAATGGATTAAAGAATATAAAAGGATTTGCACCATGGGATGGATGATATTCATTGCACGTGGTTTTGTATAAAAATTATTTTCTCTCTTCTGGTCTATGCTTTCGCTTAATGTCCACGTGTAAGTTCCGGAGACTTATCATGGATGACGGCAGGGGTCAGGTTACCCTGATCAAACATAATCGTATTAACAACGATCTCACTGTTGCCACCAGAACTAGAGAAGGGTAGACTCAGTCGTGAGTTGGTTTGATTTTCATGTCGCATAACAGAGGTAAAGATTGATTGATCCAGGGCTACGTTGTCATTAGAAAGCAAGCACTCAACTCTCAAAGTCCTTTGGGACCTCTTGTGTATGTATATATATATATATATATATATATATATATATATATATATATATATATATATATATATATATATATGTATGTATGTATGTATGTATGTATGTATGTATGTATGTATGTATGTATGTATGTATGTATGTATGTATGTATGTATGTATGTATGTATGTATGTATGTATGTATGTATGTATGTATGTATGTATGTATGTATGTATGTATGTATGTATGTATGTATGTATGTATGTATGTATGTATGTATGTATGTATGTATGTATGTATGTATGTATGTATGTGTATATCTATCTATATATATATATATATATATATATATATATATATATATATATATATATATATATATATATATATATATATATATAAATATATATATATATATATATGATAGAATGTTATCAAATAAAATCCAAGTCCAAGACACTCACCCCGAAATCAACCGTTGCTTGAATATGACTCATATACATTATGTCACGGCCACAGTTGCAGTACAATAAACCAAAGTTGTACAATCTTATGATATCACATTATTAATGGCATTACTTGAAGCAGCATGATAAATGTTATCTAAGCAGACCCAAATGCGTGGTTACGTCTATAGTCACCCTTCCAATAAATCTTCATCACATCTTTAATAGGCAATTACACGTTTTAATTAAGGTGCCTTATTACACTTATTTTGATTAATGGGTAATTTTAAGACTTTGCATATGTTAAAATCACTACTTATGTAACTGTCTATGCCATCACTATGCAGAGAAAAGAGACCAAATATCTTGGAACCTTGCATGAGCTTGGAGACAAGCAGGGGTCTGGGGGTATATTTGTACTGTTTTCCTTATTGACTTTAACTCAAATATATAAAGTCGCTCCAAACGTGCATTTGGGTGTGTGATAGACTATTACTACAGTCCAAACCCACCTATGCATATGACTAATATTCATATACATGTACATTAATTATTATTTCATTTTGTTACATTATTATATTATATGTGTGAAATGTATTTTATAGTTTATACTACAGTCAATAAACAACCTACATACATAGATAGACCACAAGGAAGCTTTGGTGTATGTTATATACCACAGTATACTGATACCACAGGTGTCATGCACCAATCACAGACCAAGGGCAGCTTGGCTGAGAACCTAGATACTCAATACCGTAACTACCACCTTTATTTTTAGGAAGCTTAGAGAACAAAGGCTCAGAAAGTGTGGGATATGTCAACTACTCAAATATCGACACTTTGAGGGGACTGTGATTAGTTGAAGTCAGTAAACTGTGGTACAAAAGACTGTTAACATATTTGCATGAAATATAGCATGTTTAGAGTTGAAAATATTTTTTTTCGTAAACTACCAAAAATGTTATAAACCAATATGAGAATAGGCATCGTGAAAAAACGAAGTGTAGAAATAATGAATTCCGTGTCATGATAAGGATTATATCCGTTTCATTTTACTTTTACACACAAAGCCTAGCTTCTATTGTATGGTTTCATTAAGCATACCTTTCTTCTCATTTGCTTGGTATGAAGCAGGTATCTAATTCACATTTAAACTCTTTTGAAACTAGCATCTGTGACAGACCAATACTGTGCAGTTATAGTTATAGTTCTAAAAAGGTGGGAATGACCGGTCATTTAAGAGACAAGAGATAATATAAGTGATAAGGGATAATATAAGTGATAAGAGATAATGTAAGTGATAAGAGATAAGGTAAGTGATAAGATATAAGATAAGTGACAAGAGATAATATAAGTGATAAGAGATAATGTAAGTGATAAGAGATAAGGTAAGTGATAAGAGATAAGATAAGCCAACACACACGGGACGTCCTACGATTTCGTTGGTATTCCAAGCTTCATTTGCTTGGGATACCCACATCCACCCTGGCTACTCATCACGTAGCTAACAAGAACATGAATATGTGTGCCAAAATACCTTGTCTGAACATGCGGCCTCTATCTTTCACTGGTAGTCTACTGGTCTACTGGTACATAAATCAAATATCTTCACTGTAGTAGGTGGTGAGTGCTATCCATTGCTCCTCAAAAGATGCGACAAAAGAAATTAGCAAAACAAGGCAATTAGTGTTCCTAATATATTGTGGATAGGTTCCCGTAGTCCGTAATAACAAAATGAGCTATGCAGGTATGTCTTGGGGTGAGTGTATCAGCCATAAATAAGCTCTTATGACTAATTGCAAGGCCACCTCTGACATGCTTCTAAAACACCTGGATTTTTCATTGTCTGAGATAGTTTAGTAGACAGGATCGATATCCAATGAAGATTACTTAATTACTTAATTACCTCTTGTGTTTGTGATTTAAACTGATTTATTGATTAGTTTTGGCCTGTGACAGAAGGGGACGTGAGAATCTAGTTTACTGCGAAGTCTACGACTGATGGCTATGTGTTACTCCCAACAATTTTGCTGTTTCGCAATTGTGTTGGTAATTGTTGTCCCTGTATGCATGTGCATATGTACATTTATCACCTGATATGCTGTAATTCTCTATGCTGATTGGTCTACAGGCGTTAGACCTGGAGCAGTTCGAACGGCAGAATTCAATAGTACCACTTGAACTACCATTTTAATTGATATTACAACTTGGCCATTAATCTGAAAGTTGCCAGTGACTTGGGGTAGGGCGGTGGTTTTCGCCGGGTACTCCGGTTTCCTCTGCCAGTTACAACTGGCTAGTCACGACCAAGCCCTAAAAAGGGCAGAAAAAACGAAATTCCAAATTCCTCTAAAACGCATTATCCCTTAATAATCAATATGGCGTGCAAGAAAAGAAGCTACTTTATTGTAATGTACTGATCAATATCTATCCACCCAAGCGGGCAGAAAGTGTTATAATTCGTAGACTTGTTCGGGAATGGCTGACACCTTCTGTTATTACATCTCTGATATTTCACCTTCGGTTAGAAGTTCGATGGCATTTGATTAATGTCTTTCGTTATTGGTAACATAAAAAAGCTCTTATGAGACCAGTGCAAAATGCGTATGAGGTACGTACAGTACAGACATTTACTTCCTGCACCAGTCGACCGGACTTATGCCTGTGCCTGGTTGTACAAACACCCATGGATAACATGTAAAAAGATAAGCCAAGCACATCAATGACCCACGTTGCTTGCAAACCAATGCCACGTTCAGTGTAAAGAGCGTATGAGGTACGTACAGTACAGACATTTAATTCCGTGCACCAGTTGACCAAACTTTGGCCGTGCCTTGTTGTACAAACACCCATGGATAACATGTCAAACGATAAGCTAAGCACATCAATGACCCACGTAGCTTGCAAACCAAAGCGACGTTCAGTTGCGAGATATTAGTGACCTGCGGTCTCATTCATTTACAGGAAACTAGGTATCAATTGGACGTGCGATCGTGTAATAAGCCAGGGCTGCCCACACATTTAGTGTAGGAATTAGATGTCAGCACTGTAGCTTCTGCTATAGCACTGTACCAAAAGGAAACACATGCTGAGCAAGTACTATTATTATATCTCACTTGAAGATACTGTATTCTGATTGGTTTAGAGAGATGGCCCAAATCTGTTGTAGAACTCAATTCCTCAAACGAGGGAGCTAAAACGTTTAAACTCCCTTGGGAGATATAACGACAGTAGGTCTAAGTAGACCACCATGGTCAGCACGGTAAAAGAACTGTTCAGACTTTGTCCTGCCAAAGTGAATATTGCAAGTTTCATAAGTCATGGATTTTGGGTGTCGGAGGGTGAGCGTTGGGGTGGGGCTGCGGGGAGGGGGGGGGGGGATGTTTGGTATGTCAAAGCCAGTATGACATCCCAGCATGACTCGGAAAATCACTGTTTTCGACAAGTTTTGTTTTGCCCAGGTACTTGTGGATACAAATGCGAATCAAAAACTGCTTATTGAATATGTCATACATAAATACATGTCATCACTACTGAGTTTCTTCAGAATATCTGAACTGAAAGGAATGCGGCGGATCCAGCCTCCAAATCTGACCTATGCACCTTTTCCAATAGGAACCCATTCGTATCCTCTGAAGCCAAAACAGCCTGACAATTTGGGTGAAATCTTAAAGGTGAAAACAAATACGCATACCTGTCAACATTCGCCAACCCAATATCAGAGGATTACCCACATCTATCTGTGAATTGATAAGGGATAAGGCTGTAAAAGATGGCTGAAGTGAATCAATTTGTACACACAGTCAATGGAATATCAGGTGTTCCATCAGGAGACAGCTAATTTGGGTTCTAATTTCAGGAGAGTACTGCTCATATCAGGAGAGTTGACAGATATGAAGTTGGGAAATATTTTAACAACTCTCCTTCAAATCTTGTGTATAATCTTGAATTTGCAGGTTATTGTCAAAAGTATTAAACATTCAGACAGCAATTCCTCAAGGTTCTCCTAGGCATCAATGAGTTAAAGAGATCACCTTGCATTGTCCTCAACCCCACAGTAAAGGTCATAGTAAAATTAACGGCCAGGAGGAGATCAGGTACCTGCATCATATATCACTCTGGTAAGCAGGCTTTGCCACAACTATCGTTACCCAAATTAGACAAATAGATCCTTCAAATAAAACAAGTTGTACTTTGTTATATCACCAGTAGCCTCATAATGTATACTTAAATCTTCATCTTGATGATTCTGATAGAGGATTCAGGTTCCAGGTTTCATTACCTGTATTCTACCTTTACTTAGCCAGTGCTGTCATAGAGTTGAAACTGAATCGGTTCCACACTTAAGTAACAGGTTCCAGTGTCTAAATAATGTTGATATCAGTATATATACATTACCTGTATTCTACCTTTAATTGGCACTGGCATAGAGTTGTAACTTGATCAATTCCAAAGTTATGTATTATCTACGTCCTTAGGGATGTAAGTAACAGGTTCCAGTGTCTATATTGATATCAGTATACATAAATGACAATCCAAAACCCTCATTAGTTTGGTGCATACAACCCAAACTTCTTCTCATCAGACCCTAATTAGATGTATTGTCAGGGATGTAATTTCACCTCCTAAGGTATTGTCAAACCTACAGCCCCAGGATATTTGGTGCCCTCAATCTAACATCCTTTAAACCATTTGCGTCTGTAGCAGCCACGTATGTTATGATTGTTTTACTAGTATCCTTACGACTGAAGCAATTTTAAAGAAGTACAATTTAAGGAGACATGTTGATCTAAATCTAACATACAAATTCCCCTTAAATGTTTAGTGAATCTAGGCTTATTCCTAAAGGTTTGTACCAAGTATCGTTAGGACCAGAAAACAAAAATTTAAGGGTATATCCTGGTTTGAATGTACAAACTGACTAGTTTGGCGATATGTCAAGCCCTCTTTCAATTATTTCATAACTATTTGCTAATCAATTCCACCCATGCTATGATATACAGAAACACTCACTTAATCCTCTCTCACAGGCAAAAACATCCTTTCTTAGTGATAGGCAAATAATATGCATAAGTTAGAACTCCCGTAGCTCAGTATTTCTTTTCCAGTATCCTGATGTTTCAATATATTACACTCACATAGGCACCTTTCCAGTACATCAAACTTTTATAAACACCCTGCCTTTTCAGTATATCATAAATAGGTATCCCACCTTTAGCAGCATTTTAGCTTTTCATTATATCATAAACAGGGCACCTACCTTTTTAGTTTATCATACTTACATGGGTCCCCTACTTTTCTAGTATAGCATAACTACATGGTCACTCCAACCTTTCAGTAATACTACTCACATACATCAAAGAAGTTAACTATTATCAGGACAAGTCATGGATAAAGACAGAGATTATGAGATTAATCATTTTGACTGTTTTTTTTTTAAAAGATCAAGCTAATAATAAATAATAAATATGGCAGGGACGGATCAAGTGGGGTTTCATAGTTCACTTGAACCCTGTCTCTCTATCTCTAACTCTTGTTTCCCTTTCGCGCCATTTTGGTACTCCCCTGCCATTTTGATAATCTCTTGCTAATCTTGCCATATTCTGCTTGTATCTTATGTTTGTCACACTATGTAATACTTGCTCTTTTATTCTACGGAGTGACTATAATCAATAAATTGAAATGATGTGTTTTTATATCAGTTGATTAATAGTAACAGGGTAAAGGCTATAACCAGACATGTCTTTGTGTCTCTTCTATAACTTGTGTGTAAACCATCAAATGACCCTATATTCACAAATTAAAACCACTAATCAATTCAGTCGAAGTACGTCATAAAAGAATTTTCCTGCAAATCCACAAACGTGATATGAAAAATATGTTTGAAGCGAACATGTTCTGTTGGATATTCAATCTATAGAGAAGAGTCAAAAACCGTAGATGCTTGTATCTCAATATTCTGTCACATTCTGTAATCCTTGCTCTGTTATTCTGCAGAGTGATTAAGCAGGGAAAGATACAGATAAATGCTCGAACATAGGTGCACATCGTAACATGACCCTATGTTCAATATTCACAAATTAACCCCATGAGTCACTTTTAGTTAGTCGGGTGTTCCTGTTTTCAGTTTAAGTGTAATTATACTTGACACACAAACATGTGCTTTCCTGAATTTCCCGAAGTTCGTACTGCCTATATATAGGTGTATGTCTGTATGAACTGCTTTTGTTTTTAACTCATTGCCTATCTGATAGATATGGTCAATAAAGTTACAAGATTAACACAATGATCAAGATCTCGAGATCTAGTATGACAGCGCCTTCTGGTACACCCTCATTTGTTAATAGCTATCACTCAGTTGGAGCAGAAATCATGATTAATTATTATACTTCACGTGAGGATACTTGATTCTGGTTGGTCAAGGGCCATGGATTAATCATCATGTTTTCCTCACTCCTTAGCGACAGACTATTGTCCTTAACAGCTTATGGGCTATTCATAGGCTATTTGAATAGCCCATAGCAAAAGCTATGGGCTAGCCCATAGCAAGTTGAGTTTGCCGAGTGGCCTACCGGTGAAACTAGTTCAACAAGGCAGACGACGAGTATTTATCCAAAATTTCTGGTGTTTGTAGTTTTTACCCCTTTTGTGTTTTGTATTTTGTTCAGTATAATAAAGTAGATATGACACCCCTCTGGGGTGTCCAGCAGGAATAACTTCCCCTCTCGGGGATGTTATTCCTTGTGGACACCCCACAGGGATGTCATATTTGTATATTGTACAAACTTTAAAAGTCTCAAGTTGGAGAACAGTCCACCACATCTCACGACAACGGCGGTTTTATCAAAAACTCTGGGAATTCCTTATTTGAGTACCAATATGTACGTGATCACCTCCTGCTTGAGACGGAGTTAGACTAACATCATTGCGGGGAATGTTTAACATTTCCCAACTCGAATGGAATGTGTGACCAGTTCTTCATGAAAGACACAGATGGTGCGTCTTGGTTGGAAAATCTATGCTATGAAAAGATGCACCTCATGCTTGAGCGATTCACGTGCATCGATGCATTGATCCGCGTTTGTATATATATATATATATATATATATATATATATATATATATATATATATATATATATATATATATATATATATATATATATATATATATATAAATATATATATATATATAAATCACACAAAGTACAAAGCGGAAACATAAGAGAAACGTCAAGAAATACAAACTAAACATAAAATACAGAAGGAAATAGAGGTTTACAAAGTGACCTAATACACATCATGGTGAACAAATGTTTAGGCTTTATGAGCATTACATTTCCAAAATTAATTGACGGCTTTATTTCATCAAATTTGTTGTGCTCACACTAACCTGTCGTGTTAAACACTAGAATGGTATTCTATCGCCAATCAAGACAGATCAGACACTCAATCCTATGAGCAACACAGGTCATGAGATCCGGTGGCATACTAATCCACAAACAATAATTCCCCACCAGGCCTCTAGTAATGGATTATTCTACATCATACCAACATGCACTTATTATGGTCATGCGATCCGGTGACGGCCTTTGCGTGATTTCCCAGAAGTTAACTGTGAAGAAGTGAACTGCTATGACCCATAGAACACATGAAAAATTGAGTTTTCAACTATATATATATATATATATATATATATATATATATATATATATATATATATATATATATATATATATATATATATATATATATATATATATATATATATATATATATATATATATATATATATATATACATACATATGGATTGCCAGCCGGTTGCCCGGGCACATAAAAATGAAATATCAAAGGTGTCGTTCAAATCAAATTGCAATGTCAAGGTCAAGTTATGCATGTGTTTTTAATAAAACTCGCCAGTTTAATGTATCTTTGTTTTTTGCTTTTTTGTTTTTTTAATTTTAATTTTTTTGTTTATTTCCCTGCGCGCCAAGCATCATGGCTATGCTTTTACAAATATATCAACATTGTGTTATAAAATAAACATTTGTAAATTCTTCAACATATGTGTGGTTATTCATTGTTTTCTTATACAAAGAGTATAATATCATGTAAAGCTTTTACACCTTTTCCAATTTTTTTAAATAGTATATTACAAAATTAGAATGCTGGCTAAGTATTCCTTATCAAAGGAAAAGTAATCGTAGTTCAATTTTCTATGAAATCCTCATATAAAGACCATCTTTTCAATTAATGTATCGTGTGTAGCGTTTCATAATGCACCTGACATATGTTTGCGAATCTAAAATGTGCTTTCCCCAGCCTGAAAATAATGAATCAGTTAGAAACAACAGGAAACAATCATGGTATTTAATTTCAGCCTTAAGGCCTGATTCTGGTCGTTAACCTCCCCCGCTGCACAATAACAAGAGTATCAATTTGGTCGTTTGACTGAAAAACATCATGTAAATTCAATAGAAATTATGGTCATCATTTCTCAAGTAGAGTTTATTTTATGATCATGAAATGAAATTGTTTTTTCAAGAATTATGAATAACAACCTTATTGAGACCATATATGTCACTGACTGAACGTTGATACTGCATTGGTAGCCCTAGTTCATCTTTGGCCTGTAATGTATAACAGGTAGCCGTTAAAACTATATCATTTAAAAACAACATTATGTCTTTCTGTAAACTATATAACATTAGTGTTCACACCTGTTTCATTCTTTGAATTGTTCAATCAATGAAAATTATATCTGGGCATTGTAACTCTTTAGACCAAACTCTTTAAATTGGTCTTTCCTCCTATTAGTGGCAAATCAAAGATACTTGTATAATTTTTGTATTCTTTTGGATCAGTCAATAAAGTACAATACAAACAATACAACAACTAGTATAATTGCTTTTTATGTTTAATCTGAAATTATTTCCCTGAAATAGTTTGTTGTTTTTAAAACTGTTTATCAATTATGTGGCGTCAACTGAAGGTAACGAAAGTATTGCATCATTAAAGTTCTATTTATCAAAAACAGGAAATATCTAGGTCACTTGCCAATTCTTCCGAAAGGGTGTGTGTGTATGTGTGTGTTTGTGCGTGTGTGTGTGTGTATGTATGTATGTATGTATATATGTATGTATGTATATATGTATATATGTATAACTTTGTATGTATGTATGTATATATATGCATGTATGTATGTGTGTTGGTGTGTGTCAGTGTGGAGATAGATAGCTAAATAATGTACAGTGTTAATGATGCGGAAAATTTAATTAATGACTACTTTGCGCTCCACAAACCAGTATAACAGAATTGTATGTGTGTCTGTGTGTGTAAAGATAGATTAATAGATGATGTACGTGTCCAGTGTTAATATTGCGACAAAGTAATTAATGACTACTTTGCACACCACTGGAATCAGCATTTATTAAACTGCACACCGTTATTTGGACATCCGATCCCTTTGATGCTATTATCGTACAACATGCTGACATAATAGTTGGCCGTTTAATATCTGCACGCAAAATTCAAACTGCGCGTCAGCTACCTGCTGTCAGCGCATTATTTTATATGCGCATAGTTAACACGGTATACAATATATATTCATATATATATATATATATATATATATATATATATATATATATATATATATATATATATATATATATATATATATATATATACATATATATATATATATATATATATATATATATATATATATATATATATATATATATATATATACATATATACATATACATATATGGTCAGTGGTACACTTAATAATTCAAATTTCTATAGTTTCAAATCGTATTGGATATTTGGAATTTTGGGTATATTTTCAAAGTTTCAAACTTCGAAACCGTATTAGAAATTTGAAACTTTGGTTAAAGTTTCAAAGTTTCAAACTTCCATACTTTCAAATATCCAAATTTTCAAACTTCCAAAACGTGTTTGAAGTTTGAAACTTTGGTCAAAGTTTCAAAGTTTCAAAGTTCCATACTTTCAAATATCAAAACTTTCAAACTTCCAAAACGTGTTGGAAGTTTGAAAGTTTGACATGGAACGTTTAATAATGTAAACTGTGAAACTTTCAAATATACGGTGATCGGGCTGCTAATAGAAGCTGCCTTAAGTTGCAAACACGACCCGCATTTCGTCATTGTTATTATTTATCATCAAGACGCTGTTCTCATTAAGGCTATGAAACACGCGTTTCTTAATTTCCTATATCTTCAAATATTGCAATTATTGATATTGATTTGCTTAAACTGTTATTGACACTAATGAACATGAAAAGTGGAGCGACCTAATTGTCCATTCTATTATTAGAAACGGCAGCTTCTAAAATGCGGAACCGGAATGTATGTAAAACTCGTGCCCATATGATGGACCATGAGTGAAGGAGGGAACAATGAAATTTATTTTCAAGACCGTCTTTTTGGGAGGGTAAATAGAACTTGTTCCCGACTTAACCGACCATCCTAGTGGATGAATATCGATCAATATACATTATCTATCTACCTTTCTGTCTGTCTGTCTGTATTACTGTCTATCTATATATATCTACTATCTATCAATCTATCTATCTTTTTATGTGTGAGAGCCTTAGATAAATAAAATTCTTTTCTGTGTCTAATGTGAGAGCATCCAAACACACACACACACACATACATGTATGTATGTGTGTGTGTGTGCGTATGTGTGCGTATATAGATAGGTAGATAGAGAAATACGGAAAGACAGGCAGATGTGATTATATACTTCATTGGTTCCATCATAACGTAGTTTATGAACCAAATCAGGAACGCACACACACGCATGCATTCACGCCCGCGCACAGTCATTTATATACCACCCCTCTAGGGGGAGGAAAATAACACTGTTTTACCGGTAGGGTAAATAAAACTTTATTTCTTGGAGACCACTCCAGAGGAAGGGTAAATAAAACACATACGCACGCACACACATACATGCATACATACATATATGTCTATGTGTGTGTGTTTGGATGCTCTCACTTTATATGAAGAACAACATTTTATTTATATAAGGCTCTCACACATGAATAGATAGAAAGATTGATTGCTAGATAGTAGATAGATATATAGATAGACAGAAATACAGACAGACAGGTTAGATAGATGATATATATTGATAGATACCTATTCACTAGAGTGGTCGGGTAAGTCGGGAACAAATAAAGTTTTTTTATCCTGCCTATGGGTTAGTCGGGAACAAATAAAGTTCTATTTACCCTCCCCAAAAGAAGGTCTTGAAATTAAAGTTCTTTATTTGCTCTTTCACACTTGGTCCATCATATCGACACGAGTTTTACATAATTCCAGTTCCGCATTTTAGAAGCTGCCGTTCTAATAATAGATTAGACAAGTGGGTCATTCTTGCTGCTTTGCGAAAATTATCCTTTTTTCTTATAATTGGCAATTTCCTTTGAAAAGTAACATTTGATATTGTTTTGATATTATTGATATTATACAATGTATAATATATCAACATAACATTGTAACAGAACTACTTGCGTACCGCTACGAAAGGTTTGGAAATTTGATTTATTAAGTGTGCCACTCTGCGGCTTTTCTAAACATGCAATAGTATAAATGTGTAAAGACTTTTGGAAGTTTGAAAGTATGGAAATACGGCTGTAATCTCATATATTCAAACCCGTTTGAAAGTACGGAAGTTTGGATATATGGAAGTTTGAAAGTTTGAAAATACAGATATTTGAAAATTTGAATATTTGAAAGTTTGAATTATTAAGCGTACCACGGACCCTGACCAATCTGTCTTTTGATTGGTTAATTCGGTTAATTGGTTAATTCGGGCTATATATATATATATATATATATATATATATATATATATATATATATATATATATATATATATATATATATATATATATATATATATATATACATCGCAATGGAAACAATCATTTTACAAAAATTAAGAAAATTAAAATAACATACATTACCTTGTAGCCAAGGACATTTTGGGAGCCTTGGTAAAGCTGGGAAATGACAGCAGGCCAATGTCGAAAACGATAGCAAAAGTGATGCACAATGTCATGAGACTTGGACAATTTGTCACTTTCGGTGAGTTGACATCTTTGTATAACCTTTTCACGCCTGGAGAGTAATCCAATTATGCTCTATAGATTGGTCTTTATGCGTGAGGTTGCAGTTTCGAGTCTGATACTTAATAGGAAACATCTGATAGTAATGCTTACAATAATATTTATAAGGAGAAATGTTGGTCAGGACCTTTCCAAATCTCTCCTTCAAATTAGTTCCAAATGCAATACACAGAAAAAATGATATTGATTGAAATTCATGTAAATGCATGATTGGGAAAGTAATTTAAGAAGAAATCTTAATCAGAAAACTACCAAGAACTCTCCTTCAAATGTTTTGTAAAATCATTATATTTTTACCACGTTATTGTCAAGAGTAATAAAGATGCAAACGATAATTTCTAACTCCTGCTTAATAAAGCATAAATGTTTTTTTTTAGATATATCACTTTATTGATTTTTCAGCATATGTTGATAAGGACAACACGTGTGACAATGCGATGATGTTTATGGCGACTTTGTTCAATGAGACTATCAAGAACAAGACGGTTCCTGAAATGCCTTCTGTGATGTGGGCCAAGTACGACATCCCCTCTCTCCTGGTCACAGACATGGGCTGTATTCAGACCAAACTTACCGCCTTCGAGGCCGCCATCTCCACCATCGGTAGGTTTGTGATAGATAGACTCCAAAGAAACAACATGTATGACTGTATAGCTGGGTATAGGTTTTTATAATCTATAATGCATTCTCTTTGATATTTTATCACAGTTTCTTTTCCAATTAAAGAAAAATTCATATGTATACACACATACACACACACACACACACATATATATATATATATATATATATATATATATATATATATATATATATATATATATATATATATATATATATATATATATATATATATATATATATATATACATCTGTATGCGTGTGTGATTTGTGATGCTAGTTACTGCCCTTATATATACTATCCCCAAATGTCCCGTTGGTATTTCTTAGGTAAGACTTCAACCCCTCAAGATATCATTGCTGCTGTGGCTAGAGGACTCTACTCAGTCTCCCGCGCTGGACAAGAAGGTTATATGCTTAAACAGCTCATCTTCTTTTTCGTCCAAGGACTACAGCAAGAGGAAGCAAGTAAGTTATTCTATATCAATATTTGTTTAGGAGTCTTTCTTATTTGGTATTTTTTCCAATTATTGCCATTCATTTTTTCTATGCTGTGGCTAAGTCCTGACTAGCCACGTGTAAGTGGTGGAAAAAACGGAGTATCCGGCGAAAACCATCGCTTAAACCCTTATAACAAATTCGATTCTCGATAACATCTCCCTCCTTTAATTTGCATTTATGAAAGGTACAATGTATATAAATATATATATATATATATATATATATATATATATATATATATATATATATATATATATATATATATATATATATATATATATATATATATATCTATATACATATATATATATATATATGTACATATACATATATATATATATATATATATATATATATATATATACATATATATATATATATATATATATATATATATATATATATATATATATAAATATGTATATATATAAATATGTATATATATATATATATATGTATATATATATATATATATATATATATATATATATATATATATATATATATATATATATATATATATATATATATATATATATATATATATATATACGACCATATTTACGACTAGGACGTTTTCTGTCATCTGTTAAAAGAGATCTCACGTTAAAACCATATATGTATATATATATATATATATATATATATATATATATATATATATATATATATATATATATATATATATATATATATATATATATATATATATATATATATATATATAGACAACTCCTCTACTTATATGCCCATCATTTCCAATTGATCTGTGTCTATTAAGTATTTCTATCATTGCTGAAATATCACGGTAACCTTGCTATGCATATTACTAGTTCCTGTCTCTTCCGATAGGTGTTGCACAACAAGTTGCCCTCCGCACTGCCATGGAATTGAACTCCCTGTTGAAACAAATCGAGTAAGTAACGACGAAAAATATGTTACGTACGATGAATACAGTACCTAGTTAACATTTATATTCTGTGTGTTTTTTGTTGTTTTTGTTTTGGTACCGTTTTCTTTTGGAGGATTCTCAAACTACCTACTTACTGTCTTGGATGAAGATAGCGTTAATATTGTGTTTTTTTTAAGTTTTTCTTCTACCTGTGAATTGCTTGAACAGGCCTATAGGTATACATATCACTTTCCCGTGGGGCTGACATTCAGTACAGTGGATATCTGTATTTGCATACGGTATTGAAAAATACCCCTCATACTATCAGACGTCGAGTACTTTGTATCAAGCACTTACTTTTCAAAAACAAAATTAAATTATGTGTATTTTATTATTCATACACTATAGTGAAATTTACCTACCATTCCGAACGACGTCGAATTATCTGTAAACAGCACCTAAATTTCAAAAAACAAAATTAAACAATAACTGGAATATAATTTGGCAGTTCAGGAGAAAATGTTTGAACCTTGTATTGTATTCCTCATTTAACAATGGCTCTAACAAAACTGAACCATGATATGCCTAACAGTAGTTTCGTCCTTTCAGCCTTTAATCAGCTGGACAACAGACCGTCTTCCGCGGGGCCCTGACTTCTAAGGAGCTGTTGAAATTTGGTTTCATTCATGTCAATGACACTTACAGCAAATAGAACAACCAACAATGAAATAGTACATGATGGTGATGATGATGATGACGATGATGATGATGATGATGAAGAAGAAGAAATCAGTTCTAGAGTTACATAATGTAGATGTAGATAATTTAACCTTATGTGAGAAATGCACTATCAGCATGACTGAATCATGACTTTTTGAAGTATTCGATTATCATATAGTCACCACAATAACAGGTGTTAGGACCATGCATTCTTTATCCAATACTAGAGGTTGATTTCCCTTTTGGAGTTATAAATCCTCGATATATCTAGGAAAAATCTTCCAAAAACCAGATTTGTCTTTTATTATAGGGAACATCGGTCGTCCTACTAATGGCTTTGCGATGATTAAACACAAAGATGAACATTCCCATTCCGTCTGAAACCGCATAGTTTGACAATAAAGCAATCCAAAAACAAAAGAGTTTTTTGTTGTTTCTACCATACCTCATAGCATTGTGGGACCCACCAACTTGACCAAGGGGATTTATAAACTTACAAAACCTGACTGCCTGAGCATAAACATAACCACGGTATATTTTGAAAGTATTTGACTATAAAAGGTGGTACCTATTGGTTAACCAAAACCCGTTAAAGTTATTGAATATTTCCCTATTTTAGAAATATGTGCTAAGATGTGCAAATATTCAGACCGAATTGCGGATCTATATTGGCTAAATAGTAATATCTTAATTGTCACAACAATATAATGCCTGCCTCCCTGGTACAGACATCATCTATCATTGGTTAATCTTCCTTGTCCTGCTGCAGCAAATCTGGGTTCTAAAATCAGGAGAGGAGTACTGCTCATATCAGGGCTGTTGCCAGGTATGAAGTTGGAAAATATTTCAACAACTCTCCTTCAAAAACTGAGTAATCTTGAATTTCCAAGTTATTGCCAAAAATATTGAATATCTCCTAACATAAGCATCAATTGGTTAAAGAGATTACCTGGCATTGACATCAGCTAAGTAAAGGCCAGAACGTTACTAGGTACCTGCATCATATATGTATATCACTCATCATATATACATGTACACAGGCTTGCCACTAATTTTCTTTGGTACAACTATGGTTTTTCAAACTAGACAAATATACTAGTTGTACTCTGTTATACCATCAGTAGCCTTATAATGTATACTGATATCATTATCTTGATGATTTTAACAGAGGATTCGTGTTTCAGGTTAGTGACTGCCATTTCCTGTATTCTACCTTTAATTGGCGATGTCATAGAGTTGTAACTAAATCAGCTACACAGTTATGTATCATCTACGTCCTAGGGAACTTGAGTAACAGGATTCTGTTTCTAAACCTATACATCACAGTTGGTATATACATTACTTTATTCTACCGTTTATTGGCGCTGACATGGGGCTGTAACTACATCAGTTTCTAGATAATGTATAATCTACATCCTAGGGGACTAAAGTAACAGGCTCCAGTGTCTGAATCTATATGTATATTGATATCAGTTATATACAGAGCAACCCAAAGCCCTCATTAGTCTGGGTATCTCTCTCTCATTAGACCCTAATTAGATGTATTGTCTGGGATGTAATTTAATCTCACAAGGTATTGTCAAACCTACATCCCCAGATTATTATATCCCCTCTATGTAGCATCGTTTTAACCATTCGTGTCTGTAGCAACCAAGGATGTTTTGATTCCTCTGGTAATCTCTTTTTATGACTGAAGCAATTTTAAGCAACTTAATTAAGAGAAATGTTGATCTTATTCTAACCTACAACTTTCCCCTTGAATGTTTAGTGAATATAGGCTTATTACCTTATTATTGTTTGTAATAAGTATTATTAGGACCAAAAAACAAAAGTTAAGCGTATCTCCTGATGTGAATGTGTTAAACATGTATAATTGCCCGCCTTATGACTTGAATGATAGGCATCGATTGGCCTGATCATGCCTACCAATGCGCTAAACATACCGACTAGTTTGGCGATACCTCAAGATCTGGGCGAGAGCAATATTTGGAAAATATTTCAAGTAAAATTGTTTCCCAAACAAACAGCCCTCTTTTAAATATGTGCTATGTGATAGATAGACCCCAAGGAAGCTGTGGTGTATGTGATATACCCGAGGTGTTACGAGGGTATGTGGCTTGAACCACAGAAAAGCTTGGCAGAGCACTCTTGCTAAATTCTCTTTGGGTTTAGGCAGCTTAGAGAACAAAGGCTTAAAAAGTGTGGTTTGTGTCCTGTAATCCTACACCTTTCGAGGCCTCTGATTGGTGGAAGGCAAGCAACTGTGGTACATGCTATGATATACCAAAACACTCAGCTCTTCCTCTCTCACAGACAAAAGCATCATTTCTGCTAATAGGCAAATAATATGCATAAGTTAGAGCTCACATAGCTCAGAATTCTTTTTATCCAATACCCTGCAGTTTCAATACATTGCACTCACAAAGGCACCTTTTTAGTATATCATACATTTATGAACACCATGCCTTTTCAGTATATCATTAAATGGGCACCACGCCTTTAATTGTCACTCTAACTTTTCAGTACATCATAAACAGGGCACATTACCTCTATGATTTATCGTACTTACATGGATGCCCTACTTATTTTAGTAATATCATACTTACATTAGCACCCTAATATTCTAGTAATGATATTCATCTGCTCCAAAGTCAACTATTATCAGAGCGAATTTCATTTTTGATTGTCATCATTGTGACTACGTTTTTCCACGTTCAACCTTTTACTTGACTATTATCCTATACAAAGTATATATTGCCTACAAGGTCTCTGATTCAGAATATGGTTAGCATCACAGAAATACCCTCCAAACAGGATGTAAGATGTCAGGCGTAAAAATTGAAGAAAAGGAATATGCATTGGGTTTTATAAACGAAACTTCTTTCCTCGATTATGTTACGAGATACTAGTAATCTTGTTTTATCCAATAAATACGGAGGGTAGGGGTTTATCATATTAAGATACTTTTTTTCATTCCAGTTAATTAACCATTTCTTTTGGTTTTTCATTAAGTGAAATGCAGAAAAAGTGCCATTTTAACTTCTATATAATGTAACTTCAAAACCAAGTCAAAAGTGAAAATAATGAGAAACCTTCTCTCTGTGATACTCTAACTTAAATGGAGAGGTAAATGCCACAACACTATAGTCCGGCTATAACCATGCCAGATTCGGGCAAATCCACAAACATTTGAGGCAATCTTGTTTTGGTGAAATTCAATATATATATACAAGCACCTTTCTGCTATGGAATGGCCTTTAACCATTAATTAAAGAAATGCCAGGGAGAACAAAACAGCTGGGGAGTACCAAGATGACAAGAAAGAAAACCAAGATTAAGAGATTGAGATTTTGAAAAGGGGACAAAAATGGGATATCCATGGGAACATGTCTTTCTTCCGTGCTGATAATCATATGGGAGTTAGCTATTAAGGGCTAATGCAAAAAAAGGGGCAGGAATGCGCTCCTATAAAATAATTCGTTGTGGTTTGGGTGTGTCATAAAAACATGGGGGCAGTAGGGTTAGCTTATACTTGTCCGAATAATAAACATTACAGGGGCGAATCAAGAGGGAGGTCCAGGGTTCACGTGAACCCTGTCTCTCAATCTCTCATTATTGGTTCCCTTTGTTCTCTTTAGCGCCATCTTGGTACGCCCTTGCCGTTTTGGTTCTCTACCACACATCTTTGAATAAATGGGCAAATGACATGCCATATTATGCGTGTATTTTATTTGTGTCACACTATGTATTGCTTGCTCTGTTATTCTGCAGGGTGATTAGTGAAAAGGAGTGTTTCTTTATCTCAGGGTATTATAAACAAAAAACTGCAGGCTATAACCAGAGACATGAAGAGATAGCTACTGTAACTTGTGTGTAAATCATCCAATTACAGTATAATCACAAATCAACCCCACTCATCAATTCAGTCGAGTTACTAAAGAATAGTGCAGGATATCCACAAGCATGTTATATCAAACATGCGTGTTTGAAGCGACCATTTCTGTTGAATACCAAATATATTGTGAAGGTTAAAAACCTTTGAAGCATGTATCTTAATATTATGTCATATTCGGTTATGTTTACTCTGCCATGATTATGAGGGGAAAGGTACTAATACATTCTCGAACATACATCGAGTTACTTGATTCGGGAGTACTCCTGCATCAGTGGTGTGTAGTCTGCCTCCCAGGCCAGATTCTGAAATGTCATCCCGTATGTATAGATGGCACTGCGGTATGCTATAATGGTCAACGGTGTGTGTTCTGCCTCCCACGCCGGATACAGAAATGTCATCTCGTATGTATAGATGGCACTGCGGTATGCTAGAGTGGTCAGTGGTGTGTAGTCTGCCTCCCAGGCCAGATAGAGAAATGTCATCTCGTATGTATAGATGGCACTGCGGTATGCTAGAGTGGTCAGTGTTGTGTAGTCTGACTCCCAGGCCAGATAGAGAAATGTCATCTCGTATGTATAGATGGCACTGCGGTATGCTAGGGTGGTCAGTGGTGTGTAGTCTGCCTCCCAGGCCGGATACAGAAATGTCATCTCGTATGTATAGATGGCACTGTGTTATGCTAGAGTGGTCAATGGTGTGTAGTCTGCCTCCCAGGCCGGATACAGAAATGTCATCTCGTATGTATAGATGGCACTGTGTTATGCTAGAGTGGTCAGTGGTGTGTAGTCTGCCTCCCAGGCCAGATACAGAAATGTCATCCCGTATGTATAGATGGCACTGCGGTATGCTAGAGTGGTCAGTGGTGTGTAGTCTGCCTCCCAGGCCAGATACAGAAATTTCATCTCGTATGTAAGTATATATAGTCCGTGCGGTCTCGAATTTGAAACGTCGCCTGTTTGAACTTATACTATAAAATTTCTCAAAATAGTCCACTGTTATCACAATATTACCACTTATCATCTGCTCTGCTGTAATTCCCAACTAGCAGCTCCCCGTGCGCTGCACGGTTTTGGATTCTCAGTCATACTCAATCATGCGCACTGAGTAAAGAGGCAGAGAATAAAACGAAACACAATCAAACTACCCTTACCACTGAAACATTAGAACCCTTACTGAACCATTGGCATCGCTCAGGGTTAAATGAGTGATCGTAAGGTTCGCTGGCTATGAATGGATTAGTAAACCATTTTCTGATGAAAATAATATGTACTTACCTTCATGCTCTACATAATACATTCATATAATAGCAATGATCAACTTGAAGAAGAAACAAACACGTGTGTGTGTGTGCATCTTGACTTTATTTCAACAATTCATTGATATTCATTTTAATAAATCATGTTTATAACATTTTCCAATAGAACACATACATTTGATTAATAAAAAAAAAAAAAATGATAGTGGGTTAAATGGATTATAAGGTGCCCTGGCCATGAATGGGTCAAAAAATAACCCTTAACTAATTCAGCGTGGCAATTAAAGGGTTACATGAATAAATTAAGGTGCTTTGGCCATGAATGGGTTAATTTAACAACTTTTATGTCATACTCCACGCGCGGCAGAGGCAAAGTAACTTTTGATATATTCTTGGTGGGTTGAGGGTTAAACAAATGGTCATCATGTTCTCTGGCAATGAATGGGTTTATTCAATATACCTTAACATTACCTGGGATGCAAAAGATTAAACGATTGATATTTAGGTGCATTTGTTGTGAATGGGTTAACTTAATAACCTTTGGTATATTCTTGGTGGGTAAAGGGCAAAATGAATAGTCATCCGGTGCTCTGGCCATAGATGGGTTAATAAAATAGCCCTTAAATAATTGTGGGTGGCGAAAGTTTACATGAATTGTGATCAGGTCCTCTGGCCATAAATAGGTTAATTAAATAACCTTTAACATATCCTGGATTGCAAAAGGTTAAATGAATTATATCAAGGTGCATTGGCCATGAATGGACTAATGAAATAACCCTTAACCAATTATGGTTGATAAAGGGTTAAACGAATATCATTATGATGCTCTGGCAATGAATGAGTTAACAACCTCTAATATATTTTTTGTGGGTAAAGGGTTAAATGAATGGTCATCAGGTGCGCTGGCCATGAATGGGTAAATCAAATAACCCTTAACATATTCTGGTTTTCAAAAGGTTAACTGATTTGTTCGAAGGCGAATTGGTCATGAATGACTTAACTTAAGAACCTTTAATATATTATCGGTGGGTAAAGGGTTTACTGAATTGTTTTCGGATTCTCTGACCATAAATATGTTAATAAGATAACTCTTCACTAATTCTGGGTGGCAAAGTGTTAAATGAATAATCTTAAGGTGAATTGGCCAAACATGGGTTAACTTAACAACCTTTGATATATTCTGAATGGGTAAAGGGTTTACTGAATTGTTTTCGGATACTCTGACCATAAATATGTTAATAAGATAACTTTTCACTAATTCTGGGTGGCAAAGCGTTAAATAAATAATCTTAAGGTGAATTGGCCAAACATGGGTTAACTTAACAACCTTTGATATATTCTGAATGGGTAAAGGGTTAAATGAATTACCCTAGGATATTACATAGATTCATGTTTTACATAATAAAACATACATGTAAATAGCAATGATGAATTTGAGCAACAACGAGTGTGTCTGTGCATGTGTTAAATACAATACCAACTATATTGCATTCACTCATTCCACCAAAAGAGCGTAAAAATACTGCCTCACTTAAAGGAAATATGAGGAACACAGAACTATGATAAAATAAACTTAAATTGTTACTATGAAAAGGATTAATTATTACAAGTCGGTAATTATTTGTATAATGGTTAATGTTAGTGTTTTTTAGGTGAGTGGATTTATGGCATAAATACCATCCGAACCATAGCAAAACAGTAGTGAATAAAAAAAAATCCTGCACCCCCATCGAGATTCGGTCCGGGTCCGACTGCTGTACAATTCAGTACGCCAACCTGCCTAACCATTACCCTAACCTGCTGTTCGATATCTGTTCAGTCAAAATTAATTTTGACATACTCTCTACTACAAATTCTTCTCCCATTAAATTTGAGTCTTACGGGAGCAGGAACGTAATTAACGTAACCCTTTCGTGCCGACTGACGAAAACGGCCATGCAGGGACATATTGCAGGGGTCAAACCCTTGCCAAATGGCACATGCTCCTCTAAAAAGGGATCCAACCGTCGCCCGAACTCGGTATTAATATAATAGATGCTGATTGGTCAATAAGTGTTAGACCTAGAGCCGTTCACACTTTGTAGATTCAATATCGAACGCCATATTTCAATTTTACCACTTGAACCACCATTTTAATTGATATTCCCACTTGGCCGTTAATCTCATTCTGGCCTCCAAAGTTATTGTAACATTTTATGAGATGTATTTGCTCGTTTTTCTTAGCATGAAAAAGCCAGGTAATAGATTTGTTACGCCCTGTAGGAAGTGCGGTCAGGGCTGTTATCCACCCTCAGACATCCGCCTCGTGGGATCTTGATGACTTCGGTTGGATATCAGGTCGGACCACACTTTCCAACAGGGCGTGACTAATAGTATCACACTAATTGTTTGAGTATATTGTTCTCCTCAAATTTGCTGTGAATAATAGCAAATATGCTGGTGAAAAAGCACAACGTGCGTATGTACTGTATGATTGTCATTATAATTAAATCCATAGGTACTATGTACATGGAAGCATGATCATTCTAATAACATTTGCAGGGGCATTCATGCTTCTTTATTTGGACACCTTAGTGCAAGGTGTGTTTACCAAGAAATGCATCGCCAACAATTTAGCTATGCGATGTTCATATGCAACGTGTCGTAAATTTGATTCAACGATTCGAAACACATTGTTGGTATATTAAACTGATAACTGATGTAGAGATAAGGGCTGTTCTGTTATTCACCCATCCATCACCCAAAACACACAGGCGTTTATACATACACACACACACATATATATATATATATATATATATATATATATATATATATATATATATATATATATATATATATATATATATATATATATATATACATATATAGAGAGAGATATTGTATGTCATTTGTTCCCATCTTATTTTCAAAGGTATCATAACCAACACGACAGTTCTCAATGAAAACCGACTAGTACGGTTGGGTTAAACATAGATATTGCTTCCTAGACGGATTAGTATTGCAATATGTTGCACACCAAACATGATAATGTACTGATAATGACTTTTGCAAATATGACTGATTATTTTGAAAGGGAAGGTATGATGGTATATAGGATAAGTCAAATCTACTTGCTTTAATTTCTTTATTAGTTCATCTCCACACATCACATACATTTTTTCATATCCTGCTCATAACTTTGCATAGGAGTCAAAAGAACACTCAAATCCGTCGCAAGATGAACGAGCAGAAAAAAGAATATCAAGTAGAAATATCTATTACACATTGTAAAACCATTTATTCTTTGTTAAAATCAAGGGCAAAATTATTTTTTCAAACTAAAATACAACAAACATAGGTTATATAGTCATGACAGCGGGTTCATATCAAGGTTTGATTTTATTTGACAGGTACATTCGAATTCAAACATTGGAACTCAAATATTTGAAAGTCATTAAACACAAAAATCAATCTCCTAGATTTCCGAACATATTTCAGTGCTCTGGATAAGTGTTGCACTTTGAAGACCATTTTAAACAGCTTTTATGAATTACATTCTCACATTTTGTAATTATATTCAAGAGGTAACTTAACTACATTTATACTGCTAGGTATTGTAATACTGCTGATTACTACATCAATATTTTACTTTTCGAGATATATATTAATTTAATGCTTGGATTTGAGGTAAAATGTTTAAAAGGGGTCTTCCCAATAACGTTTAAGGGATGCAGAAATACTATTATTCCGACTGGGAATTATTTTTTCCTCTGTTAAGAGGGATACGACGATAAACCAAAGTGCGGTATATATATATATATATATATATATATATATATATATATATATATATATATATATATATATATATATATATATATATATATATATATATATATATATATATATATATATATATATATATATATATATATATATATATATATCCTCAGCTAGTATCATAGTTCCACACTTTGGGGATAAAAACCTTGCTAATGCTGACAATGAAAAGCAACATAACAAATAATGAACGTTGGCACTTCATGATATACAATACTTATGACTGGCAATTGTGTGTTTTAATATACTTTCTTCTTGAAAGGGTAATGCATGCAAATATTTAGTTAGAGCAACCAGGGTACATTCATGAATATACAACTACGAACGAGAAACTTCATAGGCTGCATCAAGGTTATTCCTCGTAGGGCTTCATCCCTTCACTCCCTCTAAACCAAGTACTAATATGTGAAAAGGTAAGTGTTGACTCTTCGACTTAGGTTTTAATCATACTGATTGAAAGTGAGGTTCTTCGCAAAAAGATTTGAAAGCTCGTCCCATTAGGCTTAGAGTCCGAATTCTCATTCACAATTGTCATCTTGATCTAGGACGTTTTGTAACTAACTTAATAACAGCATCTTTGAAGGAGGGTCAGGGATTTGGTTTTGATAAGTATTATTCCTATATTAATATACTTTCCAAAAGCTGATTTGACAAGAAGGACGTAATGAAAGTAGACAGAGACTCATTGACTACACAGTTATTAAGGAATGGATTTAAA
>OZ012687.1:35389781-35414670 GCA_963942565.1 Maea johnstoni
GTCTACGAGTATACACTAAATATTGCACATATAGTGATTAGCAACCTCCTCTGAGTCAGGGCCGACGCCATTTTGAATCTAGGTCAACTCTGCTGCTGTGGTCAGTGTCATTGGTGTTTGCACGCAGCTTAGTGGTGTATTAGAGAAGGCCAGTGGCTCTGTCTAGAAGGTAGAATATTTCACTGCTCTGAATCACATCCAAGTTGTTTAGGTATGCAAATCCCTACAACTTTGAACCAATACTAAAGGAAATGAAGATGATTGCTGTTCCCAGTACTGATAGACACTTCCTGTGTTTACTAACTTGTGTCTCACGGGGTCTAGATGTGTAATGCAATTGGACAAAGGTCAATTACCCTATGCATGTCGTCCGTTTCCTTTACTTCCTTTTGTTATTACCCAAGGGACCTAGACATAAGACAAAACACCAGTTGTAAGACAACTAACAAAATCCTGAACAGTATTCTCAGTGGATAATAAAAGACCATGTTGAGGTACCTATGAAAATTGCCATAAAAAGTTTTTTGGATTCACCCTGAATCCAAAAGGCCATTCACCCTGAAAGTTAACTGTTAGGGTTGCTAAAGTCTGTACATCAGATCAAACTAATGAAGAGTATGATTATTAATACATAAGTCATTAAGGGAAGGTTGGTAATGAGTGAATGAAAATATAATTGATTCTTTAAATAAAAGAAAGGGTCACTTGCAATTTGAGATATTTTGATTTCAACCTTCCTCTATATTGCAGTATTGTTTAAAAATGTATTTCTTCTCAGTGAAAATGGGGTCATGACTGACTATAACCTTAGCTGTTTCAATTTTGTAAGGCAGGGAATGATATTCACCCTTCTCATGCTGCCTTAATATTAAACATTTAATGCATATACCTGTGCTTATATTCGTAAAGCAACTGAATGAAGGTAAATCATGTTGAGACTAGTAAAGTTATACCAATAAAGTAAATAAATCCTGAAATTGATAAAATTGCAAGAATACTTATGGTTAAAATAAGAGACTTATAGAAATTGGTTGCCAGATATTATATACAACTGCATACTTCAGGACGGGTGGGTTTAAAAGTGTCATGGATGCTTACCACTCTTTTTGTCTGACTTTACTATTAGGAAATCTATGAAAGCTTTCTCCACTGCCGTGTCTTTTTTTACAGCCAATTGCTGCACATGATTTTACCATTTTCTTGTTTTTCTTGTTTATGCAAATTGTGCAGAGAGCTCTTGTGAGGAGCACTGCTGTTTATGATACACTGCCCAGAGGTAGCTAGGGGACAGGATGTGATCTCTGCCGCTCAATGAGTCACAGCTGATAGCACTTGAAAAAACATGGCCGCAGCCAGGGTCTGGCCAGGATTATGGCATTATGCAAAAATCTCCTCTCATGGGATCACTGAGAGAAAAGGAATGGCAGCATCATGTTCTTGAAGTGTATTTCTTTCATATAAGCTGATATGTATGTGGGCCTTTAAGATGGATTTAGGTTAGTATGTCGCACATTCCTATGAGAAATCATTGCCGTCACAGGTCTGATGAAAATATCCATTGCTATATATTATATTCTGTCGTACTCGAGTTTGGCAATCACTTTTTTCATTTTCTTTTTGACAAATCGTTTGAGTTTGCCATCTAAACTTCGCAAACCTCTTTGGAGCACTAAGTCGTGTATAGATGAACATACTTTTTGTCTCAAAAAGTATGTTTTGTTTCAATATACATTTGTGTATGTGAGTGTGCCTGTAGGTGCGTGTAATTCATGGATTAATCGTTTTCAGACCAGTCCCATTCAATGAGCACATCCAACCAATATGTCTTCCATCGAACGCTGAGCACTTCTCTGCACATACTTGTTACATCACTGGCTGGAGCAACCAGGAGAAAATTTACACCACAAGTAAGTAACTCCATTCTTCACATTACGGGATCGTTGTGGAAATCTGTTTGTCACTTTCTCTCACTATTTAGTCTAATTTGTGATTAATCATTAGGTGTGTATACGATGGTGCAGGTGTGAACTGCAGATTTCTTTTTTATTATATTTACAATTAATAAATGAATTATGAATATTCGTAATTGATACATGAATATTCAATATTAGTTATGAATATTCAAAAATTTGTCTTTTTTGTCCATTTTGACTTGCCATATTGGTCACCACATACCATTAAATTCAAATAATGAGTGCTCCCTTGGAAGTGGTAAAGGGCGACAGATAACCAGTTGGCACAAAAATATCCAAATAAATATTTTCACGATCTTGCCTGAACATGGCAGAAAAATTTACGGTTATCGAAATTAGGAAAATCCACCTATCAACAATGATATTGATTGAGCTGTATGTTGCACGGTACCCATATTTGTCATCAACGCACAGAATTATTAGGTGAGCCGTGATGTGGCTCCCTCTGGGTACTTAACAGTGAACTAAACCCAGCAGTTAGAGGTAGACTCTTTATCTGTACAGTCCTCAGGAAGGAGGTCAAGGAAACATGATCTAGGAATCCCCCTACTAGGATTAGGGTTGGGTAACTCTAACCCTGGACCTGATTCCTAACCCTAATTCTAATCCTAACCCTAGTTAGGGGATTCCAAGATCATAAGTTTCCTTGACCTACTTCCTGAGGCCTGTGCAGATAAAGAGTCTACCACAGTTAGATTGTTACTTCATTCCTAAGGTAACACATATAAAAGGAGCCCTAATGATTGTCAGCCATATGGAATGTGTAAGTTGAAAATCCCTTATGAACTAGAAACACTGGTCAAGAAAGAGAAAATGAACCCCAAATGGTGGGTGACCAAGCTGATAATTCTTTGATGTTCCTTATTTTTTCTAGAGGTTGTGATGATCAAGACACTACTCTTTTCATTTTTCGCTGTAGGTGGCTTTGCGCAACACTTTAATGTTTCCATTTTTCGCTGTAGACGGCATTGCGCAACACACTAAATATTCCTTTTTTTCGCTGTAGGTGGCATTGCGCAACACTTTAATATTTATATTTTGCCCTGTAGGTGGCATTGCGCAACACATTTTAATGTTTTCATTTTTTCGCTGTAGGTGGCATTGCGCAACACTTTAATATTTATATTTTGCCCTGTAGGTGGCATTGCGCAACACACTTTAATGTTTCCTTTTTTCGCTGTAGGTGGCATTGTGCAACACACTAAATATTCCTTTTTTTCGCTGTAGGTGGCATTGCGCAAGATACTTTTATGTTTCCATTTTTCGCTGTAGGTGGCATTGCGCAAGATACTTCAATATTTCCATTTTCGCTGTAGGTGGTATTGCGCAGAATACTTTAATATTTCCATTTTCGCTGTAGGTGGTATTGCGCAGGACACTTTAATGGCAACCCAGGTTACTCCGTGGTCGCGAGAAAACTGTGAGAAGATCTATAGTACGACAGTTCTGACGAAGAGTTTGATGTGCATTGGGAACACGACTGCGGAACTGCACCCACTTTACCAGGTACAGTATAGTAAATTTGATTATCCTCACTTTTTTCTGCCATATCAAGGGCCTGCCCTGATATTGGAGTGTCCTAAGAGAATGTCACTGAAAAACGATATTTAAAGATTGGTGTAAAGCACTGCCACTGACAGATTGCTTTCTCCTACCAATTTTTCTACCATATCAAGGGCCTGCCCTGATATTCGAGTGTCCTAAGTCGATGCAACTGGAAACGATCTTTAAAGAAAGGTGTAAAGCATTGCCACTGACTGATTGCTATCTCATACCATATAGTATTTATCAAGTAATTCACCAAATTCCTTTGAAAAAAAAGTAATACATATCACCTATTAATTGAACTGCTGTTTTCAACGATCAACGATTGTACTTCTTTACACTTGGGTCCAGGTAACTATCATTAGGCAACGGTTACTTGATTTATTGGTTCCCGGATCCGCCGATCAAAGTGGAATAGACCCGACGGGAAAATATATGTAATCTTCCCACTTTATTTTGTGCTCTGCCACCGAGCCGTAAGTAGTACAACAAACCTACAATAATATTTACCATGGATGGTAATAAAACTACAAAACTACAAAGAGTATTAATACCAGAGCAATACAACATTATAATGGCAATGCAATGCAGTGTTGTTGAAATGAATCATCTTATTAAAAAGTCATTCTTTTAATATATTTCAAGATATGTTTAGTATATATTTTAGTACTAGCCAGAAATCACTTTATTTTCTTATCTCCCTCCTGACTGTTTGCTTACTCAAATTTCTGTGTGTTAAAAGACGAAAGACAATCAACTTTATTTTTAATTACCTCTCTCCCGACACTGTAAAATTGGTCTGGGAAGGATCCGGGAACCAATAAATCAAGTAACGTCGCCTTAGAACCTCATTGATTTTCTCCTGCTTTTCAGAGTGTCCGAGGTGCTCCTGTTATGTGCCAGGACCATCGTAGACAATGGGTGTTGGCCGGCATCGGTAGCATGACGTCATACCGGAAGAAAGCCTCGTTTCCAGTTCTAGCCACCAATATGACATTTATGGCAGAATGGGTGCTTCAGATCATAAGTTGATGAAGATGACAATCTTAGGATGCACATTTTAATATCAAAATATTCTCGGAGACTTATGAGATCAATAAGTGCCTTAACACCGAGATTGGTATTTTTACCCCACAGATGTTGAAATAATGACAAGTAAAAAATTACTAATTATGCTCTGTTTACTGTGGAACACACATATGACGGGTGTCCCAAATATAGCAAATTGGGGAGTTTTCGCATCCTAGCGTATCTTTATGTTAGCGAAGGTAGCCGCCGCTGACAACGCCAAAGTACAGAAAAAAGTACAGGGTTTTTATATATAGTGAAGTGCAACCAAACGGTACGTACGCTTTATATAAACAGACGCATACATTGTGTGTTTTACAGTATTTAGAAAAAAATAGTCGTGTGGATCAGATTAATTCCCCTACTTAATAAGGATCGTTCCTCAGGGGTATAAAAGGAATGTCATTCCTGTATCACATCATCTTAGAGAACGAGCTTCTTCTCAATATTTGTCATCAGTATGGAACATTTGCCACACTGGCTGTTTACACGATGAGCTGTTAAATATTCTTATTTAAAGATGTACATATTTCTCTTTTTATTATAGGAGCTTTATACCTGTACTTGTTACAAGATTCCTTTGCAGTCAGAGCTTATTATTCTATGCAACTTCACAATTATCTTGCCATCACCCTTTCTTATTATTTTTCACTCAGTTAAAATGATAGTTTTAAATTAACTTCCTTTGAGTACGGATACTTATTTGTCAAGTAGTGTAGCAAAGTCTGTAACCGTTTCTTACATGCTTTTAAAAAAATGTACAAAAACATGTTTTGGATATTTTTGAAACTTTTTATAATTTAATTGCTATAGGGCCTGCCATGATGCCTAGATGCTCTGAGGCATTGTCACTGACCAATCGTTCTCTCACCACTGCCCAGGTTCAAATCCCTGCCAGTATACGAAATTGGCCAGTGGTTTTGGGCTAGACGTTGGCTTTTCCAAGTTGGTCAGGTTTTCTCCTCTATTTGCAACTGGCTAGTCACAACTCGGCACATATATGGCAAACAATGTCGATAATCAAAATTCCAAATTTTAAGGACATGTTTCAACAAATAATAATAATGATAATTTAAAGAGGGTGACTCAGTCGAATGGTAAGTATATCTTCCCTGAAGCCCTCTGGCATGTTTACAAGTAGCCCGAGGGCCCCAGGGTTACAAAGTAGTACAGTACATTGCTTTTAGGTATTAAGGCTTGAAGGAAGGTAGAGATGGTGCACATCTGATTGCTTCAGATATTAGATTGTATTCACTATTCGAAATCCCTGGGTGATATCTGACTGCCACAACTCTCGGGTTTATGAGTTAAACTTTATGGAGATGAATCTACTGTAGGAATGAAGTACTCCTTGGCCAATTTGTGCGGAACTTTTTTTTGAAAAGTGTCATATGGACACTGTGATACTTATGATAAGGACTATTCATAACCTGATGGAGAGATGTTAATTCATATTTCTCAAAATGTCTCCAAATATTCATTCGTCATATAAATATACAAAACATAGTTATACCTTTTCGGGCCACTGCATGGATGAATTGGTGTCATAGCATTGCAATCTTGGTCGAATATGCCAAATACTTGTCAACGAATGTGTTATATTAAATGTTTACACATGTATGTTTTAGATGCACATACAGTGTCAAATGCTTTTACGTTATCAATCAAAAAAGATGGAATGTTGTACGTGTGCACATTCAAGTTTTAGATTACCACACAGTGTCAAATGCCTTTGCAATATCAATCAAAAGAATGGGTGGTACACTTTGTCGAACTGTATATAATCAGCAAAGCGTTTTGTATAAATATTTTTCAAATATTCTTCTATGGATTCCATTAGAGATGGTAGTGGTTCACTGGTCTTGTTCTGAGATACTCAAGTCTGGTACTCTCCATATAAATCTCGTTCATACAGTCACAGCATTTAATTCCTGCACTAAATGCGTGGGCAGCCCGGGCATATTACACGACCGATTGCTACCGCGTTCCTTGGGTATGGATGCGACCACATGTCTATGACCTCACAACTGAATACAAAGGCTCTTTCCCACATCTGCGAATTTAATATACAAGTGTAGAGCGATCGGAGCGAATTAGAGAAATTTGTGGTCACTGTGAGGTTGGAATGTAAATCGGTGTGGTCCGTAACGATGCCGTTTTGGTCGTTAACAATGCCATAACGATACACTAACGAATGAATAGCGATGATGTCACAACTCTATCGTCTCTGTCGCTATGTATAGGTGTTGTCATTATTTTCACTCATGATGAACGTTATTACTTCCTAACCGTGGCAGTGAAATTGCAACATAATCTTCTACATTTGTCGTTAACGTTGCTGCCACATCCACATCGCATTCTAGTCCTTCACAGCGCAACTTAATCGTTTATTAAACGTAAGGAAATCGCTATTGACACTAATTTGGGTTAAATTTTTACATATTTTTGCAATATAATAGCGATCTACAAATTGATTGCAGATCACTACGGTCGCAACACAAGATCGCTGATGTGGGAAAGGGCCTTAACTTTGATTCGCAAGCTACATGGGTCAACAATGTGCTCGCCTTATTCTTTGACATGTTGTGCATGAATGCTTGTACAACCAGGCACTGGCAGACGTTTGGTTGACTGGTGCAGGAATAAAATGTATGTACTGTAGCAACAGCCATAATGGAGTAGTGTCCAATTATCACAATAAGCCTCTTACAGTGCCGACATTTAATTCCTGCACCAAATGCCTGGGCACCATACACGACCGCACGCCTGCTTGCCACCAGTTTCATGGGCATAGATGCAAGGATTGGCTGAAAATTGAACGTGACTTTGATTCGCAAACTACATGGGTCATCGATGTGCTTGGGTTACATTTTGACACGTTATCTACGGGTGCTTTTACAACCAGGCACTGGCAGACGACCGGTCGACTGGTGCAGTAATTAAATGTCCGTACTGTAGATGAGGCTGGTAAAGTCAAAGTATTTCTCTTAGTTTCTACATCGTTTACTCTGTACCACACATGGTACGTGATCCAGCACATATCAATCCATGTGTCATGGAGATGTATATATATTTTGATATTTTGCATGTTTCATGAATAAAGATGTACATTTTTTGGTTCTGACTTCAATGTTGTTAATTTCACTAATGGAATGAACCAATGAAAGAATGGTTGCTTAAAGGCACAAAGGCCATTCTGTGCCATAAAATCTGTGTAGAAAAAATTGTCCGTTGTTATTGTCGAAAACAATATATAAATAGATACAAAACAATTAACACTTTCAGAATAAAAGTTACGCAATCATGGTGCTTTCAAAAGAAATTAAATTCTTAAAATGTTTTACACTTGGTAAAACAGACCAATCTCAAGTAAATAAGATACAATGTTGTATGGATGAATCTTTTCAAAGAGTTTGTAGAAGCTATTTACATATAATGTCTATTTCTGGATTTGGTAAAAGCAACACAAATATAATACGTTTGACAGTCAAACGACAATCACAAGCTATACATTGTGAAGGGTCTTCTTATTTCAAATAGGAGTGAGTGAATAATAATTTCTGGTTATTTCTGATTAAGTAGAGATATATGGTATTTCCCTTTCATAATGGCAATGTTATCCGACACACGAGGTTCCTTCCAGTGCTGAGTTGGAAACTATTTGATAATACTAGATCTAGTATCTGAGGGAGGGAGACTCATGTTTCTAGAACAAAAATGCCTTTTAAACCAATAAAAATATAACTATTCTGGCCCTAAAATTGAGAGTTTCTGGCTCTGCCTGAAGGACCAAATATATGACCAGATCATAAAAGGATAGCTGCTCCCCAGAATATCTTATGGTCCGCCCCTAAGGTATTGCAATTCGACTACTCTCTTTCTCATAACACTAACTAGGGCCGGGGTTCGGATCTGGGAAAATCGTCAAACATACTCTCCGTAGTAACAACCTTAAATGATGCTTTTGTATTAAATGTAACTGTCTCCAATTATACGCTGGGAGTATACATTATTAACTTTGTTGCTACAGCAACATATTGGCCTGCTACCTTTTAAAAGACTAACAGAAAACTGGAACTGGCAAGTGGCGCCCTCTTTATCGTTTGGAAGCAACAAATTGCGATCATGTTCAAGAGGAACTATGTGCTGCTTCTGCGTTACATTTTGAGAAAAGAAAAATTGAAAAACAAATAATCTCTCTCTCTCTCTCTCTCTCTCTCTCTCTCTCTCTCTCTCTATATATATATATATATATATATTCATATATATTTATGTATATATATATATATATATATATATATATATATATATATATATATATATATATATATATATATATATATATAAATATATATATATATATATATATATATATATATATATATATATATATATATATATATATATATATATATATATATATATATATAGTATATATATAAATATATATATAAATATATATATATATATATATATATATATATATATATATATTTATATATATACTAGTATATATATATATATATATATATATATATATATATATATATATATATATATATATATATATATATATATTATATATATATATATATATATATATATATATATATATATATATATATATATATATATATATATATATATATATATATATATATATATATATATTAAATATATATATATATATATATATATATATATATATATATATATATATATATATATATATATATATATATATATATATAAATATGAAGGTCATGTTAAGAAGGTCACGGTGCTCTTGTAAAGTACACATTTTGAACACAATCTAGGTTTGCAGCTCAGTGTTGCTCTCGTGCACCAACATTTCCCTGTAGTCTCATGGTCAAACAATTACCTGCAGCCGGTTAAAGGTTGTGACTGATTGGAAATGAGCTTTATTGACCCATTTATGACTAGAGCTGAACTTGCAAGGTATCGTCTGCATATATGATACTTTTGAATATAACTCTAGATTGGATCATACAATAACAAACTATTTGAAGGACGTTTGTAGGTCTAGTTTTTATCATCATTTCCCGTCAAATTCTTTTTCAAAAGGTGGTTTTATGATGGATATCTCATGAATGTTGTCATGCATATTTGGCTGCTGTAGGTATGTATGTGTTAAGTAGTGCCTGGGAAGTTTACCCCTGTGGCTTGGCATTATTTTGACCCGGCCTCGATCATTTTTCCCGCGCACGCGAAATGTTAAGTAAGCATCTCGTTTAGCGAACATTCAACTCGAAAATATGGGCAGGATGACCGGCAGGTTAGAGAAAAACATCTTGCCTGCCGTGCCAAGCAGGTATACACTTATACGGGGACCAGTACACCCAACGTGTACAGTAAAGACATTTAATTCCTGCACCAGTTGACCGGGCGTCTGTCAGCGACTGGTCGTACAAACGTACATGGATGACATGTCAAAAGATAAGCCAAGCACATCGTCAACCCACGCAGCTGCGTGCCTAAGGTTCAGCTGTGGCGTTTTTGTTCTAAGGTTACATAGAGTTATTTTGTGCAAAAGCAGAACATATGAAGTGGTCAAGAATTTAATTCCACTTGTCTTATCCAGGTAATAAGAATAAGATTGTCTTGCAAAACACTTAGGCGACGGTTACTTGATTTATAGGTTCCCGGATCCGCCGATCAAAGTTGAAAAGACCCGACGGGAAAATAAATGCAATATCCCCACTTTATTGTGTGCTCTGACGCCGAGCTGTAAGTAGGTACACCAAACCTACAATGAATTTACCATGGATGATAATAAAACTACAAAACTACGAGAATATTAATACCAGAGCAATATAACATTACAATAGCAATGCAATACAGTGTTGTTGAAATGCATCATCTTATTAAAAAAATCGTTCTTTTGATATTCCAAAACATGGTTTAAGTATCTATTTTAGTACTAGCCCAAAAATCACTTTATTCTTTTACCTCCCTCCCGACTGTTTCCTTACTCAGATTTCCATGTGTTAATTTTTTTTTAAATCAACTTTGTCAAATTGGTCTGGGAAAGATCCAGGAACCAATAAATCAAGTAACCGTCGCCTTAGGCCACTTTCAGAATATCAAGATGCCACTAAGTCTGAGGAGGGGGGTGATTGGCATTGCAGTTGATACACTTGCACGTGTAGTCCCAGACTCGTTTTGCTACAGATAGAGGTTCCAAGAGGTTATTAGAGACAGATTGAAGCGAAAACCACTGTCTGGCAATCTTTTAATACTGTAGATTCACAAAAGATTGTGTAGAGTTAATTTTGCGAATTTACAGAAAATATATTTTTGCGTTTTTTAACTTTGCGAATTATTGGTCGTAACATGGAGTGCCAGCTATACACTTAAAGTGGCAGCACTAATCATTGCGTATTTTAATTCCGAGGCAAAACGCTAAAAACGCAAAAATTAAACTAACGCAATGTTTTCCGAATTTACAGTATTCCCCAAATTGGATATAAATCTAGACTGTGGTTAGAGACAGTAAACAGTCATGGAATCACTTTATACCACTCAGTAGAAGCTTACTGGACATCACAGTGCTGTAACGTAGCATAAAAGTAGCAACAGCAAACAGCATAAAACTACTGTTAAAGCACAAGAGGGCTATGCTGCGTGCAACTAGGGTCCAAAGAAAAAAATCACCAAATACACTGAGAAAAAAGCCATTGTCACGGTGTCCGTTTATGTTAATTTTATTTGTATTTGTTTACGTTGATACCACTCTCTTGTATGTTTTTTCCTATGTGTATTTGTAATTTCATATCTTTAAATATGGTCAATAAATATAACAATTACAATTACTGACACGGAAAAATACCAAAGTGACACGTGACTGCATAAGAGCTAAACTACAATATCGACTATGGTCAGTCGATATGCCTTGGCAGGGATATGGATAGGGACAGTGGTTAAAGACAGCAAGCAGTCATGAGGTCACTTTATAAAGGTAAAGAAAGGTAAAGGTATTCGGTTTCTAGTCTTGTATCCACCGAAGCGCTCACACGACCTTCCTCCCCTAGCAGGCCTGTACACATGGACACCATTCCAATCCCCCGAGGGATATCCCAGAGCAGCTGGCAGCATATAGCGCACACGCACTAAGCACTGCCTTATTAATGCTAGGTACCCATTTTGCAGCTGGGTAGACTGAAGCAATATGGAATAAACTGTCTTGCCCAAGGACAGACCAAAGTGCCCGGCCGGGAATCGAACCAGCGACCCTCTGATTACTAGTCCGACACCTAACCAACTGAGCTACTTTGTCCCCATTTATACCGCTCAACTATCAGGGTAGGCCCTTCATGATTGATTAGTTCAGCAAAATAGTCCTACTCTCTGTAGAAGCTTAGTGGAAACAAAGGTGCTGTAACGTAGCATAAAAAGTAGCAACAGCAACAAGCAGCATAAAACTACAGTTCCGACATTTAATTCCTGCGGCATAATAAACGACCACACCCTCTATTGTCACCCAGTTTCCTGAGCATGGATGCAGGGTTGACAAAGCAACTGAGCGTTGCTTTGATTAGCAAGCTACGTGGGTCATCAATGTGCTTAACTTATATTTCGTCAGGTTTTCGAAGGGTGTTTGTACAACCGGTCACTGGAAGACGCCCCCCCGTGTAAAAACACAAGGGGGGGGGGGGATGTTGAGTGCAACCAGGGTCTAAAGATAAATCACCAAATACACTGAGAAAAAAAGCCAATGTCACTGACACAGAAAAATACTAACGTGACGCGTGACAGCATTAAGGCTACACTGGCCTGCTGTCCACGCTAACCATTTAACGTGGATCTATCGCCCAAATTACCAACTTTAATCTAATTAACCTTCAACTAATTTAATCCTCTCCTCGTCTGTCTGATAAATGGATAGCTTGCTGAGTCAGGAAATGGCGCCAATTGGCAAATGACCTATTTATATTTTTACAAAGTCTCAAAGAACACAAAAAAGTGATAAATAGCTTCGCATTATTTTACAAAAATTCAAGAAAACTAACCCCCCAGTCAACGCATGACATGTGAGTTATCCTACAGAAAAAGAAAAATTTAAATCAGAATATTTATTATTCTACAAAGTTACTGTACATCACTTAAGTAAAGCGGGAACAATAAGATAGCGATACTGGCGCTCTGCCCATATGCGCTATTGTAAAATCCCCGTCTTTATTAAATTCTTAATATAAATTGTGGCTGTTGTTCCCGTTCATCGCTATACTTAGATCACGCTATCCAGGGCAGTACCGTAATTACGCTATACAATGTTCATGCCATATTTAAGTGATTTACAGTATTTGTTCAATTGTTATTGAAATCCAGCAAAAACATGGAAGCCAATTTATCTGGAAGCGATGTGAAAGCGAGAGTTCAGATGAAAAATAAACAATAAGCGCAATATTATAGTAGAATTTATCAATGTTTTTGGGAATCTGTTAGCTTTGAGTACTTTGTCGAGTTACATATACAGTAGATACTTAATAGCGGGTAGACATGGTCGCTTTATAAATGAGCGGCGTTGTTAAAACTTTCCTCTTGTGTTTTGAAACTGAAAGACCTCTGAGAACTATGCGATTGTTTTGTACCTTTCGCAATGGGACGTTGTTGTTGTTGTTGTTGTTGTATGTTTATTCGCTGTACCATACGGTTACAAAATCATACATATACAAAATGTTTCATCATCAACAGTTAGTATATAAAACAGAATGAGTGCATATAAATCTAACAGAAAAGAACAGCGGAAAAGGGAGTGCAGTACAGTCATTTAATTCCTGCACCAGTCGACCGGACATTTGCCAGTGCCTGGTCGTACAAACAACCATGGATAACACGTCAAAAAAATAAGCCAAGCACACCAATGACGCAGGCAGCTTCCGATTCGATACTACGTTTAGTTGTGAGGTTGTCGATGGAGACATGCCAAGGAAACTGGGTGGCAACCGAAAAGTTACAAAAAGTCCCATTCCATAAGGCCATTTGAAAAAACACAACAATGACCATTTAAAATGCGAATGGCTGCCACCGTGAGCTAAGGCAGTCAATACTAGGGTACATGCAATGCCGCCCCAGCTGAGTTTGTAGCCTGGCAGTTTTTAGTGTCATTTGGCGTGAGGAGAGTATTTAAGCAAAGATACACATTGGTCACAGTTATTTGACTCACTCCTTCCTTTGGAAAAAGGAGCCTCTCCAATGTACAGCCTTTCATTATCGTTTAACTGTTAAACATTTTATTTGGATGTGTGGATTTCATTGAATTCAGTAAAAGCAATTTTAATGTAAATACATTTAAAGAACTTTTGATAAAGTTCTTCCTGATTGTAATTTATGATATTTATGAGATAAGTCTTTCAAATTTGAAATACTTTTAAGAAGTTCATGTTTCTTTTGAAACAGCTGTTAATTCTTTTGTTAGCATTTTATCTATGTATTGGTTTGTTGTTGTTTTTTACAATAACAAAGGGCCATTTTGCTGAGTATGTGGCACTACAGTGCCGACATTTAATTCCTGCACTAAATGCGTGGGTAGCCTGCATACTCTCATATGAGTACCCATATGCCAGGGTTTCGGTCATTTAAAAAGATTTTTGCATGATTTTGTATTGGCCAAATTAGCCACCACCAGCATAAGGGTTAGGACGTGAGGCAACTATGCTCAGAAACAAGATGACAATTCTTCTATTACTGATCCAAAAGAAATCTTGAATGCACAGAAATTATTTTACCAAGAGTTATTTACTTCAAAGGGCTGCTACAACTTAGAAAACAGCTGATATTATCACTATTTACAAGATATTCCGAAATTACCAGAAGATCAGAAGAAAGATTTAGATAAAGATATAGACTATGAAGAGGTTGACAGAGCTATAGTAAATGCAAAAACAACAAAGCGCCTGGCCCAGATGGGTACACTAATGAATATTTAAAAATATTTATTAAAGAACTAGGGCACTGGATACATAAAGCCATTCAGGATTTCATTAAAAATGAGAGAATACCAGAGTCAATTATATGTGGTACCATAACCTGTATTCCAAAAGCAGGCAAAATCCGAACAGATTTAAAGAATTGGAGACCCCTAACACTTTTAAACAGCGTTTATAAATTCTTTTCTCAGATAATTTCAGAAAGGATTAGAAGTACTTTAAATATTTTGATACATCCAGACCAGACAGGGTTTATTCAAGGGAGATATATAGGGGAAAACACAAGAATAATTTACGATATCATACATCACTATGAAAATAACAATAAACAAGGATTGCTGATGGTGGTGGACTACTCCAAAGCTTTTGACACTATGGAATGGGAATTTATTTCAAAAAGTCTTAGACTATTCAACTTTGGAGATAGATTAATTAACGTTGTCAAGCTCCTTCAAGCAAATTCTTTTTCTAAGATTGAACAAAATGTTTTTTTCTCAGAGCGTATAATCCTGGAAAGAGGATGCAGACAAGGAGATCCAGTCTCGCCATATCTGTTTGTCTTGAGTTCGGAAATCTTATCAACTGTTATCAGGAGATGTGAGGACGTTAGGGGCTTGAGAGTGGTCACAAAAGAGGCAAAGATATCTCTATTTGCATACGACACCAGTCTGTTTTTACAAAATGATAAATATACTGTTAAAAAAAACTCTAGATATTTTTCACTGGTACAGAATGGTGTCTGGTCTTTCAATCAACTTTGACAAAACTAAACTGGTCAAGATTGGAGCATGGGGAGCCAAGAGATTAAACTGGGAGGGGCAATTTGGCCTGGAATGGACTGACACTTTTGAAACATTGGGTATAACCTTCAAAGTGACAGACATAGACAACATCACAGAATATAATTTTCAGAAAAAAATTACTTCAATTAAGAGCATCAACCGAACTTGGAAAGCAAGATCTTTGACACTTTATGGTAAGGTGGCTGTCTTAAAAAGTCTTGTCATGTCTAAAGTTACCCACCTTCTCTTGGCTCTCCCTTGCCCCAACAAACATCTGCTTAAATCAATAGAAAATCTTGCCGCTGACTTTCTTTGGAATAAAAATACACCGAGATTCAGAAAAGTGATTATCGAAACTGAAATCAAGGAAGGAGGTATGAAACTTCATAATCTCCCAAAATTCTCAGAAACTTTGAAATTGACATGGCTCAAAAGAACGCTTTCTAGTAAAGGTCTCTGGACAGAATTTCCAAAGGTTCTAGGCATAGATCAGTGCATATACAGAGGGAATCTATATGTTAAAGCTCTTGTTAATAAGATAGACAACCCTTTCTGGAACTGTGTAGCAAATTCAGTCCTTGCAATTCAAAATGAATTTAAGCCAAAAACAATGACAGATCTAATGGGTTTGCCTATTTGGAACAATAGTTCTTTCAACAACTTAAATTACAAGAGCTGGATTGATAAAGGTGTATAACTAATTGGTGATGTAGTATCATAAAGTACAGAAGTTCTAAGTTTGAATGGATTGATCAAAATATATGGTATACAAACAAATTGTCTGGAATATGGGACGATCAAAACTTCCATAACCAGATATTTGAAAGAAACCTATTTCTATTGGAAATACATACACAAAAGAAGTTGGACCTGTTAACACTCTTCTGAATACAATCATTAACTTAGATGTTAAAGGAGTGAGTAAACTGGACAAAATAAGGAACAGTGGCAAGAAAAACAAAATAAGGGATATTGCTACAAAATGGAAAAATAAGACAGGAGAAGAAGAGAAAAATTTACAAATGATGAGATAGAACAAGCATTTATTATGAATCATAAGTCAAATATCAACATGTACATGAAATATGTACAATACAGGTTTTTACATTACAGAATGGCTACAAAATATGAACTACTCAAAATGAACCTCGTTGAATCTGATAAATGTGCTTTTTGTAATAACACAGAGACAATAGAACATCTACTGTATAATTGTGAAAAATCAAAAGCCATATGGCACAAAGTTGAAAGCTTGATCAGATCCATAGGGTTCACTAACTACAATCTTTGTAGTAAAACGATGGTGCTGGGTGAACAAAAAAAGAAATTAAAATTGGTAGACACAATTTTATCCACCACGAAGTTGATAATATATACAAATAGAAATAATGTGGCAAATTTGAATATTAGGCAAATTATATATTCATTAAAAGATCTCTTCCTAATCGAAAAATATTGGGCAGAAACCAATGACAAAATTCCTTGGCACATGGCACCCAGTCCATGCAGAACTGACAGACCTTGCAGATTGATCCAGCTTATTAATAGTTTTCTCCTGGTCATGTACATTTACCTTTATAAAGAGGACTAAAGCTATGCAGATAATCTATAAAATATGCAGTGCTTATTATTTCAAGTCAATCATTTAATAGATGTATATTTACCAATACCGTCTGCTTTGAACGTACTATTGATATATGCAAATATGCTGTAACTTGTTTCTGTGTCCAATTTTGGACTTGCTTGACAATAAAAAATGTTTCTAAACTTAAAAAACTATGCTTATTCCTCGTGCATTCACCTTGAGATCGCACACCCTTTCTCAGTAGGAGTGTTTATAGTGATTATCTCCCCGGCATCCCTGGATAGTCTTACAACAGCATAGACTATTAAGCGCTGTAATTACACTGTAATCTACACAAGGAATGTGCACCCTGTAATGGATAAATATCACCTTGGCTGAGTGCAGCTGTGTAATCTAGCGAGTAACAACAACAGCGCATAGGGTCAATGAACTTTATCAAATTCATAGTTAATTTCTTCGCACCTGGAGTGCTCATATGATCTGACAGCTTACATCAGTGCAGTTAGAGTACCGACATTTAATTCCTGCACTAAATGCCTGGGTTGCCCGGGCATAATACACGACTACCCATCTGGTTGCCACCCAGTTTCCTGAGCATAGATGCATGGATGACCTCACAACTGAACGTTGCTTTTATTCGCAAGCAAGTGGGTCATTGATGTATTTTGCTTATGTTTTTCACGTATTCTACATGTATATTTGTACAACCGGACACTGGCAGACGTCCGGACGACTGGGGCAGGAATTGTATATCTGTACTGTACAATATGGACAGTATCATGCTGAAATTGAGAGGAAAATTCTAATATCTGAATAATAATAGTCAGATATATTCACATTTTAGGGTGATATGGAACATCTTATCTGATGCTAATGAAACGTAGAGTATAACATTTAAGATTTTTGTCTCATAATCAAAAATCCTCCAATTTTGACAGAAAGATGTATGTGTGCAGTGTTACATGTACCCGTATGTGTTTGATTTCTGTGTGTGTTGTTAAGAAACAAAAACAAAATATGTGTTTCGCAGAAATTAAGAAAGAAATGTATAGACATTGTGTATGCATCAGATTCGAAGTGCTTAAAAGCGTTGAAAAATCTCAGATCTCCAGTAAAATGTCCTATTGAATCAACAAAGGGGAAATAAAAAAATCAGAATTTTGATTATTGTCACTTTTTTCTTCCATATCAACGCTAACTCGTATCATGAATGGCGAGTTGGCAATGGCAGAGTAAAACCAAGATCGCCTAGCCCCAAGTTACTATTTCATTATTATATCCATATACTAAAGCTACATTTTGTTAATGATATATATAGTATGTATTACAACCTGTATCATTATACTGTTCATTTAGCTGCAACTCTACAAACTCTTTGTGTATCACACCTGTCTTACCATGCGGTTGAATAAAAAAATTCAAAAAAAAAAAAAGTTACTGATAACTTTAACACATGCTTTAAGGCAGCAGTGGGGTCAATGTCTTAGACTCACTTTTCCTCTACCCTTCTTTAAGTTGACAGCTCATCTGGTGCAGAGTGCATATTGCTCAACAGGTCTTCTGATGAATAAATGAAGCATCAGAAAACTACCCTCACAGCAGAGTGTAAGAAATTTGGGTTAAAAAATTGAAAAGCATGCATGATATTTTGAAAGGGAACTCCAACAATATGGATCGTGGATCTTCATATTCCCAAATACAGAGAAAAGATCAATACATAGGAAAGGGTCTCTCAGCTTTTTTCTAATCTTTACTCCGTTTAAACTCTATTGCCGTTTCTTTCGGGACTTTTGTTGAAAATTAGAAAAAAGTGCATATTTCAATTTTCAGATTCCATAAAGTTTGAACAAAGTCAAAATTGGAAATCTGTCACATGCTTCCCTCCCAAAAATTGCTATGTAACTAGCCGAATTTCAGGCAAATGCGTTCAAAATTATACCTAAAATGCATGTTTGAAGGGACCATATTTTTGTGAGATTTGACATGGAGAAAAGGACCAAAACATTTCCTGCTTGTGTGCAGATCTGTAAAAGATGGTCTCTCACACTTCCCGGCGTAGGCCTAGACACCCACAAATGACTCAATTATAAGGAAAAGGGTGTAGGCTTTAACATATGTAAAAATCTCAAAATGACCCTAAATCAACAAATTAACCCTAAAAGCAACATTGCATGTAAAGCCGAAATTTAAATTCAGCCAGTTGAATTGGATAGGCGACAAATAATAATCACATCATTGTCTGAGATTTTGACCTATTGCGTTATTTGTTCCTTAAAGTTAAAATAATGCAAATTGTTCAGGATACCTTTTGCAAGTTTCACATTGAGGGTGTGATTCTTTTGGAAATAGTCGTTGGAACCTAATATACTTATCACTGATCCTTATTTCTCCATACGTGACAGATGCTGGCCTTGCACTTTGGGAACAATGCTAGTAGAAAGGTTCTCATCGTTGAATCTGATTGGCTTCAACTGTGGAAGGTAGGTCAGAATATGTTTAACCCAATAAATCCCATGGCACTGGGAAAGTCTGATCACAATATACACATTTTTAAACTTTGCAACTGTTGTTTTTTATTTTTCTCGTGGTATTACATATATTTTAGTTTATATAACAAGAACAGTATGTCGTTATCTTACAGAAAAATAAAATTCAATCAATTCAATTCAATCAATCATTGTATGTAAATATCAAATCTCTAGTTTAATTTGCCCACATTTGAAAAAAAGGTTGATCAGTTCAAAGTAAGCTGGGCCCCAAACTATCATCAAAACTGTTGAGTGTGCCTTCAATACCGTAATTTCGCGTGTATAAGACGCACTTTTTTACACTGATTTTTAGACTCAAATCGGGGGTGCGTCTTATACACAAAGCTAAAGATCTAGGGTGTTTTACATTGAGTAACCAGGCCTCTCGGAGATCAATTAATTACAATTATAATGCGGCCAAGACAATGCCCATCGATGTTTGCCTCGGCATCTACGAATTGTAATTACCATACCACCCTCCGCTAGAATTTACTGATTACAATTAATATCAGCCTAGGACAATGGGTGGTGAGCACCGACACAGGGTGATAAGCATTCATGTCACGTTGATGTCACATTTCACTCATCTCAATATGCATTTTACTGCATTTCTAGCGTTATTCATGAAGAGTTGATTTCCCACAATAATTCCGAAAAGGGGGTGCGCATTATACACAAAGCTAAGGTATATACATCATTTATAAGGCCTGGACAAGGGGTGCGTGTTATATAAGGGTGCGTCTTATACACGCGAAATTACAGTATTTGCTCTATATTCTTCCATGCACATGTGTTGATAAAGCAGACCTTTTATAGGTGTAGTGGAGATGTTCTTTCCATCTCGTCTTTTTTGAAAGATTATTTGTTTTATGGCCATAATTGTTTTGTTAATGATATGATATTTGGTCTTTTGACGAACTAAATTGTCAACATTTGCATAGGTGATAAATGCTGGCCTTGCACTTTGGGAACAAGGTCAGTAGAAAGGTCCTCATTGTTGTTCTGATTGGCATTAAATGTGGAAGGTAGGTCGGTATATGTTTCACCCCATAAATCCCATGGTGCTGGAAAGGTCTGATGATAATATACATGTACTTAGCTTAGGCGCAGAGAACTTTGATGAAATGTAGTGTGTGGCCACTATTCTTTCATGTTAATGTTAAATCATGGCTACTTGCTACTTGTGTAAACAGGAGAAATTGTGTAGCATGATGGATTTCGCCCTCTAAAATTTCCTTTAGGGGCGTTTCCGCACCTTAACCCTTATGCTGCTGTTGTCCCATTTGGCCAATACAAAATGATGCAAAACACCTGAAAAATGATTGAAACCTGGGCAAATGGGTACTCATCTGAGAGTTTTCAATAAGAGCCATCCAATGAATACCAACATGACAGGGTTAGATGGTTTTCAGAAATCTTGGCATCCCTGTGCTTTGGACAAAAGTAGCCTCAGCATTAGAAGGGTTAGAAATCTGGCAGAGGTGTTGTTTATCTCTTTGATACATTAAACGTTTGGGCTTGGAAGAGATAGTAGCATATGAGTGATTTTCTGATTAAGTTTTGTATTTCCCCATTTACTGTAATATGTTTAATTAATATGTTTAAGTATATTATTCTTTTCATGTTGTAGTGTATAGCCAAAATCTCAAAGGTGTCTGACCATTTAAAATCAAATTTGCCCTGCCATGTTATGCTACTATCTCCTGAAGCACCAAGTTTTACAACCTTAGTTTTCTCTTTGATGATATCCATGCAGTCCTGAAACTGTATTGAACCACTTTACAATTCTAATAATAATGATGATTGAATTGAGCCACTGAAGAAGTATATATGTTTTGAAATATAGATGGGAGATATAAACAAATCTAGTTTTTTAAATGCTACCCTCGGTCATGGTATCAATTGAGATGCTCCTTTACAAAAAGATACTTTGAATTTTTCATCATGTATCATAATTGCCTTGACATCCCTGGACTCCCTGATAACATGTGACAGGAACTCTGCACATAGAACATACATAGATAGATACATAGATACATACATACATACATAGATACATACATACATACAAACATATATACATACATACATGTATAAAACATACATACATACATACACACATACATATATACAAAAATATATACATACATACATACATATTTACATACATACATACATACATATATACATACATATATACATACATACATACATACATACATACATATATACAAACATACATATATGCATACATTGTCTGAACATGTGCGAAAGAGCAATACCAAGAATAGATATCTGGTGTAAGACCTAATCATATATATATATAATACAGTAATGCTTTATATTAATCAAAGTTACCTCATCGTACCCTGATTAATTGTTGGTATTTATCCCCAGGTATTACGATTTCCGCCGCTTTTATCTATATAATCTTTTATGTACCATCAGCAAATTGATTTATCTGTGTTGATGAAAACACGGTGCCAAAGATAGGTATTTAGTGTGTGTCCAAAGCACATTTCTATATCCTGAATCGTTTGTAGTACCTCGTTCAATGGTGCCTAATTGTTATTGCCAACACGATATGATTGGAAAGGTAACCTTGGGGTTATCAACTTCACTTGAAAGGTATTAATGCCCTATCCTTTGATATAGGCTGCCCCCTAAGCCGGGCAGTAGAGTGCAATTCTTATGGACAGATTGCTACGTGTATGCCTACGAAATTTCACAGTTGTGTAAAATTGATTTTTATTTCATTTTTTTAAAAAATAACACAAATGACAAAAACTGAACAAATGTATATATATATATATATATATATATATATATATATATATATATATATATATATGTATATGTATATGTATATATATATATATATATATATATATATATATATATATATATATATATATATATATATATATATATATATATATATATATATATATATATGTATATATATATAATCATGCACATCGATTCTTACATAACATACAAGCCAGACAAACATTACATATGACATCTTACTTCCTTACACACACGCACCAAAAAAATAAAAGATATTTAGACACTTAAATGCGTACTTGTATTTGAGATAACTTAATGTTATATTCAATATATGCTATTTTTTGGTGTGTAAAATGTCAGCGCATACTCCCCATCTTTTTAAAAAAATATCCGACCTTTGATTCACCTCCCAATCGTATTCATCTGCTAACATTTCATTTTGGATTTATCTTAACATGTCATGAATGCTAATCCCTAGACCCTCCGGTCTTCCTCGGTAGATAATTAACTTTGGGATAATAATGAACATTTTGATCACAAACGTACCTGGGTTTTTGTCTATGACCCCCCAAAAAATTCTTCATCAGAAATGTTAGTAGTTTGTTCTATATGTGCCCTTAACCATAGTTCTACTTGCCTCCAAAGATTCAAAACTTGGATGATTAGTAATTAGTCGATGGATACTACTCCTCTACAAATTACTTGTACACTATTTGGCTGTCTTCCACCAATCAGAGGCCTCGAAAAGTGTGGGGTATATGACATATCCCACACTTAATAAGATTTTGTTGCCAAAAAGCACAGAGGTGTAACCCGAGATTATTGTGTTGTGTACTCAACATTGGCCTGTGGTTCGCTGAAGGTAGTCAACTTTGGCACAAGCTACATAGACCCCTTGGAAGCTGTGGCGTACATGACATCCCCTGGGGTTACTCGACATCGCCTCGTAACACATAGGGTATATCATATACCCCACAGGTCTGTCGTTCACGAGTTCATTGAGAATAAGATATTTGATTGCAGATTCCCCTTAATTTGCAAGTTCCCATTCCCTGTGCACCTATATACATACATATATATATATATATATATATATATATATATATATATATATATATATATATATATATATATATATATATATATATATATATATATATATATATATAAAAATATATATATATAAATATATATATATATATATATATATATATATATATATATATATATATATATATATATATATATATAGATATATATATAGATATAGATATTTATATTTATATATATATATATATATATATATATATATATATATATATATATATATATATATATATATATATATATATATATATATATATATATATATATATATATATATATATAAATATATATACATACATACATACATACATAGAGGCTGTGAAGTCTCTATCTATGTAGTTCACCACATTTCACTCATCTTTTCCTCTGTCCTTCATTTGTTTAACCATTTTGTTCATATATAATGCATACAGGGTCTTATAAGGATACAGTGAGCATAAGAAAATTGCCCTTCCAGTAGGGGCCAGATGAGGAGGAAACTGAAAAGAAAAATACAACATACAAGGCGATTTCAAAGGCAAGTTCTATTCAAAAGTTTAGACCAAGAACTGTCAAATCGACCATCAAAATTCCCAATGATAAATCATTGAGGGGAGGGCATTCCATATTGCTATTATCACCTTATTACGATTTATGTGGAAATAAAACGGTGTTATTTTTAATTTCTAACTTTCATAATTTCGGTACAAAACTTAAATTGAAAAAATAAAATGATTCTCTCCGCTTGAAATATGCCATTTATACACCACAATAACCTATTTTTACCACAAACACCATGTTTTTCTTATTCAGAATGAATTTAACCGCTACTCCTCAACAGAGTAACCGTAGTATATATGCTAGTTTCCTACATGTAAATACAAACACACTAGAAATATCCATGTCTTAGGGAGCCAGGGAAACCGGTCATGCATGCGAGTTAAGAATTATTCATATTTTGTCAATTCCTGACTTGTTTATCATTTGCCCTATAACTCAGATAACCGAAACACATGTTTTGCCTTTAGATCATGATAATGGATATGCTAATCTCGTTAAGGGTATTGAGGTTATCTGGCAGCGCCATCTATAGGTCGATAGCAGAGAAATCTCACAAATCATACGTTAACGGAGATAACTATAAAATCAATCATATCTGTTTATCTAACATTGTTCAAAATGTGGCCATATATATATATATATATATATATATATATATATATATATATATATATATATATATATATATATATATATATATATATATATATATATATATATATATATGTGTATATATATATATATATATGTATATATATATATATATATATATATATATATATATATATATATATACATATATATATATATATATATATATATATATATATATATATATATATATATATATATATATATATATATATATATATATATATATATATATATATATATATATATATATATATATATATATATATATATATATATATATATATATATATATATATATATATATATATATATATATATATATATATATATATATATATATATATATATATATATATATATATATATA
>OZ012687.1:35414870-35437870 GCA_963942565.1 Maea johnstoni
TTCTGTGCAGAAACATTTTTTTCTGAAGTCAACAGTATGAAACTTAATGCCCCCAATCCCAGCCCCCCCCCCCCCCCCCCCCCCAAAAAAAAAAGAAAGAATGATATTAAATTTCAGCCCCAAACAAGATATCTCTGCTCTCTCAATGATGCATATACCCTCTGGAAGGTTTATAAACTTTAAACTACTAGGAGAGAGACTTGCTCATAATTTGACTTGGGACAAACGCATATATGTCACTCTCAAAAAGTCACCCACAAGAATTTACATTCTGAAACCGCTGATGGGTAGTAAACTTTAAACTACTAGGAGAATGACTTGCTCATAATTTGACTTGGAACAAACGCATAGATGTCACTCTCAAAAAGTCACCCACAAGAATTTACATTCTGAAACCGCTGATGGGTAGTAAAATTTAAACTACTAGGAGAATGACTTGCTCATAATTTGACTTGGAACAAACGCATAGATGTCACTCTCAAAAAGTCACCCACAAGAATTTACATTCTGAAACCGCTGATGGGTAGTAAACTTTAAACTACTAGGAGCGTGACTTGCTCATAACTTGACTTGGAACAAACGCATAGATGTCACTCTCAAAAAGTCACCCACAAGAATTTACATTCTGAAACAGCTGATGGGTTGTCTTCATGGGACTTGAGCACCTATTGTATTACCATTGTGAGGTCTGTGATGGAATATGCTTACCAGGTGTGGCACAGAAGTCAAAGTCAAAAACCATTATTATCTAGAAAAATACATGCATCGCAATAATGGTTAAAACCAACAATTTAAGAAAAAATGGCACTTCTTGACAGTATATTATGACAATGATTGAGCTCTGAATCTTGACCATTCTTATATATTCCGCTTAAGATTATATTGCTCTACAATATTTATCAAGTATTTATATACCAGGAAGCTAACAAAGGACTATTTCATTATTGTATCCATATATTAAAGCAACATTTTGTTAATAATATATATATAGTATTATTAAAAACCTGTACCTTTATACTGCTCTGTTAACTGCTTTTCAACAACATATTTGTGTATCACACCTGTCTTACCATGCGGTTGAGTAACAAAATTTAAAAAAATTAAAAAGGTGTGGCACAGAAGGCTGACCAAAGGCCAGGGTGATGTTCTTGAGGCTGTGCAGAGGCGGACAATGCTTATTATTTTCCTGGATATAAAGTGCAATAATGCCATGGTCAATGCCAACCTCCCCCACTAGCTGAGAGGAAACATCTCATGTGTCGGAAACTGTTCACTAGTATTTCTGAAGAAGCAAACCACTAACTCCCCAAAACATGAAACACAGGTAACAAAACACGTAATAAAAACAAATTCTCAGTGCCAAGAACCAGGAATGAACAGTTTAAAAGCAGTTTTAATATTAAGTCTTTCAAAGTACGAATGACATTTTACTATTTTATTTAAAAAAATCTAGTTATGTACAGTCTATGCATATATTCAGTTTATGCTAAATCACCAATGACATTTGCTACCTTTGCACTATAATTCTAGTTATAAGTGGTCTATACTTTAAACGATTTACCTCTACTTGATATTCTATAGATGCTAGAATTTGCTTCTCTTCCCTGACGTTATCTTCGGATCTCCCTGGGTGAGTTATCAACCTCCTGGACTACCTTCGTATTTCCTTTGATGCTGGCCTTTGCTTCAATCCTCTAGCTGCATTACTTTGGTACTTCAAGTCTCTTTTCACAGAAACATACCTTTGAATGCCCAACGTTGTTATCAGTCATGGACTTAATTGGCAACACTTTTCAAAGGCTCCCAAGTACCAAAAAGGCCATTTTCAATGCAAAAATCTTTAACCCGATCCCACCTATGTATGGCGTCAAAAACATTGAGTTGCAAATGCTCAATAATGAGCTATTCAATTTCTTTTTAAAAGACAAGGAAGACGCCTTTAAGAAAGGATAGTCTATGCTTTAGTCATTTTATGAAGACATGATAAAATAAGTGTTGCCCTAGTAGATAGATCCTTAACCTTGGACCTAGTTTGATAATCGCAGTATAGTTTTGTTTTATTTGATGAAACAATGTTAAAAGATTATTGACATGAGTGGAAAAACACAAGAAAGGACAAACTCTTCGAAGTTTTTTCTGTTATATCTTTTCAAGTATATGTAACATGTATACAACTGAACCTAAAAGTGACTCACAAATCCAGAAAGACTCAATTCAAGAGGTGGGGTTTTAGATTGAAGGTGTAATATTTTGGTAGGATACGCGACTTTGTGCGGAGATAGGGCACCCGCGTCCGCATGTCAGTTGGACAAGAAATACGTCTTTCTCACTAAACTCTACAGACAATAGCTGGTCCCCTCCCTAATGGAACGTTGCTAAATGTGAAAAAGATGAATTGAGAGGTTGTTGGTGCGGTCAGCGGGACCTCGCTGTTGCCACCGATGTTTCTAACGAGTATTATACAAATATGGCGTTTTGAGGAGTGCAATATGAGTTTTTATTGCACTCTGAAAAATGAAATTGCACGAGGCACTTCCGCCGAGTGCAATATATTTTTTCAGAGTGCAATAGAAATTGATATTGCACGAAACCAAAGTGCTATATTTATTTATTTACTGCTCATTCAAATCAATTATAACGATTTAAAGAATTGTGAAAATGTAAATATTATTGATATGTTTTTCCGTTTCCAGGTTTTACCTCAAATTATTGGGTTGTTGTAGATTTCTAAGCTAGAATATGTTCTTTGGTTAATTCAGTAAAATAGCAATAAAAATACTATAAATACAAGAAAAAAGTCACATGCATTAGTTTCAGAAATTTAATGATTTATTCATTCAATTTGAAAATGTGTTTTCTCTTCAATAAAGACAATATAGTTTGTATTTTTGCAGGGTCCATTCCTAATCAGGAGTTTACAGGAAGCCCAAGAGTTCCTTGTCTCAATTCACTTCTGTTGGGTTCCTTTCCAAGAGTTCAAGTTGAAAATTGAGCACTTGAACCTGACAACTCTGAATCTGAAGGTTGGAAAGTAAAATTGCACCCAATATCAACTTTGTAAGGTGGTCAGGTGACCATGATCTGACCAATCACAGCAGAGAATGAGCAGTAGGCATATAGCGGGACAAAGTAGCTCAGTGCGTTAGGTGTCGGACTAGTAGGTAGGTCAGTAGGTCGCAGTCAATTCCCGGCCGGGGCACTTTGGTCTGTCCTTAGGCAAGACAGTTTATTCCATATTGCCTCAGTCTACCCAGCTGCAAAATGGGTACCTAGCATTAATAAGGCAGTGCTCAGAGCTTGTGCGCTATATGGTGCCAGCTGCTCTGGAATATCCCTAAGGGGGATTGAAATGGTTTCCGTGTGTACATGCCTGCTAGGGGGGGGGGGGGGGGGGGGGGGGGGAAGGAACGCTTTAAGATAGCAAAAACGCTTAGATAGCAGGCGGGTAAGCGTTAGAACCCCCTATCATGTAGACATGATTGACGAGACGTCCTCCGTGACTGGGACAGTCGCCTTTGGCCTGTCCGTACTCGCTGTAGGAATCAACTGCTTTGCCGGAGCTTGAACACTTTCCGCCATCTTGAACAGCGAACACTCTGTAGCGAAGACTACTGGCGACGTTGTAACATGTGGTGATCGGGTCTGCTCTGACGTGATAATCCCCCTGGAGGGAAGGGACCGAGCCCTCGAGAGATGGAATAGCAGTCATCTCTGCATCATCCAGCCAACAGCCCAGACTGGTGAAGAGCTCTGAAGGATAGAAAAAAATGCAGATCAATTGAAACAGTTCCTTGATTTCTGTTTTCTTTATGCGATATTGACAGAAAGAGCTGCATCATCCAGCCAACAGCCCAGACTGGTGAAGAGCTCTGAAGGATAGAAAAAAATGCAGATCCATTGAAACAGTTCCTTGATTTCTGTTTTCATTATGCGATATTGACAGAAACAGCTAACATCAAAAAGTAGTTTCTCTATTAATTTGAAATGAAGATTTTAATTATTTTAATCGTCGATTTTGCTTTAATGTATTTAACAATCTCAAAATGACCCTATGTTCCCACATTTACCCAATAGGCCACATTAAGCCAATTCTACACTGCCGACATTTAATTCCTGCACTAAATGTGTGGGCAGCCCAGACATAACACACGACCACATGCCCGATTGCCCGATTGCCACACAGTTGCCTGGACATGGTTGCATGAATGACCTCACAACGCAATGTATCTTTGATACAAAAGCTACGTGGATCATTAACGTAATTGGATTATTTCTTTACCTGTTATCCAGGAGTGTTTATACAACCAGGCACGTGAAGACGTCCGGTCGGCTGGTGCAGGAATAAAATGTCTATACTGTAGTAGTACTTACGGTACTGACACCTTTCCCCGCTGAAGCCAGGAGGGCAGGTACAGGTGTAGCAGTCATCGGGATGGTCGGTACATGAGGCGGCATTCACACATGGGTTTGAGGCACACGGGTACTCTGCAAGGATAGGGTATCATAGGATACTGCATGTACTTATCATGGGAACACGAAACAATACACAGAAATATATAGGCACTGGTTTTGCCGTTGCTGTTCAATAATCAAAAGGACTTTTATTGTGTTGTGATATACAGTGATGTTTAAAAAGAACAGAAAAAGAACATCCCTTATATCAAAAGATGTCAAAAAATCAATGATACTGTTTTATATCATTATTTCATTTTCTAATGTTAATATTTTATCATTATTATCATTATTACTTTATTTTTATCATTATTACTATTATCATTATCATCATAATTATTATTATAATCATTATTATCGTTATTATCATTAATATTATTATTATTATCATTTTTATTATTATAATTATTATTATTATCACTATTATTATTATAATTAGCATTTTTATTATTATTATTATTATTATTATTATTATTATTATTATTATTATTATTGTTTTAAAGATATTGAATGATTTTGCCCCCAAAAAGAACAAGGCTTTTGCTTTAACGTTATTTACCGAAAATGCTCACAGAACAGAACTGTTTACGGCTGTGAACGCGAATATCAATATTCAAAATTAAAAATCAAGAACTTCAGATTTCATCATGTACGAAGGTATGTTAAAATTGCGTTTCTCTGTCTTAATGGGGCGGTTTAGGCCAACGCAGAATTTTTGAACAAATCACATACTTATCGGTAAAAGCGTGAAACTTGGCAGGACTATACTTCCATGTATACAGATCATTTGTTTTTCAAACTGAACACGTGCAACAGGATATTTATTTTCCATAGACATGTATTTGGCAATTTGTCCATCATACAAAAATACAAGTCACTCATCGTCATACAATAATTACCTACAATATGATATTATATTACTAGTATATGGTATGGAGTAAAACTCAGAGATGAACATGCTTTCATTATGTTCCACTTCAACTTGTGGTATGTATCTTACAGTTTTCTGTATCTTAGTCAGTCTTCAAGGTATCAATAGATATTTTCCAATTTCGACTAAATAGGTCATTTTCATCATTTCACTCAATTTCCACACGTTCAGGTTATTTAATAAACACTCTTTACGCCATCTAAAGTCATGCTTTGCCCTTGCAGCATGGAAGTACAAACCAGCATGGAAGTATACTTTTGCCAAATCTCTCTCTCTCTCTCTCTGACTTCCGATGATTTTTTTAAAAAGTCTGCTTTGGTATGTCTAAACATTGGCAAACTGACCATAAAGTTGCTAACATAAAAAAGGCACTGGTGTAGCGATATACTTACCCCGTTCCTGTTCGAAAACAAAACATATTGCGTTCTCATCGGAAACAATTTGGGGCGGGGTATCGATGTTAATAAGGTAACAACGGTTTCCTGAGAAGAACATTCCTAAAGAGCGCCTGTCTCTTATACATGCCGCCACACACTCGAATATGCTGCCGACCTCCAAGTAGTCCTGAGTATCGGGAACCATTTTTGCCATGGCGGGGTTTTCAGACATCCACAGACCACGCTCCTCGTTGCAGGAAACGTAGCAAAGAAGGCAGCTAAGTGCGAGGATCGCCCGCACCGTAACACCGGCTACCATCTTGGCACGGTCAGGGAGCTTTATACACGAGATGTAAGTCCTTAGCACGGGCAGGACACTTCTGTTGCCCTCACTGGTGTGCGCAAGTCATGTTGGTGTAAGGTCAGCATTAGTTAGCAGAGAAGATTATGGGTTCGAGGAAAGTCCATGAATCATACATAACTATTTTCCCAATGGGTTCTATAGAATATTCCTCAACACGGGTAACCTCACCAGGTATCTACTGTACATACATGTACGTAGTCCACGCTTAACCTTTTCCTGCCTGTAGTCCCCAAATATTAAACAAATAACTAACTATTTTGGAGATAACTTACAAACAAAAGCCTCTTTTTGAAAATATTTGAAGGAGAAATGCCAATCAGAACCCAACTCACAAGTCTCTCTCATAATGTTCTTGAATTCGTAATTAATTGAAACGTTATTTTCCAAAGTACCATATACGTCCTATCATAGAAGATCCCTATGCTCGAGTGGGTCAAACGTTTAAAGCACTCGAACAAAAATGTCGCTAGCCACCTGGCAATGGAGCAATCATTTACAAACTATTTCGAAAAGAGCTGAAGGATATGTTATGATGAACAAGTAAACTTTAATCAGGAACTTCTCTGTTGTAGAAACATTTATTTATTTTTAAATCTTTTTTGTTTAGTCCTCCTACTACTTCAGCAAGAACAAGGTAAAGGGTGTAAGTACATAGAAAACATATTGTGTTATATAGACATGTGATATTCTATGCAAATAAAACTTTTAAAAGTTTTCCTATGTACTTTCCAATAAAGAATACCCATTCTCGAACAGTTTTTTCGCACCTTTCATACATATTTTCGTAAACATGTGCTTCATTTCCTTTTATTTTCAAAGATATCGTAGCGTCCAGTCAATACTTTCTAAAAAAGACAGTGAGCATGAATGGATCTAAATTCTTATACTTGTACATCTTCGTTTAATTTGATAATGCCTATTAGTCAAAGCTATATAGGTTCCTTAATCACTTATTAAAACATACATTAGGTTCACAAAGCCGCACCAAGTCTGGAATTTCATTTATAGTCACTTCTTCAGTTATATTGATGCTAAATCGTGACTATCACGTGACTGTTTGTGCTGGAGGCAATCGGAGTACCTGGGGAAAACCACACTTTTGCCTCCTGTCAACGGCAACTTTCTCACATGCTCTAGGTTGTGCCCGAAGTCATATTAGTGAAAGAGTCATGTATAGCAAAATATGTGGTCTTGTTTCGATTTTGATAGATATACCATCATGATCATCAATGCCTCATAACTTAAAACCGAAAGAAATTAAAGAAAAAACAATTGGTGCTTTCGTTGTATTCTACAGTAGCTGGGACAACTAAATATCCGACTTCACCTTTGCAAAAGCATTGCCTGAGATTGCAAGAGCACCATACTGTATTAATTCACGTCGCACAAAAGTCAATATGAGTTTTGAATAATATATCTTGTTGAAGACATTTCAGTCCCACATCCTCTAGTGACCGCTAGCATTGTTCTTTCTACATGTGTGTATGTTTGTGTCGATTGAGAAATGAATGCCAGAGACCGTGAGTCTTTAATTAGCAACACGGTTATTCTATGTGATAATTAAACAATAGTTACATTATATACGTATTGATAATAAGCCTATGCCTTGTATTGTTACTTCGCATTACGTAGCCCAAGTTGCTATATACACTTGTTGTGATTTATGCATTCCTAAGTAAACATCATTTGTTCACCTTCTCACAGTATTCAAGAATCCATGCCAGTATATTGAAAGTTGGTCTAACTGTCATCTGAGATATGGCGGTTTGAACCTTAGATGAGTGGATATCTTAATTCAAGGTTTGAACGATGGGTAAAGTGGCACCACCCATCGGGTGTTTTGGTAAGTTGTAGTTCAGACATGGTGTATACAAACCAGCCAGTATATTATAAAATGCTAAGCGTTAAAATAGTTGTGGTTGTCTTGCAGGGCAATACATTTAGAGTTGGTCGTTATTTAAGAATTTAAATTATTTAAGAAAATTCCGACGGAACGACCACCAGTGGCGCTGCGGGCACACCAATACTGTCGTTGAGGAGCGAGAGACGCATCTTCATTATCTGCAACATGGTCAACAGCGCCCTCTATTGGCCATGCTATAGACTATACCTAAGGCTCACCTCTCCATTTCTGAAGCGTCCATTAGTTGTGACACATATGGATATATTGATATAGTTTGATTAAAAGGCCATGTGCGCACTCAAGATCCATTAATTTGGCACAGTTTCCAAGCAATATTTCTCAAAATAGTTCACTGAAATGTGTTTGTTTTTCCTCTTGATTTAAAAAAATCCCCCTTTTCACCTGTTTTTTTAAAAGAGTGTTGTTAATAATGTTAAGTTGGTAGACTATGTGTGCACTCAGAGATGCAAATAGGTTAAATTATCAGTTTCCTAGCATCATTAAAATCGGAGGTTCATTCAAATTCAGAAATAAATCCTTCCTAAAGATTTGGTTCACTAACACCCAATGCAGTGGTCTGAGGGAATAACATTGGATTTCTAGACAAGTATGTTATCTTTAGATAGAAAACAAAACAGGATTAATGTTAAAAAGCATTTATTTCCATAAAACGGTATAGATTGATCATTTTATGACAATATTCAGGCAGTATACAATCGTATACAAAGGTAAAGTGAAGGTCTTATATAGTTAAAATATTTGACTTATTTAAAGTATTATTTGTGGAGTAATTTTTCTAAGGATATGTATTCATTTAGACAGATCTTCATTACAAATGATAGAAATCCTACAACACTCAGTTTAAAACACTTATTGAGTTGTCAAAGATATTGTTATCTACAAATTTGGCTAAGTTAGATACGATAGACATGCACAATGAATATTTAATGATTTCAAAAGTGATAGTTTGAACAATCAGAATAGCACCAGCCAAATCGCTCTGCGTCTGGCACCATTTGCTGCTTCTTTAGGAACTAGTTCAAAACTTAGGACAGTAAAAAAATTAAAAGCAAACTTTAAAATTCAGTAAAGATCAGGAAATAACATATGCAAGTTTTTTTTAAGAAGTATGATATTGAGAGAATCAAACTAAACTTACTCTAGCATGCACATTTATTATTAAGTGCATTGTTTTAATATTCCAAATTTTAATTAGACACACAGAACAACCTTAGTTTATGGGTATTTTCTTCGATTTGGAATTAAACATTGCACAATAAACAAAGAATAAGATTAATTATTACTAGTATTTCATATCCTAATATATGGCTAATAAACATCTTATAACTCGTCTTTTTGTTCGTCGGCGGTTTCCTTGTCGGCGCCTGGTCTTGGTGGTGGCGGTGGTGGGCGACCACGTGACCGATCCTCATTTTGTTTCTTGTACAGTTTGGTCGTGATCGGTGTGAGAACGTTCTCAAAGTCTTCCTTGTGTTTCTTGAGGTCCTCGAGCGAGGCCTCTGGATTGTCGTCCAGCCATTTCATCTGCTCTTCCACGGCCTTGGTGAGCGCCTCCTTGTCCTCCTTGTTGAGTTTCCCGCCCAATCTCTCCTTGTCCTTGAGCTGCGTGCGCACATTGTAGACTGTGCTCTCCAGGTCGGCCTTGGCGTTGACGCGATCTCGCACCAGCTTGTCCTCCTCGGCAAACTTCTCGGCATCCTTGACCATCCGCTCAATGTCCTCCTTGGAGAGCTTGTTGTCGTTCTGGTTGATGGTGATGGAGCCAATTTGTCCTGTTCCAAGCTCCTTGGCAGTAACCTAAATGGAATTAAAAACCTCATTAAAACCTTAGATGATCAAACACAAGTGGATTCGAAACCAGCCGGTCAACCTGAACATATGCTAGCCTCAACCAGCGTCAACTAATAGCCCCCTAATAGCCCTAAACTGGTGCCCAACTGATGGTGGAGATCAAGTTTCTCTGTAAAGTAATCGATACGAGAGCCCTGATTGGTCCTTTTTCCAACGTGACCTCGCGCTGCTGCCAGTCAGCGACTCCTGGCATGAGTCCATCATCTCACTACAGTGCATATAGTAATTGATCTCTCGCTACATATCCATTTTTTTCTTTATCCAAGTTAAAACGTGCATCTTCTTGGTCGGGATAATATTAGTTTTCCTCATGAGAAGACAAAGACCAAAAAGGGTAGGGAAAACATATGCTCTAGATTAATAAAAGAATGAATGAGTGAATGAAAGCTTAAAAGTATATCGGCACACAAAGGCCATAAGGTGCCAAAACGGGGAAAAAAGTGGCCCTTTTCATTCATAAAGAATAATGGCTTCATTCATAAAGAATAATGGCTTCATTCATAAAGAATAATGGCTTCATTCATAAAGAATAATGGCTTCATTCATAAAGAATAATAGCAAGGCAATGAATAGATAAAAACAATACTGCATTTTTCCTTCAATAAACCAACTCAACTGCTATATGCCTTTATTATTGTCATCATTATCATTACTGTTAATATTATTATTATTATTATCATAATTATTACCATTACTATCATTATCATTAAAATTACCAAAATTACTATTTTTATTTTTATTATTATTATTATTATTATCATTATTGTTATCATCATCATTATTATTGATGATAATAATATCGTTATTCTTACCTTCAAGATACCATTTGCGTCAATCTCGAACGTGACCTCAATCTGGGGTGTACCACGTGGTGCGGGCGGTATTCCCGTGAGATCGAACTTGCCCAGGAAGTGATTATCTGTGCACATTGACCTTTCACCTTCGTAGACAGCATTCTCCACGATGTCTTGATTATCCTCGACCGTGGTGAAGATTTGGCTTTTCTTTGTGGGGATGACACTGTTTCTCTTGATGACGGGGGCGAAGACGTCACCCTCCATGGCGATACCGAGGGTGAGGGGGCAGACGTCCACCAGAACGAGGTCGCCCTGCATCTGCGCGCCTCCCAGCACGCCGGCCTGTACAGCGGCACCGAAGGCCACGGCCTCGTCAGGGTTGACACCTTTGTTGGGTTTCTGACATAGGAAAAATAATAGAACTTTACTATAAATCTAAGCTAATAGTAATTTGAATTTTACTTAATAAATTGAAAGTGAATTAAAATGTGCAGCAAAAGAAATTGAATCCAAGTGGCCTGCCTGAAAATATTTATTCGAATTCAAGGAATGAACTTGAATAAAATTTTGTCGCGAAACAACAATTTAAGTTTGAATGCAAGCTTGGTGCAAAAAAGTTGATACAGTTGGAATGGTTGCAAAAACATAAACAAATAATAATTAGGAAAAAGCATTACCAACGAAAACTATTAAGGTAAATTTTGAAAATAGAAATAGAAAGGAGTTGAAGAATTAAAGATAAGAAGACATAAATATGACAAACAAATCGGGTATTATTAAAAACTAGCAAAGGGTATTAATTCTTTTTAAATTTGAACGGATTTAAGGAACAACAAATAGCAAATTTGCTTTCAACATGGACAATGGCAGAAGTTGGCTACTATCGTGAACACGAAAAGGATGGGTACCTCTCTGCTTATGTACCATACGTTGACACATTTTTATCACATTTTTACTAACTTTATAATTTAATAATTGTGAACACAATTATATGTGCCAATCTCAGCGACAAGAATTTGTGATCAAAATAACAAAGATCATATGCATTTTCAGAGCAGCAACACCAGCTCATCTTTCAACAAAAATGGCATGGACCATTTTTATGTCTTAATATATGTATGTGTATAGCTTGGATATATTCCAGGTAAACGCACCTTTCCATTGAAGTAAGCCTTGACTAGATCCTGTACTTTAGGAATACGTGTGGAGCCACCGACCAGAATGATTTCGTTGACGTCTTTCTTCTCAAGACCTGCGTCTTTCAGTACATTATCCACTGGCTTCATTGTGGATCTGAACAGGTCCTGGAAAGAAAGTATGTAGAGAGCAGAGTAAGTAAGTTTTTAGGTAATTTAAGGGTTTACCTATACATGCATTTCAAAATCATATCCAATCAATATATTTGGCAGGTATATTTTTCATTTTCCTATCCTGTTATATCTGCAGCCAAACATGCATGAGAGTGTCCTATCATTTGCCCTCTACTTAAGTTGAAACACTAGTTGCCGATGCACATCACTTATATTGGGAGGCTCAAATTTACCAATCTGCACTCCCCTCAAAGATGTTTTGGGTGCCTTATGATTTAATAATTTAACTCCTTCATGCCATCTTTCTGTGAAACAACATTTTGGAAATTATTCTAAGGAGAAATATTGGTCAGAGACTGATCAACAACTACCATATAGTTTCTCAAAAGTGTTGGTTGAATCGTTTGCCTCCCAAGTTTCTTACGGATGTATTATAGTTTCCAGCATACTTTTATCAAGAACTCTAGACAATGGGGGGGTGGGGGATTAAATCAATCATGTGGGGCTGCCCCGATGGCTTCGCGGTTTGGCATACACCAACAGCTCACTGTATCTGCGCACGGCCATCGGTTCTTGGTAATGATCTTGCTGGGAAAAATGGAAAGTTTCCAGAAACTTAGGGTTAACCATTGGTTCCCCCAGGTACCATTATTGCGTCCAATATTAAGAAATGACTAACTGTGATAGTTTGCATAACTATGACAGTAAAAGTGAAGCCAAACACAATTCAAAATACAAACTGTGTTAAACTACTATCAGAGTCACCTGTACTTACCAAATTCAGCTCCTCAAACTTAGCCCGTGTGAGAGTTTCTGAGAAGTCCGCTCCCTCAAAGAAGGATTCTATCTCTATCCTCGTCTCGTGCTGTGAGGACAGGGATCGCTTGGCCTTCTCTGCCTCTCGCCGAAGCTTCTGCACCGCTCTGTTGTTCTTTGAGATGTCCTTGCCAGTTTTCTTCTTGTACAACTTGATGAAATGGTCCATCACCCGCTGGTCAAAATCTTCACCACCTTTTGAGAACAAAAAAGCAATGTAAGTATGTATGTTGCAATATGTATGTAAATCACGGGACAAGAGTATATTATTTTACAATGACGTATATAAGTACGTATGTAAGTTTGATAATTACCACAATTTTGATGATTAATATTTGAAATATTTTCGTAGCTCATGTTATCTTCATGAATGAAATCATATCGGTATATGCGGGTATTCAAATGAGAGATTACTAGTTGATTTTATTTTATTACAGTATAATAAAATACAAAACAATACATCACAAACGTAATACAATTCAATACTATACAATTTAATACAACACAATACAATACAAGGCACATAGATAATGACTCCTGACAAAATTACCTATAAGGTCGCATACTTACCAAGGTGGGTGTCACCATTCGTAGCCAGTACCTCAAACACGCCATTGTCTATTGTCAACAGAGACACATCAAAGGTGCCGCCTCCAAGATCGAAGACAAGGATGTTCATCTCACCAGCTTTCTTATCCAGACCATATGCAATAGCGGCCGCAGTCCTGGAAATCAGCAAAAAGTTTGCATGAAATAAACACCAAGGGATTAATATCAGACTGTGATACCGGACAGACTTGACTGATTCCTTTGATGATGTATTGAGAAGATCCCCTACCCGAACCTGCACTGCTTCTATCAAAAAAGACTCAATTTTACTCATATCCTGCGCATTACCCATTCAAACTACTAGTATGTAAAGTATCACGAATGTTGTTCTATTCATCTAAGAAAGTATACAATATTTGAAAGCTATATTGATGAAAACCCTGGTCAAGTAGGATGTACATGTTGTGAAGGATAGGAAATGAAAGGGTAATTGTTATCCACAATGGTGTTCATCGACAAACTTCAAATTTCACAGATGTTGATCTAAAGTGTAACTCTACCTCCAAAATTGAAAAAGACAAGTATTAGAGCTCAATGTCACCTTTCATGGGACACATTGATTACAATTGTATTCCACCACTGATCCCAGTGGTCACAAATATTACTTGAATGTTATGTGAAAGGTCAATTTTGGTCGGAATATTCTGGACCAATTGTGAGCATTTCAGAAACGTTCAGTTCCTAACATTCCTGGAATGTTCCAATTGATGTCATATGAATGTTCTATTTGGATTAGAATGTCATGAACCAATAATAAACATTACTGTGTCCTTCAGGTCTGAACATTCCTGGAATGTTCCGATCTGACATTATATAAACATCGAATTGAGATATTTCCTATATCACAACAACTGAACTGTTACTGAGTGCTTCCACTGTACAGAAAACTTCCAAATGTTCAGACAACATCCTGAATCCAAATGAATTATTTAGCATTCAACTGTGAACATTTTATGAACATTTTCACCTGAACATTCACACAATTTTCATTCTGAACTATAAGGGGATCATTTTCGAATGTTGGGTGAAACATTCTTGGAAAGTTCTATGAATGTTACAGTGCCCACAGGGAGATATTACTGCTAGAAGGAGAGTTTGGGCCTAATTAGTTATGTTAATTAGATGCGAGTGACATCACGCCAGATCAACTGCTCCCAAGGCAGGCACTTGACAGAAAGGGCTCGTGCTGAGTGAACAGCTAAAGCTTGGCACAAACATGCATGGTGATAGCGCTAATTGTCAAGCTTTTGGATGCAACAATGATATTAGAAAAGAATATGGGAGTCAGTGTCTTAGCCAGGAATTAGAAACTGGGTGCCTAAAATTAGCCATTGTAAAGTTTTTGGGTGTCCACATTTTAAGGGGGACCACAACATTCTCAGATTTCAACCATAAACATGTATTGGGAGAACATTCTACTCAATTCCTAACCCAGATAGATATCCAGAAATCAAATTCACTAGCTAGATGGCTTCATAATATAGGAACTGGATGGACTTTGAAGATCTTTTTCCTGCTCAAAAGAGTCAGTGAGGGTCACTTCAAGGGAATCTAATCTTACATTTTCTTAGTGACTTACCGTAATTTCGCGTGTATAAGACGCACCCGTATATAAGACGCACCCCTTGTTCAGGCCTTTAAAATGATGTATAGACCTTAGCTTTGTGTATAGTGCGTTCCCCCTTTTCAGAAATATTGTGGTAGTTCAACTGCTCATGAATAACGCTAGAAATCCAGTATGAAGCATTTCGAAATGAGTGAAAGGTGACATCAATTTGACAGCAATATACGAAAGACACTACGTAGGCCAAACGAAACGGTCCTTCATAGAAAGGTTACGTGAACACATCCGTAACATAAAACAGGATAATCCAATCCATATTGTGGGCAGGCATTTCAATGAACCAGACCACAAAGGTACTCAGGCCCTTGAAGTACAAGTTCTCAACTTCGCGAGGGGCCACCCAGACTCCAAATCGAGTCTCAAAATGCGTTTAGAACACGAAACAATGTAGATCGAACGCTTGAGATGTTTCGTTCCTTCGGGACTCAACCTCATGAAAACCCCAGAACGCAATACGGACAAGTTCTAATGAGGGCTATGGACCACTTCATCGTACATATACATATATGGTCCCATTCTATAACTATAACTAGAACACATTTGTACTGTAACAAACTCTTTATTTTTGACTACAGTTTCAATACACTTCCTCATTATCCCACTTGAGGAACACACACCCGACACACTCTAAACAGGTGCCGGGAATAGAGCAATGTCTTCCAATTGTTGCATCCATTCCAGATGATCTGACCATACATGGACTTATCCCGTTCTTACTATATATACATATATATATATATATATATATATATATATATATATATATATATATATATATATATATATATATATATATTGTCACTTCCTATTCATACACACAAAAAATGTGACAAGTTTTTTCTTGTCAAAACCTTGTCATATTGACAAGTTAAGGCTCGTCAAGTACGCTGACGAGTTTTTGACAACCCTGCAAAGTGGGTTGTCAAAAACTAGTCAAAAGGTCGTCAAGTACGTATCCCATAATGCACTGCTCAACTCAGAAAGAGGCTCTAATGGAGGACAAAGGAGTTGAATCAAAGTAATTACTGTATTTCATATCCATTCAATATCTACTTAAATATGATCCATCTTGCATTATTTTTCCAATAACATATTAAACAAACTGACTATTTTGGACATGCAGGTATTTTAGGAATGTTTTGAGTGCAATGTGAAGCATATTTTCAAATGTGGAATTATTGTTATCTTTTTTGTCAAAATTAGTTTATAAATGTGCATATATCTCCAATTTGCCACTGCAAGATCCAGTATTGAACTTTTGGGTCAGTAATTTTTATTGTGTCCTTTTTGGCGTTTTTTTTGGGAAAGAAATAAAAATAATTTGAAACTGACATATATTGCTTTGTTCTACTTGACAACCTTTTGACAAGTTTTGCCACAGAAACCCGTCTTGACAAACGTAAACTCGTCTTTTTGGGCACCATCGAAATGACGACCCAAAACTTTTTGAGCCCCATATTTTTTGTGTGTACTGAACACAGTAACCTACCTACTAGGCTCTCTCTGTATATTTCTAGTTTCAATCATACTGTTTAAACAGTAACCTGTCTACTAGGCTTTATATTCTTCCTTATTGTATTCCTTCTGTTTAATCTGCCTATTCACTAGGCTTTACGTTGTACAATTGTTTGTATAATGACTTTTTTGCTATATGAAATGTTTAGTAGTATGTGAATTGAGTCAATTTATTCATTTGTTATAGTTTTCATGTAGACCATACACAATAAATCATAATTCCTGTTGAGACTGTGGTCCGTCTTATTTCTGACCTTTACACCACTGCATCTGCTTCACTCTACAGTTCTTGGTCATCTGAAACTAATGCTTTTCTTGAAACGAAATAAGGAATTTCATTTGTCAACCCCTAAAGGTGAAATGAATCCATCTTGGGCAGGTTTACAAGTGTCTTGCTGACCATCAAAAGAGAAATGAGTGTCATGCTGACAGAGCCACTGGCCATGGGTAGGTCTGTACATCTGCAATTCTGTATAACAGCTCTTTTATTTCAGGAGTTTGAGTTTTTACATCCATTCATGTCTTTGCCAATTATAGAAAATCTATTAAAGGTGTTGTTCCTTGTCCAAGTTTAATTGATTTCTTAGAGTTCTGCAATCAATCGACTTGTATCTGAATCTGTAAACATAAGTAAATACACGTTTTACAAAAGATTACTTATACATAGCACATATCAATTACCAGATTGTCCCAGGTCTTTGATTTTGGGTAAAGGGACCTTTTGAAAACAGTATAAGTTTGTTTAAATAAATATAAATTATGTAGCTTAAACATACATTTGTTATGCTTAACCCTTATCCTGCTAACCACAACAATTGTCATGGTGTGCAGCAGTGCTCATAGGTTTCACAGCAGGATAAGGGTCAATGTGTTCCACACGGAAATACCTTTTAGGCAATATATACATTTTGTAGTTTGATTAGGGTGAATGGTCAATTTTGCCGCCTGAAACTCAAGACTTATTTCCGCATCCAAAGGTCAGTGCTTTTTCACATAAACACATAAACCAAGGCCACGTTATTCTTTAAATATTGCCAATTCACAGATAGAATACGCAATTCATTTGCCATATGCTAATTCAGTAATTCCTTTCAGGTACAAAATTGTGCTGACGAGATCTCTTGGTTACAATATAGCTCTGGTTTGCCCAGAATATCCCATTCATGCCAACAGATACTAGTACATTCCCCCTGACATAGAGACATGCATATTTCACATTCACAGCAGAGGCAGTGACAATACACAATAACAGCTTACTAATTGCAACTTCATTTTCCTTTCATCACAAGATAACAGTAAGAACATTGTAAGAATACTATAGGCCAGTCTGTCTTTTAAACTGGTGGAATTTCTTGAGCTATATCAAGCTCATCCAAAACCACTTTACTGCAGGTCACTTTCCCTTATTGCTTTTGCCATACATAACCTGGTATACCTCTAAAAGTATAACTTGCACTATATAGGTATACACTGAGACACAGTGTGATTGTTTGTTTAGTCTGATATACCACTTTCTTCTTCGCAAGTCATTTACTTATGCGAGCATTCATCAGTGTGCCCAGTACTGAATAGCCTTTAGTCTCCATGTAGTTGATCAGCCATGACATCACGACGGCAGACACGGCCTCTTTCTGGTAAGCTCGGATAAGGTCCAAGATGGTGCCCCCATGATTGTTGATGAGCCAGTGAATCTATTGTATTTTGAGAGATGACAATGAGCTCTGAAAAATATCTCTTTTAATTGTGACGGTAGAGTTACACTTTAAGAACAGTACGGTACTTAAGGAAGGCTATCTTATCCGTTACACTTTTTGCGCCATTCAAATTTTACAGCCATTTCTTTCAGAATTTCGTTGAGTATGAGAAATACGCACATGCATACATACACGTAGTAGTAGTAGTTGTAGTAGTAGTAGTAGTAGTAGTAGTAGTAGTAGTAACAGTGGTAGCAGTAGTAGTAGAAGTAGTAGTGGTAGTAGTATATACCAAGTGGGCACGGTAACATTTATGGAACATTCCAGGAATGTTTCACCCAACATTCGAAAATGATCCCCTCATAGTTCAGACTGAAAATTGAATAAATGTTCAGGTGAGAATGTTCATAAAATGTTCACAGCTGAATGCTAGATAAATCATTTGGATTCAGAATGTTGTCTGAACATTGGAAGTTTTCGGTGCAGCGGAAGCACTCTGTAACAGTTCAGTTTCCACGATATAGGACATATCTCAATTCAATGTTTATATAATGTCAGATCTGAACATTCCAGGAATGTTCAGACCTAAAGGATGCAGTATTGCTTATTATTGGTTCATGAAATTCTGGTCAAAATAGATCATTCACATGACATCAAATAAGAACATTACATTCAAGGAATGTTAGGAACTGAAAGTTGCAGAAATGTTCCAAATTGGTCCAGAATATTCCAACCAAAATTGAACATTCATATAACATTCAGGTAATATTTGTGCCCACTGGGTAGAATTACTCACGGCTCATTAATGATTCTCATGACGTTGAGTCCAGCAATGACACCAGCGTTCTTGGTGGCGGACCTCTGCGCGTCGTTGAAGTAGGCAGGTACCGTGACGACAGCGTGCGTCACCTTGGTACCCAGGTAAGCCTCCGCGGTCTCTCTCATCTTGCCCAGCACCATGGCAGAAACCTCTTCAGGTGAGAAGCTCTTCTTCTTGGTGTCCACAGACACCTGCATGTGGGGCTTGTCATCTCTGCTGACCACCTGTCAATAGATAACCAATAGATTACTTCATTTTTCTTTAAAGCATTGAAATGCCTTGATAGCACGATAGGTGGTGCTAAATACCTGGTATGGTATCAAATCTCTGATATGTTACCTATGTATATATACGAATGTGAAAATATGGCAAAATTAGTATGTGGGGCAAGTTACCTCAAATCTGATGACATTAAATTCAAAAATGGATCTTTCTTTTCTAAGACCTGCGACCTCTGCGAAAATACAACATATGAAAATGTCAGGCATATTGTAATGGAATGCCATGGGACTGCAGATCTCAGATATTCAATGTTTAATGAATTAAACCAAACTGAACAATGTCATTGGTGGAGGCAAATTGACCCAAGTAAAGCCCTCGAAACATTACTAGGCGGCAATCCCTGCAATTTTGAGTTCAGAAACATGCTGCCAATATGGTGTGTGTCAATGAAATGGGTAAACCAGATGTATAAAAGAGTAGTTAGGAGCAGATCCGGCATCGGATAATATCCACAAAACCACTATACTTCCCCTTTACGGGAATTGAGCAATCAAAAGTAAAACAAAATAGAACAACAACCCGGAAACCGACTACTGTAATGTCTATACTTTGGTTTATAATTTCATCTGCATGATCTCTCTAAGATTAACCGTTGTGGATGGGAATAGTGTACTTTATATATTTATGCACAACCTAATATATCTAATATAAATTATGTTACGTTCCAAGTTTATTTTTATTTTTTTAAAACAAACAAAAAAAAAAGAATATATTTTGTAAGTGTATTTACACAATTCTATAAGAAGACAAATACTACAATTACCGTCTTCTTTGACATTTTCTATGTTTATGTTCCTGTTTTGTTTATATATACTACTATTTGTAATTGTACTATTTGTAAAGAACTATACGTTTTTTTCGTCAAATATACAATACAATACTAAGTTTACTACTAATAATGATGATGAAAATAATATTATAATGACAATAGAAATAATAATAATAGAAATAATGATAATTAAATAATAATAATAATGTGACAACTACTACTACTCATACTAATAATAATAATATTAACAACAATGATAATAATAATAATAATAATAATAATAATGATAAAAATAGAAGTAAAGTACACCTTTGAAAAACATGAGAAGGACAGTAATTTGTTGGCTGCTTCGTGACTTACATTTAATTGACACACATTTTCAAAATGGAACTCTCATCAGAACGATGCCCCGAAAGAGTCCACAACAGTCGTGTGGTGAATAGGTTAATCCCTGACATATGCATGTGGTTGACATTGTTCCTAGCACTAGATATGTTAATTGCTGCCTGTGAATACACATTCTATTCATTAGCAGATCAACAGGTGCAAGTATTCGATCAAAACCTCACCTGTTGATGCTCACAGCGTGTCAGGACCCAACAAATGTTACACTATTTGAAATTTATTGGAGGGAAGGAAGGATTTTTTCCGTCGCTTTCAACGCTTAGGTCTCATCGCGAATAGATGGAAACCCAGAATTGACAATAATCCCTTCTTTTTACGAATGTTCCAAGGCGGCTTTCAGTTGCAGAAGCACCATAGGCAGACCTTTATTGAGTCGTACATTTATATGGCGACAAGGCTAACCCACTAATGGGTACAGCAGAGACTCGAACCTGCGACCTCACGCTTGAGAGCCATGCATCGTAACCACTAGGCCACAGAGGACATTTATTAGCCTGAAATATGAAGCAATATAGAACACGCAGTAGTGAATATCTCAAGCTAAATTCTTTATACTAGTTTTTTTGTCAAATGGGAGAAGGGGGGTTAGCCCAGCAAGTTGTACATGTGACGTTTGTGACAGTGTGTAATGATGTTGTACTTTTATATGTAGTAACTGTTAGGGTCAATAACATGTGAATAAGTGTATGGATTAAAGATAATTTGTTAAACTCGTGGGTATGGTTACTGAACTGTATGTTTTACGAGGTGCTTTGAATCTTGGAAAATTCGGATATAACGTCTAAGAACTGAATTGCCTTGTACTCCGTAGTTTATATTTTATATTAGACATTTATGAGAGATTTGTGAACTGTATATGACGCAATTTAATGGTACCGTTCTTCACACTAAGATGAATATTAGTGTCCTCTTTCGGGTATTGAGGCACGTGTGTTGATAACCGTTTCCGTATGTTGCCTTCGAGGGTCAGCCTCCATAGCCAAGTGGTCTAAGGCATTGCAATGACTTTGCTCTGTATCTCTCACTGGATTCGAATACGGCTCGAGACGTATGGAAAGGTTGCCAGCGTGTTACGTGGTTAGTTGTTGATTTTACCCAGGCACACCGGTTTCCTCCTCCATTGGAGCTTACGGTCTCCCATTCAGAACTTACAAAATTCTCTCGATATGGCAAAAAACTAGCAATTGACGATTTAAAAGTGAGTTGCAATCGGCAGGCTTTGGCCGAGACTAACATCCATTAAAAATCTCCCTCGACGTATAACTTACCTTGAATGGATACAATTTGACGTCCTTCTGCACCGAGGGTTCGTTCCATCGCCGCCCTATGAGTCGCTTGGCGTCGAAGAGGGTGTTCTCAGGGTTGGTGGTTAGCTGATTCTTGGCGGCGTCGCCGATCAATCTCTCGCCTTGCGGGGTGAAGGCCACGTAAGATGGCGTGATACGGTTTCCCTGGTCGTTGGCTATGATCTCAACGCGACCATTCCTATACACACCGACACTGAAAACAGGGGGAATAGTCAGATTAAGTGGCAATAGCAGTGGTAATAATAGTAGATAGATCAATATCATCCTCATCATCATCTTTAGCTAATACAAATATTACTCTCATAAACATCATCATAAATAGTATTATCATGATTTATCACATTCATTCATCATCATCATCATCACAATCATCATCATCGTCTTCATCACCTTAAACCAATAAAAATATTACTCTAAAAACATCATCATAAATAGTATCAACTGCAACGCCAGCATGGCTGGGTTTTCCAGGGAAAACTGATAATCAGGGGTTAATCACCTTAATTTATACTAGGATTTTCCACATCGAGATGAGACTTCGCGCACATTGTATGGCATACGGAATATCCAGTACTGCTGACCATATATCCTTAGCCTATGATTATGCATATATATATATATATATATATATATATATATATATATATATATATATATATATATATATATATATATATATATATATATATATATATATATATATATATATATTTATATATAATATATATATATATATATATATATATATATATATATATATATATATATATATATATATATATATATATATATATATATATATATATATATATATGTTTATACATATGTCTGTCTATTTGTGTGTTGTAAACATTTGAAGAGATATTGTCAAATCAACCAGCACCAACAGCTTTCACTGAAATATTCCTGAAAGTATTGCTCTATTGTTAAGATATTTTCACATGTGTCAGAGCAGATGGGGATGCGTTAATATGTGAGCCCTCGTAATACAGATGGTTCCTGGTCTCAAGTGCATGTTTATATTCTTGTTTTAAGTAACCAGGTTCCCAGGCTCAAAAGCAAGGTTTAATGCCACTTCTAAACCTAATGGTATAAGAAGGTTAAGTATGTTTAGTGTCGCTTCCAAACTATAGGTGGCAGAATAGTCATAACA
>OZ012687.1:35438070-35463070 GCA_963942565.1 Maea johnstoni
GATGAATTGCTTTTACAAGAAGTTTCAGGAAGTAGATAAAAAGAGAAGGAACCCCATGCGTGTGCGTGTATACATATATATATATATATATATATATATATATATATATATATATATATATATATATATATTATATATATATATATATATATATATATATATATATATATATATATATATATATATATATACATATATATATATATACATATATATATATATATATATATATATGTATATATATATATATATATATATATATATATATATATACATATATATATACATATATATATACATATATATATATATATATATATATATATATATATATATATATATATATATATATATATATATATATATATATATGTGTGTGTGTGTGTGTGTGTCTCTCTCTCTCTCTCTCTCTCTCTCTCTCTCTCTCTCTCTCTCTCTCTCTCACCTTTCAACTTAAACACCAAACTAATCTGAACACCATTGGAAAAGTAACGATTTCTTGTCGCCCTCCAAATCGTGGATCAAACGCCTAGATAAATATCTTTTACTAGTTGAACGATCGTTGGCTCGAGGTTTACTACTTATATGAGTCGAAATATCAAAAAAATAATGTCACAAGTTATTCTAGGAAAAAAAGTGATAAAAAACATCTGCATACAAATTTTTCAGATATGACATGAAAATATATTGTTGAAAATATATTTCTATGAAAAAAGTTTCTGAGTGAATTAGATAAAGTTAACCTACCTTTTCGTTGTACAGGCTAGAAAACACTGTTGATAGTTGGCCGGCAGACTTTAGCACTGGACTTATTGCTGTACAGCTGTTTAGGGTGAGTGCTTGGACGGATCTCTGTGAATGGTGTGGATTGGTATCGATCCGTACCAATCATCTGCTCACAGCACCACGTGGCGCTCGGCCATTGGTGAACACCGTCTGCTCCCCCACCTCCGCCCGCCAGGCGCCCCGTTAACACATGTGTAGTCTTGCAGCAGCACACGACCTGGCATGTTTGGTAGTTTTATGACTAAAGCATTTTTCAACACATTTGAGAAAGAATGAAGTATGATCACTAGGACGCAACCGTTCTGGAAAACGACACAAAAAGTTCCTTATTTATTTTCCAAAAAAGCTGAAAAATGATATTTTTGCTGCTGTTTTCCAAAGACAATGGAATTGTTTTGTTTTTTTTCGATTACATGCTTTCTTTCCAAATTTTTGAATGATCACATGCAAAGAACGTATGTTAAGCAGGACACAACCATCAACTCTGCATGTAAATATTTACAAATTCATGTATCATTCCAAAAGTAATTTCAAAAGTGCAAACAGTTTCATAGGCGTCCGAAATATGAATCGGTTAACCCTTATGCTGCTGATGGCTGATTCAGCAAATACAAAATTATGCGAAAAACTGGAAAATGGGTGAAACCCTAGCAAATGGGTACTCATATGAAAGTGCTCAGCGAGAGCTTTCCTATGAATACAAACATGACAGGGTTTAGATGTTTTTCAAAAATAGTTGCATCATTGTGCTTTGGACGAAAGTAGCCTCAGGGTTAAAGGGGTTCAAGATAAAGATTTTTCTGGCCCGGTGAAATTTTGCCGATTTATACCTATAACGCCATGAATGGTTCCACCATGCTAGAGATATATTTCAGACATCTGTTGCAAAAATCAATTGAATGATAAAAATCAATCAAAAACCTTTTGCATATTCATTCACCCCCGTTGAAACCAAGAACATATTTGGATCGATTTCTATACTCCATTCACAAGGTATCTTAGCGATGGTTAAATTACAACTTTTTATAAATAAAAAATCAATTGAATGGTAAAAGTTAATCAAAAACTTTTGCATATTCATTCACCCCCGTTGAAACCATGAACATATTTGGATCGATTTCTATACTGCATTCAAGGTATCTTAGCGATGATTAAATTAGAACTTTTTATAAGTACTTCGGCAAGATGCACCTCTTCAAAACACATGATCGTTTGCGTCAGAAAAGAAGAATCAACCACATCAACCGATCGCTTTATATAGATCTCATCAAATATATCTCTTTAAGTAGCAGGTAAATGTAAATGCCCTTATATACAAATCGCACTTTAAGCATTTGAATTTAGTAGATTAATTTTGCTGAAAAATACGTATCAGTGTTTAAAGCACATAGAATTAAATGTATTCAGTACACAATTCCATGGGTCGAAGTGTCTATAAATAGAGTGGCATGTCTGATCTAGATGATAAAAATCAAAATGTGCCTATTCAGAAAATTTATGAATAAGTAAGGGTAGATTCTTTTTTAGTATATATATATATATATATATATATATATATATATATATATATATATATATATATATATATATATATATATATATATATATATATATTATATATATATATATATAATATATATATATATATATATATATATATATATATATATATATATATATATATATGACATATTTTTCAAATATAGAAGGGATGTTAAGTAAAACGAAGGTGTTTGCTCGGTGTAGATTACGAGATCAGGTACATAGTTATGGTCACAACGATACGAATTCTTTCCATATTTAGTATTGAATCTGCCCGGTAGATGGCGCAAGCTCCTGCACTCGCTTCATTGAAGAATATCATTAGTCAACCCGTTACGTCATCAGGTGGACACATACACAACACATGGCACATTCATATGGGTCGTAAATCTATACATCTATTTCTATATTTGTAGATCACAGACTGTTATAAAACATATAACTCAAAAGATATGTACATACTAAATAGCAGCTTGTATGGAAAGCATGCGGATGTCTCATCAGTGTGCAACATTTGTAGTACATAGAGACAACGGCCATTTTAGAGACCCGTCCACCCGTCATTCTGGCGGGCAGAGTGGTTGAATTACGATGTAATGGTTGGCGGGTAGTCCTCCTAAAACCCCATAAAAGGCGGGCTAACCCTAGCCAAAACGTACCTCTCAAAGACGGGGAGGAAATGAGAGGTTATCACCAAATGGCGGCCTCCTCATAACCAACCAACGCTGCCTGCCGTCAAAGCACGAGAAGGCCTGTTGTGGAGTGGTTCGATCCCCAAGAGAGCACATTAAAGATAAGATAGCCACACAGTGCCCACACTGCTTTGCCGGCAATTTCCGTTTAAAACCCTCTTGGGAGAGATAAGGGATCATACTCCTGAGCGATAATTGAGTATATTGACATACCCAGGTGCTCCGGCGGCCGGTCTGTATATAGCCACAGTAAGCTGAGTAACAGGGGCCACTATCAGTTGCCATAAATGAGCCCAAACAACGGAGTCAACATTTTAGTCACTTAATTTGCCTTTTGAGTATGTAATGTATACACCCTAGTGTGTTTGTCAGGCATGGGCAAATAGTGGCATTAGCGAATGCAATTCATGGTGTTCACATTTTCAAAACAAGAGTCTCAATCTGACAATGTTCTTCAAGCCTAACCCAGTCATCTGGAACAGGACAAAAGGTAAGCTTATTTAATATATCACTAACCTGGGATGCCACCTGGGGGGTCTATAGATTTTCTCTACCTAACATGGGTTTATGTTACAATTATTGCATGTTTATTATCCCTGTCCTACAATTGAGGTGGCGGGAATTGGGGGGATGAACTTAACAAGTGATGGGATCTCATTCTTATGAACGAGATTACTGTCACACACACCGGAGTTCTGCCCAATTTTTTTTTCATGTTAAAAAACTTAGTTATTTTTGACCCAGACATTTACCCCTGTTAACATGATTACTATTACTGCTTTCTGAACATAAGTCAAAATCAATTGAACTACTTTTTTTATTGATGATAGCTAGGCCTACATGTATCTTTTACAATTGTCTGGGATTTCCCCTACTGCTAATATTGGACTCACAGCTAGTTAGGTGTTTTCCTGCATTGCAAATGAAGTGGGGGCGTAATTCCTTAGATTCTGTTTTTCATATATCCTGCAATTATTTGACAATTCAGCCTATACAAAATATATACATGTATTGCCTGAAAGCTCTTTTAATGAGGAAGACATTGAAAACTACCCTCTCAACAGGATGTCAGATTTTGACAATTTTTCTAGTTTTGGCCTATACAATGTATGGCTAATTTCTTTGACTATAGTCTAATAATATCTATATATCCTATCTAAGTTACTATGCTTTTATTATGCCTATGACTCACCATATCACAAAGCTTTACTGTTTATGGCACTTTACTTCACCAAACCAGTCCTATTCTTAAGGGCCCTCTGAGGACACAGACGCTGTTGAGTGTACCTCAGTATGATTTATTTCCATTGCACTTACCGTGTATACTGCTGATCCAACTGTAACTCACCTTTTAGGGAGTATAGAATCCTAATAACTTTTGGGACTGACAACTTTTTATATCATTTGAATGTGATTTACACACCTGACTCACTATCCTACTAGAGGGACTTATTGAACAACAAAAAAAGTTTAAAACACACATGTAACATAGAACACAAAACTATTTTATTGTGCACCCATATCATCTCACTCATTCAACAAAAACTAGACGTACACAAGACAGACATAGACATCACTATAAGTAATGTCACAGATATACATGATTCATTCTAAAATGCTTTACAGGGTGAGGTGGGTTACAACAGGGTTCAGAATGTCTCTAGAGGCAGATCTACAAGCTGCATGCACAAAATACCTGCACCAACTGACATGCACTCAAATAATCTGTCACATGTCTTCCTAACTGATTCAACCTCAGAGTGCTCATTATTTTGTATAACTTTTACAATAATGCAAAAATTATAAACGTTGATTCAGGAATATTTTTTTTCTAGGATAATTTTATAGCAAATCCGTTTTTTCTCTCAAAATCAGTGTCACCTCTGAGTATCCATTTTACTTAGAGTAAGACTCTCGAGGCTTTGGTGTTTTCAAAAGTACAAGAAACAGCATTATACTTAAAATTTTGTGCCCAAGGTACCTGATCAATACCCTCCTGTCCATTAAATATTACTCATGACATCTGTTTAGTATTTTTCCCTATACAAGTGTGGCCTAATCTCCAATATCATTAATCTCTCAGAAATTAGCTTTTGTTCCCCAAACATAAGAGTTTTCCTTGTGCTTAATATCACTCCATTAATACATGGATTTTATATCAAGGGTGAGTATTGAGAACGAATTACCCGGCCACCATAGAGGTAGAAATAAAGGAAGCAGACAAAAAGTGAACTAAGTACAGAGAACTAAGGCTACATAGGATGCAGGCAGGGTTACAAAGTCGCAGCAATATCAATTTATGTATGAAAATTAGGTGTGCATAAGTGCTGTTAAGAGTCCAGTGCTGCAGGCTGGCATGGATTCAGTTGAGATCACCAGAAGCCAGGTAGGGAAGGGAAGGTCATCTACAGATCGGCAAGAAACTGCATGCTAGTAGAACTACAGGAGTCAGGACACAAGCATATACCTAGAAAAAGAGAAGAAAATCATTTAAACAACAGGTAATAGTAGTAGCACTGTATAAATACAGGTTTTTATAGGTAATTGTGGAGGTTTTCTTTTCTTCTGGCAAGTGACAATATGCTTCGGGAAAGTGAATTTCAAGACCTTGAAATTAATGTCGGTGCCTGCTTTCTGGTCATCCTGGTATGTAGTATAGCAATAGAAAAATTATTCAAATTTGACATACCTGGGAAAATATCTATGAAATGTATAATTCACACTGAAAAAACATACATTTCAATATAAATAATGAAAATAAGTGCCAGGAAAAGCCAGAGAATGCATTTCAGAGCACCTAGACCCTCTGGCTTCTGGGGCCCTTGAGCGGGCCCCAGACCCCCCGCCGTAAGAGGCGGTCGCTCTTCGAGCGACCGCATCGAACGCGCTGCGTTCGCTCACCAGGACACCCTGTCTCCTACAAAGTCCATTTTGGACACCCTACTATCCAAATCCTGGCTAAGTCCCTGCATAGAGATACATACGTCTTTTTTAATGTATGGATGCTCTATTTAGGTATGAATGTATTATTTGAAGGTTTAGGGATATTTTACCTTTGAGGGCGCTTTGGGAAACATTCGAAGGAGGAAAATTAATCACGACACTATTTGAAAAAGAATGTGCTTCACACGAATGGAATTATTACATGGAGCGATACAAAGCTTACCTGAAAAATGAAATTAAACGTTTTGATTCAAATCGGGATTCTTAAAATCTCACGTTTCTATTACCAACTAGGTGTTCTCTAAACGGAGTATAGTTATCCCACTCAATCTTCATAATAATCTCCACTTGTACTGAATATTATCTTGGATGAAGAATAGAATGGATATGTAGCGAAAGACCAATTACTGTATGCCCTATAGTTACATGCTGGACTCATGGCAGGAGTACCAGATAAGGCATCAGCGCGAGGTCACGTGGGGACAAGGACTAATCAGGGCTCTCCCATCGATTACATTACAGAGAAACCTTATCTCCACCACCAGCCTGGGGTGCCCAGATCACCAATTTAGGCCTATTAGCGGCTATCAGTTGACACTGGTTGAGGCTAGCAAGCCTAGCATGTTCAGGTTGACCGGGTGGTTTCGAATCCACTTATGTTTGGTCATCTAAGATATTATACATCTTCATCACCGCTTTCTGAGTTATAGAAAACAATATACTTACGCGATATATACTTACAGTTACACATGCTGATTTTTTTTTACAAATATGATAATGTTTCAACCTTAATTCACATCAACGTTATCGTGCATCTCTACATCAGATATGGGCGAATATATTAAGATGCCATACGCTGTGTTTTCATGCAAATAACCATTGTAACTGAACTCAATTCACAACAAACTGATTATAATGCGATGGTCATAGCTGGCATGCAGGAAAATTACTTTTTTTTAGATAAAAAAGAATGTGTTCCACGAAAGCCGATATGTGTCAACGAAAATATGATATAAGTAGTCGTTTTGCCTAATGGTTCTGAGATATTACACTAACATGGAGAAGAAACTACAAATCTCATAAAACGCTTAGATGACCAAACACAAGCTTTATCCGAGTGTTGAGTTGAAGCTTAGATGACCAAACACACGGTTGAAGTAGTTAGAATTGGTATAAGTTAGAATAAAACTCTTTCGGGACTAAAAAGGTGTTCGAATGTGCGTTTACAGATGTTTAACTTTAAAGATGGTTTTATTTGTACTCGAAGAGTAGAGGCTGTGCTTTTTTGGTATAAACATTGTTCAATTAGTGAGGATTTTCAAGGTATTACACTCTATAGTACAGTTAAGTTTGTTCACAACTGCAAGGAAAGGAGAAAACAGCAAGACAATACTCGTAATACATGTCGCCAAACCTTCAACTGACACGGCCTGCCCGAGAATTACGTGGTCTAATAGCCTTGCCACTGACTGCTCCCTGCCTCTCTTCAATGCACCAGTTCGAATATGAATTGAGACATGTGAGAAGAGTGCCAGAGGCTTTGGGTTAGACGGTGGTTTTCTCCGGCGTTTCGTTCCCTCCATCGTTAACAACTCTAGTTTCTATTTTACTTTCATGTGGCGGAACAAGGGACGATAAACAAAATTCAATTGATAAATTGAGTTCTAAGTTTAACCCTTATGCTGCTGATGGCTATTTACGCTAATAAAAATGATGCAAAAAACTAAAAGAAAAACTGACTGAAACCCTGGCACATGGATACTCAACCGAGAGTACTCAGCGGGAGCTATCAAATGGGTACCAACTTGACAGGGTTTAGATGGTTTTCAAAAATCTTTGCGTCCGTTTGCTTTCGACGAAAGTAGCCGCAGCATTTGAAGGGTTAAGTTCCAAGTTTAAGTTCCAGTCTGGCCTGTCAGGACTGGGATTTTCATCCATGCCTGTCCCGTGGCCGAGCGGTCGAGGGGGGGGGGGGGGGGGGTATTTAGGGGGGCGCATACGCTCGTTATCAAAATTTAAAAATACCCCTAAAGCACTGATTTCTGGCCAAAAAGCACCCATATTTTAATAAAAACGCTGACTTTTTCCACTTAATAAAAAACCCTTCTTTTATCAAAACACTGACATTGGATGAACGGGAACACATATTTTAACTTTAGATTTTAAAATCCACAGCGTGTTTAACGGCAGCAAGTGGCGGCAGCAAACTCGGAAGCCCAGTCACTTCGGGGGTCACTCGGCGTCAGAGCCGCGTATTTTCCGTGGATTGTAAGGGGATTTTGACCCCCATACTTCGTGCTTGGGTACAAAAAAGTACCCTTCTTTTACAAAATCGCGGACCGGGATTGCGGACATGCGGAGGTCTTAAAAAAAGACCCCTTCTTCCGCGAAATACATAACGCGGGTGCGGCCCCCCTCTGTATCTGAGTGTCCCCCCCCCCCCGCTCCCGGGCTCACCACTGCAGTTTGCCCCAAATGTTCTAACTCCCTTTGAATTTAGTGTTGAAAAAAGTCAAACGATTGCTCGGTACAATACATTGGATTTTGGATATCTCCGGTATTTAATCATGAAAGAAAATATTGTGAAATTTGAAGCTCTTGTGAAATTTCAACTAAAACCATACATTTGGGCGGGGTCGGAAATTAAGTATTGTTATTCTCACTCAATGTGCAGTCAAGTACAACCATTACCTCACAGCTCACTCTCACCCGTTCGTTCCGAGTAGGGGTTCATCTGCGGATTCATGACGTCATCAAGCAAACCCCCTGTTGTGATTTTCCCTTGCGCCTACTCGGAATAAAACGCCAGTGCAAAGCAATACAATGTTTACTTCGATGTTGCAAGTTCCATTATTCATATCTTACGGAGTGTAGCCATGTACAACAGAAATACGCAACGCACTGGATTTAATATTCTATCAATACCAGCTACTTTGTAGCTCTGAAATTAGGATTTTAGTGAGAAATGCAGACGAAAACTGTGATGTTGTCACCTACAGCGGTCCCGCCCACCATCCCAGAGGAGAGTTTTGAGGAAGAGGAAGAGGAGGAGGGGAAACAGGTGAATGGGGGAGACACCGCCAGAGGGCGTGATGAAAGTTGGAAATCTCGTCAAGAGGTAAGACTGTAAGAGGGTCGTCCTGCTGTATGGATTGTATGGCCAGTATTACTTGTATGTTCCTATGTATTGCGTGACTGGCAGTAGACTTGAATTGCTGCAGCTCGACGACTGTCATCAGCCTGCGCACGTATTGCCTATTGCTATTGGCTTTCTGAACGTAAGACAGACGTCAGCTTGTTGTGAATTCGTATTTTTCTTCTCTCTTCTCATCATCAGTATCATTCTTCTTCTTATTATTATTATTATTATTATTATTATTATTATTATTATTATCATTATTATTATTAGTATTATTACTATTATCATTATTATTATTAGTATTATTATTATTATTATTATCAGTAGTAGTAGTAGTAGTAGTAGTATTGTTATTATCATTATTATATCATTATTGTAATTAATTTAATCTATTATTAATTCATAATTATTATTATCATTATTATTATTATTATTATTATTATTATTATTATTATTAGTATTATTAGTATTATTACTTTATTATTGTTATTATTATTATTATTATTATTATCATCATTATTATTATCATTATTATTATTATTATTATTATTATTATTATTATTATTGACATCCTCATCTTAAACAGGTGTTGTCATTGTCACCATTATCATTCCCGATAAAGTATATATATTCAATTAACTTAGCTATCTTTGTAAATCAGAATGAATACAGCTTTATTCTTATCATTACTTTTTATATTCATTTTGTTACCAGATCCATCCATCATTTACTTATGATATCCACAACCCTGGTTGAGGGTATTCATCAACCATACCCCAACTAACCAGATGTTGTTGACAGATACCCACTAGGTTTTCACAGTCCACCCTATACCTAGCAGTCTTTGTCAAAGATTCCCTTGAAAAGTGTTGCCTGGATACTAAGATAATTTTGATAAATTTATAGTTACAATACACAAAACAAATTATTGGAAGGTGGGTTGTAGGAAAATTTCTAATTCTCACTTTATCTTTATCTTATCTCAATTATTTCTGAGATATGCTTTGGTGTGAAAGACGTCATCAAATTACTCAAGCGGGTTTGGGCATCTGCTAGACTTGCTACAAGTCTGTGATTTCTGGCTCTTTCACTGATCTGACTTGAGTTGAATTCACTCCAGTATTAGTTCTGAATAAATCCTCAAGGGGGACACACTTGAGCTCTAGTCTGAATCCGCAATTCAACCACAACTCATGAAAACAGTGCTTCCATCTATAGTTTGAGAGAGACATCAATCCTACTTAGTATGTATAGTGGTGGGGGCATTATACCTAACACAGCCTGAGAACCAGGCTAGGCATCTGCTAGAATGATCAGGATGTCAAGGCTAGATGTGTCTGTATTCCTATTTGTGAACAGGATTTGGTTTTCATCAGGTATGCTAATTGATTGGTTTCAAGTCCCAAAATGAAATGGAGTCCTTGATTACTTTTCCATGGACAGAATGAACTCGACCATTGGCGAAGGGTACTTCTACTCAGCACTGGGGTCTGACCCGAGAGCTGAGTGGTCTAACACTTTGCCATGGACAAAATGTACTAGACCATTGGCGAAGGGTACTTCTACTCAGCACTGGGGTCCGACCCGAGAGCTGAGTGGTCTAACACTTTGCCATGGACAAAATGTACTAGACCATTGGCGAAGGGTACTTCTACTCAGCATTGGGGTCTAACTCGACAGCAAAGTGGTCTAAGACTGCCACTGACTGCTTCCTGCCTCGCACCACTAAAAATATTTACATTTGGCTCCAGATATGAGAAAGTTACCATAGACTTTGAGTTAGGTGGTGGTTTTCCAAGTAGTAGTATTAATTTTATTTGCTGTAATCATGTATGTTACAAGGTTCCTTCAGGATTCTTACATAAATAACAACTGGCTAGTCATAATTTATCCTCAATATATCAGAAAAAGTGATAATAAGTAGAATTTGAGATCCTATTCAACACTAATCCAAATCCTAAGCTGATGATATTAAAACTATTGAAATTTGAGTTTCATTTTGAAAATATGTAACAAACAAGACCTTTGTATAAAGCAACCCAAAACAGCCTGCTTGTTTTGGTAATATCTTACTCTTGCAACATTCTTTAAGAAAACAATTGAAGGAGAAATGCTATTCATGACTGTACCTCCATCTGCCCTTCAAATAATTTCAAAGATTTTTTGATATTACCAAGTTATTATCAAAATGTCTCAGATCCAGACGACATTTTTCATATGGAGCTTGAAGATGAGCATGCAGGGGTTAACCATGCTTCAGGTAAAGCCTTAATGAGATTGGACCAAGTGTGTGTATCAGGTGACAGCAGCTTAGATATATAATCTCCTACAAGGCGATCGGGCCTTGAGCAGAAAATTAATCTGCCATTTATGCAAATAACTTGTAGAATATGAGAAATTGAACCCCATCGGTATCTGTAACTGCTATGTGAAAAATAGGGTGAGGAGTAGCCTGCCTACCAAGCCATATTTAGATGCCATTCCTTGTTGGTAGGTGGCAGTGTGGTATAATAGTGAGGGCAATACTGCCAGTACAACCCCCTTTTGTGGCAATTGCATGAACTAAATGGCCAACAGTAAGACCACAAACCCTTATGTAGGTCCACAGATTGTATGACTATATATATATATATATATATATATATATATATATATATATATATATATATATATATATATATATTTATTATATGACCACTGACCAATCTCTCTTTTGATTGGTTAATTCAGGCTACGACCACTTCCTATACTAGGGAATATCTCCCAACCAGTCCATCAAAACAGTTGATGGACTGGCAATATTGACTGATCAGGCACACCGTCCAATGAGAGTGCCAGAATAGTGACACACCCCAGATTTTCCCAGCATGCCAACAGCCAAGCAGATGGGCTGTGACATGACCGACCACCATTTTGCCCCCCCCCCCCCCAACACCAAAAAAAAAAAATTAAATTTTTTTTTTTAAAAATTAAAAAAAAAAATCATGAAAAAAAAAATTAAATAAAATTTAAGAATTAAAAAAAAAAAATTAAAATTAAAAAATGAAATTTAAAGAATAAAAATTAAGAATAAAAAAAAAAGAATTTTTTTTTTTAAATATAAAATAAATAAATAAAAAAAATATATATGTTTTTTAAAATATAAAATAAAAAAATGAAAAAAATAAAATAAAAAAATGAGGGAGGGATTTGATAAGATCTCAACTTTTCTGTTTGAACATTTGGAAGCCACCTGATAGTGGTAGTTTAATCAAAATGTTTCTTAACAATCTGTCTGATGTGTAATTAATGCTTCTTCCATTTGTCAGTGGTCATATAATAAAACAAATATGGACTGATCCCTCGAGCAAATCAGGTTATATGGACCTCGGGTGAGCAATATTGCCCGCGGCCTTCGGCCTTGGGCAATATTGCTCTCCCTCGGTCCATATAACCTGATATTGCCCTCGGGATCAGTCCATATTTGTATATATATATATATATATATATATATATATATATATATATATATATATATATATATATATATATATATATATATATATATATATATATATATATATATATATGTATATATATATATATATATATATATATATATATATATATATATATATATACATATATATATATATATATATATATATATATATATATATATATATATATATATATATATATATATATATACATGTACATATATATATATATATATATATATATATATATATATATATATATATATATATATATATATATATATATATATATATATATATATATATATATATATATATATATATATATATATATATATACATGTATATATACATGTATATATATATTTGTTTATATATATATATGTATATATATGTATATATATATATATATATATATATATATATATATATATATATATATATATATATATATATATATATATATATATATATATATGGATATATATATATATATGTATATATATATATATATATATATATGTATATGTATACATATATATATATGTATAAATATATGTATATATATATATGTATATATATATATGTGTATATATATGTATATATATATGTATATATATATATATATATATATATATATATATATATATATAAATGTATATATGTATATATGTATATATGTATATATATATATATATATATATATATATATATATATATATATATATATATATATATATATATATATATATATATGTATATATATATATATGTGTAGAGAGAGAGAGAGTATGTATTTATTCATATGATACGGTAAAACACAGTAACACCTAGTTGCCAGGCCAGGTAATATAAGTTGCGCTTTTGATGTTTACAGTCTCTCCTTCATCCCAATCCTTTTGATATAAAGTTAGAAATCCCATACCAGTTGTTCAGTGCATTATCTGCTCTTTGTAATACTGTACTAAGATATATCTTGTCTACTGGACTATTATGCGCTGAAGTGACGGTGTGCCTAGCACTTATAGTACTCTTTGCCCATATCAATATTTGATTGATACAGTGCTTCGCAGTATTGACTGACTGCTTAACCCTTTCAATGCTGAGGCTACTTTCGTCCAAAGCACAAGGATGCAAAGATTTTTGAAAAACATCCAAACCCTGTCATGTTGGTATTCATTTGATAGCTCTCACGGAGTACTCTCAGATGAGTACCCATTTGCCATGGTTTTCGATCATTTTTCAGGTTTTTAGCATTATTTAGCATTGGTTAAATTCGCCACCAGCAGCATAAGGGCTAACCAATTCATGCCTGGAGATCTTGACAAGATACGTCTGGACCTATGATACTTTTGTAAATGATTTTAAAAGTAAGCATAAATAGGAAAATTATTTGAGGGTTGATTATTACTTAATTACTGATTAACATTTCTCTTTGAAATATTTTCTGAAAATTGTGTTTGTAAGAGAGGAAGCGACAAAATAGTCAGGCTCTTTTTGACACTAGTCATGCATGAATGATTTAACTCATTCACATCTGAAGCGTACCGTTTCCTGACACACATGGACACTTATCTTGAGGCTCATAATAATTTTTCAAAACTTTGCTCATGCAGGGTTGATTACTTACTATTAGCTGTTGTAACATTTGTTTTTGGTAGTACCATAAATTCTTGAAAATTTAGACCACCCTAAGAATTTGGGCCCCTATAATCATTGTGCAAAATAATTTAGAGAAAATCTGGGCCACCCTTGATCTATGACTGATTACTTTGTTTCAATCGTGGGAAAATGTGTATTTGGTATTAATATAGACTGAGGTGAATAGAACATGGATTGGTCATCACAGACCAATTGCCATAGGACCCATTATAACGCCCTGGACACATCTAATCTTGCTGAATTTAGTCTCAGTGTGACATCACTTAAAGGACAATTACACCTTCAGGCTATTATATGCTGAGAACATACTTTGATATGTGTACTTTACTGTCCCTGTTCACCTGAATACTGTTTGGCTTCCCTACCTGTGAAATTGCACTTAATTACCACCCCCAACCAGCCATCCCAGCTGAACACCATGGGTGCCATTGTATCCCACAATGCCCTGCCAGAATCCATCTGACAGCTAGTTCGTGATGTCACAGTCGCTCTACTTCCTGTATGCAGAGCTGCCAGAGCCTGTCTAGTTTACACATGAGACAACAAACAATGTTGTGAAAATGGTGACTTGTGCTGCTTTAATATATATGGATGCTAAAACAGATCTGACAAGGGGAGAGGAAAGGGAATTTTCTTCTTCTCCTTTCCTAACCCAAAGATTAAACCAGAAAAGAAGGATTTAGCAGCAAGATGGCTATTCAACATTGGGACAGGATGGACAGTGAAGAACTACTCTTGATAATGCCAAAAAAGTATGTCATGAACATTTTGAGGAATCTTGTTTTGAGACTGAACTACAAGAAAATCTTGGATTTAGGATCCGTAAACACCTGAAACCTGATGCAGTGCCTACAATATTTAGTTTTAAACCTACACAGAGCCAATTGTTCAACAAGAGAGAAAAGAAAGGGCCCAGAAGCGCACAAAAACAACTGTAAGATCTGTTACATCCAGTTGTTGGACATGGAAGACATTTCTTTATTTAGAGGGTACAATAAAATGTCTAACAAAGGGAGAGAGATAAAAGTACACTTTATATTTGTTTTGGATTTGTTTGCTTCTGCTAGACCCCCAAATTTGTGTATTATTTATTCTATACCACCCACATCAGAGTCATATTACTCTTCATTTTGGTTGTTTGTATGACAGCTGGAAAAGGTCAGTATCAAATGACTCCCCTTGATAATTCCGAAGTTCCAAAACTAGACTTACAAACCTAAGGTGTTCCTTAGATTGACAGTACTAGCCAGGTCAATTGCATTACCTGACTGATTGATTGTTAGTTCCTCAGATTCACTTCCTGCAATGGTAATATCAATCCACATAATGGTGTTGAAGTTTCCTGAGTACCTGAAGTCCCATGGGGTGTTTTCAATTTAGGGAAGTGCTTGAAATTGTTGATATCTACCCAGCTTACCATTTCCTGCCAATTCACAACTACATGTACCATGTATTTCAATACAAACACACAATAATTTAAATCTAATCTAAATGTGGTCGAGAGCGGTGGGAAGGATAAGGATTTTACTCAGAGGTGACATCTTAAACTTGCAGAATCTAGTGTGTCTATGTAAACTCAATAAATATGTCATTTGATCTCTGTCAAGTTTCATCTACCAGAGGAAACAGGACACAATGTATTTGGTCCATCTCACTAAACTGTTTAACATAGGAATTTCACACTCATTTGAATATCAGTTAACAAAATGCATCAAACCACTAAATTGCTAGGGACACAGAATGGCTGTACTGTGCATATTATAATCACATTTTAAATTATCATTATTATTGGTTTTATCATCAAAAGTAGTAGTTGTAGATGAATTGCTATTATCATTAACATTATTAACATCACCTCAACGATAAAAAGAGCAAGTTAATTGTCTGCAATAGACAAGTGAATATAAACAGGTGGATGTCACACTTGGAGTGTAATTGTCATACTTAGCATGATTCTACTCTAAATAGCAAATAAAATATTCTTATTTTTTATACAGATTATCAACGATTTGCAATTACTAGTTAATGAGGTATGAGCCTTGTATTGGACCATTATGTAGATGGTGAATCCACACACATATAAGCTGAGAAGAAGCCACACTCCCAGCAGCTAGTACTGGCTGCTGATGACAGCTGCCTATCTTGTGCAACTATTCTCTTATCTTCTGGCTTCAAAATGGCCGCCCCCAGAGACCCACTTCCTGTTTGAAAATCATGACTTTAAACACCAATAAACTTCTTATATGAAGGTGGGTAGTTGTGGGGTCTTGGATTTGAGTAGAGTATACCCTAAGACACCATTTGAGCCCATGTTTTATTCATGGTGGAATTGTCCTTTAATAAGAGACGAAGACCAATGAGGGCTCTCATATTTGTTTACTATGTAGAGGAGGTTGCTCACGCGCATGTGTAGACTGCACCTCTTGAGTGTTTCTGGTCAACACCTGAGCTGGGAGTCATGCCAAGGCTGTTGAGCGAGATCTGCTGGTTACGTATGCAGTAATTTACACTTGTGCTTTAGGTAACTGTTGATAGAAACTATGACTTCTCTAGTCACATCTGTACACAGGTAAATGGGCCATCTGTGGCTGCAATAAAGCAATAAATGGGATGTGGTAACACAGTTGGTAATCTAGGTGTCGGTTCAGGGATGAGAAGGTTGTGTTTCAGTTATAGGCAAGAGCATTTGGGCCTTTTCTTTGGCAAGACAGTTTACCTCTATTTGCCTCAGTTCACCCACAGGTAAAAGTACCAGTCATTGAGTAGCCCAGATGATATCCTAGATAATATTTGAGTGATGGAAGGTTTGCTTTCTCAGTTCTAGGCCAGAGCTCTTGCGTCTGTACCTGGGCAGGACAGTTTACCTCGCTTTACCTCAGTAACCCTAGAGTGACATAAGTACCAGTCGTGGAGATGACGAGTTGTTTTTATAGAAATTTGTTCAGTAATGGGCAGATCACTTTCTCAGTCATAAATAGGTCTGCCCCTGGGCAGGATAGTTTACCTTGCTTTGCCTCAGTACACCCAAAGGTAAAAGTACCAGTCATTGAGTTGTCCAGATGATATTCTAGGTATTGTTTAAGTGATGGAAGGTTTGCTTTCTCAGTTCTAGCCGAGAGCTCTTGGGTCTGTCCCTGGGCAGGACAGTTTACCCCACTTTGCCTCAGTTTATTCTAAGGTGATATGGGTACCTATCATGGAGTGTCCCAGTTGGTTATCTGGGTGGTAGTCAAGTAATAATAGGCAGGTCACTTACCAAATTCTAGGTCAGAGCAGAGAAAGACAGTTCATCTCAGTTTGCCTCAGTACACCTGCTGTGTGGGAACTGGCATTTTACAAGGCTATTGTATGCTGATGCATACCTTTTGATTTTAGGTTTTAGCTACATAGGATATTAGTGTTGCTTGTAAAACACCCCTGCCCAATTATCTGCAAGTGGGGGTCTAATAAATTGCACTTAAGGTTATCAATATTTGATAGCTGTGCCTCACAGGAAGTGTCTGCTGGTTACATTGGTATCTACCTCAGATACATGTGTCTGGCTAGCTCTCAGGATCTCTCATGGTGGGCGTGTATTAGTGCAGGTTATGTAAACCCTGCATCAACTTCTCATCCAGCTGGGAAAATGAGGTAATACAGCAATGTAATCCTCATCCTACCCTCCCACAGGGGCTGCTGGTAGGTACACAGGTAAAGTAGGTTGATCTTAACCCTTATGCTGCTGGTGGCTAAGTTGGCCAATACAAAATAATGCAAAAAAAACTAGAAAATGGCTGAAACCCTGGCATATGGGTACTCATCTGAGAGTACTCAGCGAGGGCTATCCAATGAATACCAACATGACAGGGTTTAGATGGTTTTCAAAAATCTTTGCGTTGTTGTGTATTGGATGAAAGTAGCCTCAGCATTGGGAGGGTTATCCCATTCATGCCTGGAGATTATATTGACAAGTGTCGTCTGGACTTATGGTACTTTTGAAAATAACTTTGGAAATACACACATATTCACAAAATATTTGGAGGAGATATATGGGTTGGGTACTTGTCAATGTCTCTCCTTTAAATATTATCCAAAAATCCTTTGGTCTTTGAAGTATTCTGAACCTATATTTAAGCCTGGAGATCACAATAGCAAGTGTCGTCTGGACTTTGAACCTATTCATTAGGGCTGTGCTCATCAGCCACTTTTTTTCGATCTGATTAATTGACTATTTTTTTTCGATGTCGATGTTTTCGATACGATTATGTTGCGCGTGTTAGTGCTTGGAAAAGTGTGGTGGGGGCCCGACCAGCACCATGTAAAATACATAGCGTGGCCCTCACCACACTTTTCCAAGCGTTACCGCGCAGGATAGTGTCTATCGCAGTGCAGTTTTAATGGCGGCCGCCTTAGCGCCGCAATTTATTTTGAGAAATAAAAGCACAAGGTAGGCTTTTGTGAATTTTTGGGGGGGACTAAACTGTTATCTAGTGGATCAAATGAGGTTGGGTTAGGGGGGAGTGTATCGATGTCAGAAGGTGGTGAGTATCGATCGTGAGACTTTCTCGAGCGCTCGATGTCTTGCCAATCGAGCCCAGCCCTACTATTCATGCATGTTCCTCTTTAAGATATCATCTGGTTCTGTAGATGAGTACATTTGGAAGTAGATTTAATTAAGAGGAATACACTTACAAAATATTGAAGGAGAATTGTATTTGTTTCCTAATAATGAACATCTTTCCTCTAAATTTATTTTTTTCGAAAATATGCGTTATTTCAAAAAATTGTGTGGCAATTTTTGGATGCTACAGGTAATGCAAATACTCTGTAATACCTTCTGATACATAAATTGGTCATGGACATTTTTTTTAAACCTGATTCAATTATTTTATCTCTATATTTTAATCTCTTCACTTCATTGAAAGGTTTCATTCTAAAAAATCAACCTTCCCTCAAATATGTTTTATGTAATTGCCTTTATTTTCACGATTCCAGAAAAAGACCAGATCAAAAACTTAGTCTGCTGATGATTCACATATCAACCAAATATTATTTCATATCATGAGCATACTACGAAGGGTCGTGCACAAGTACATGGATATAACTTGGTGATAAAGCAATGTTTGAAAATGATACTCTAATCAATGAATTGCACCAAAATTTGCGAGACGGTCTGTTTGCTTCATGTGCAAATGAATCAAGATAGCAACCAGGTATGGAGGGCATTGATATTTTACCGTAAACAAAAAAGGATGAATTATATTTGACTTTGTCAGACTGTGCGTTTCAGATACATATGCATTTTAAAAATTGTTGGCAGGTATGAAGGGCATTGACATTTTCCAGTAAACACGTGTCTGTGTGGGTCTGTGTCTGTGTTGTGTTGACACGAAGAATGAGCTAGATCAAATATTGATAACATATTGATTCCCATGAGAGCAGATACCATGATGAATGCCCATAGCTAGCATGCTTGAAAACTGGCGGTACGCAGAAAATGGAAGAGGATTTGTCCTTGAAAATAACTTTGGAGGGCAGGGACTGCGAAAGTCAAAATCATGGGAGCGAAGGCATTGAGAATAGGAAAAAGATCTTCTAGGATTTGATACATTTATAAGCAATTTATTTAAACATATGTTTGTTTCATTGTATACTTAGGTAAATCTGCATATCCACACCAAGGAAACCCGTCCAATGCTATGGATACTTTCATCCTAAGCACAATGACACAAAGATTTTTGAAAACCATCTAAATCCTGTCATGTTGGTATTCATTAGATAGCTTTCACTGAATGCTCTCAGATGAGTATCCATGTGTCAGGGTTTCAGTCATTTTTCAGATTTTCGCATCATTTTGTGTCGGCCAAATTATCCACCGCCACCATAAGGGTTTATGCATTGATATTTGGAACATGCACATGCCCTGACAAACATTGAACAAAGAATTATTTGAAAAATATTTGACTAAATATACTAAAGTATATTGTTGTCCTTTTTGTCTTAAGAAATACCTCTTCAAGAACTTTTTATATACTCATCTCCATTTGATTATTTAAGTTTTAAGTTTTATGAGCTCTGGAGTCTATATGCTGATTGGTGAAATATTTTAGAAATAATTCCACATTTAATTTAATTTTTAACACATTCTTGCCCTGAGTTTCCGTTGAAAAAAATCAACTGGTCATCTAGGATGCCATTGAAAAATGGATAAGAATTTAAAAAACACCCCTTTTATGATGTGAATCACAGTTAGTAAAGGATATATATTTCTCCTTCAATTATTTTCTAAAATAGACTTTTTTAAATGCAACTCAATCACGAAAATAATCAGGCTGTATTTTCGTGTCCACAGTTGTGAATTGGTAAGGTTTTCTACATCTGTCAATGATATACCTCCAAAGTGGTTCTACAAAGGTGGACATTATCAGATTGCAAATCCTATCTAGTTCTGTGAAAATGAGAAATGATTTTGAACCTTTCACATTTTAAGACTGCAGATATAATTAGGGCTGATATTTATTTCTCTAGGTGATTTGTAGGCCTGATGTCCTTATCAGGGCTACTGTAGCTATCTAGTCCTTGGGAATGAAAAATGGTTTTGAACATTTTACATTTTCAGACTGAGAATATGATTAGGATTGATATTTATTTCTTTTAGTTCCATTGACCTCCAGGTGTCCTTATCGGAGCTCCCGTAGCTATCTAGTCCTTGGGAATGAGAAATGTTTTTTAACTTTTTACATTTTAAGACTGAGGATAAAATTAGGGTTGATATTTATTTCTCTAAGTGCCATATAGGCAGTGTCCTTATCAAGGCTTCAGTTAATCTATTTAGTCCTTGCTGAATGAGAAATGGTTTTGTAAATTTAACATTTTAAGATTGAGTATATAGTTTGGGTTGATATTTACCCCTGTAAGTGCTATGTAGTGGCATGGTGTCCTTTATAATCGGGGCTGCAGTGCCCACAGGGTTGATATGGGTGAATAACGACTTTTTGGGGAACCTTCTAGCATTAAAGGTTATAAATTGAGTTAAAGGTTATAAAACTTAGAAATGATACTGTAAAACCCATTATTATTGCGCTCCTGTTAATTTCACGCATTTCAGGCTAGGTGATGATAACGCGTATATTACTGGCGCTGATATACGTTCAAAATAGCATAACAATGTCCCATCTAGCAGTGGTACAGTTTATGCGTGTAATTAAATGGCCGCGATCAGATTCAGGCGGCAGTTGCGTGAATAAAAATGTGGGTGGTAATAAAGGGTTTTACAGTATGATATAAAGATTATAGTAAAATATATAATGATAAAAAATAAGATGAATAAATACTACTACTACTACTACTACTACTACTACTAATAATAATAATAATAATAAAGGGCGTCTTTTTTAAAAGAGGAAAATCTTTTTGTACTACTTAGGGTCTGAAATCGCAGTTTTCCATCAAAAATATAGTGAGTACGAAAAATCTACAAAATCTGTTACTTTTCTGTGTACTTTTACATTTATTTCGTCAATATACATCAAAAACGTTTCACGGTCTAGACCGCGCTCTGGCTAGGGTAAAGATTCCAAGAAGTTGGTTCTGGCACAATCCCCATGGACCTTGCGGTCTAGACCGTGCTCTGCCAAGAGCCAAGATTCATGTACTTTTCTTGTAGTGACAAACCTGGGACAAGCCCAGTGGAGCTTGCGGTCTAGACCGCGCTCTGCCAGGAGCCAAAATTCATGCAGTTTCTTGTAGTGACAAACCTGGGACAAAATTTAAGCCCCGTGAGCTTGCGGTCTAGACCGCGCTCTGCCAAGAGCCAAGATTCATGTACTTTTCTTGTAGTGACAAACCTGGGACAAGCCCAGTGGAGCTTGCGGTCTAGACCGCGCTCTGTCAGGAGCCAAAATTCATGGAGTTTCTTGTAGTGACAAACCTGGGACAAAATTTAAGCCCCGTGAGCCTGCGGTCTAGACCGCGCTCTGCCAAGAGCCAAAATTCATGCAGTTTCTTGTAGTGACAAACCTGGGACAAGCCCCGTGGATTGATATATTTATTTGGATTGTGAGGTAAAGGCCGTCCAAAATAAAAAATGCAATTCCACAATGCATTTTTGTGAATTTACCAGGGGGTTAAGTGTAATACCAGGGGGTAAAGTGTAATACCAGGGGGTAAAGTGCTATACTGGGGGGTAAAATGCTGTACTCGCGGTAATTTTCCTAGGAATTCCACCAAAACCAGGTGGATTTCATTGGCATACCAACAAAGTGTTACAGTTAGCCATATCCGTTTCCTTGGAATCTCAACAAAAGGTTGTTTTTTTATTTCCTTGCCATTCCATCACGATCTCTTTTAATATATTTCCTTTCACACATGGTCATATTCAACCATATCTGTTTCCTTGGAATTTCAACAAAAGGTGCTGCGATGGAATTCCTTGGCTTTCCAACAAAATCTGTTGTAATGATTTTTATTGGTATACCAACAAAGTTTTAAATTCAACCATTTCTGTAATTTATTTTTTTGGATTCCCCCCAAAATATATTGCAGTGTATATCCATGACGTTTTAATTTCAACATGCTTTGATCTTGTACATATATATTTCCTTCGGACTCCAACAAAATGTGCTATAATTAATTTCCTTGGAATTCCAACAAATGCGTTATATTGGATCTCAAAGGCATTTCAATTAAATCGGTTGTAGGTTCATTCTTGTAGTAATTGTAACAATATGAAGGACTACATTTTGATTAAATCTCCCACAAAATAAAGCAAAACAAAATAAACAGACTTATTTATAGACGTTATAATATGTGTAATTAGATCAAAACATTATCAGTGCATAGCAGTTCTTTGAGGGATGGTGGCACTTTCCTTAAGCGAACTCAAAAGAAATAAAACAGAGTCTATAGGGTATACCCCTTAGTTATTCATAACTTAGGGGTTACTTATAACTCAAATGTATAATGTGGGACATCTTTGATTATTCTGGGAAATTGGTTTCAACAAACAGGAATTTAGTATTAAATGAGGTGTTTATGCAATCATCTGAGTGTTTAAAACCATTCTTATTTGAGTCTCATTATTTATGAAATTACAGTATATTCAACTATTTATCATTTCAAGTGTTATGATATATTAGGTGTGATAAATCATCTACTACTTTAACTATTATGGTGGTGGTTTCGACCTACTACTACTACTTCTAATACTACTACTACTACTACTACTGCTGCTGCTGCTGCTGCTACTACTACTACTACAATTGCTACTACTACTACTACTACTACTACTACTACTACTACATGTGTCATGGCCGTCCTATAACAATGGCCAGTAGTATTTCATAATATGATAGATGAAACAACTTACACTCCCTTACTTACATTAAACCTTTCCCTTGATGATTGCCTGTATGATACCTGTAATATACCCTCAGCGAAAGCTAGGGTTCCATCATTGCTGACATATCCTGTTTTTTGGATGCCACTTTTGAAATATTCTTACTAGGAGACTAGGTGCAGACAGGTGCCACAAGCATACTATGTCAAATGCTTTGTGTCCTTCCCGTTGTACCCAAGTCAGGTACTTGAGGTGACCTAGGAACCAATTGTAGTTTATGGTCTGTCTACAAAAGATAACGGTCCTGCCTATCCACACACAGTAGTGCCTTATCATGAATGGGCTCATCATATATACACACTCATTCAGTAGATTCTTCATTGTATCAGAATATGCATTATCAACCACGTCTCACACAACATGGTTGTGAGGGGAGTCGTACAGACACAAACATATATAAGGTCAGTTCATTATTTATGTAATTAGAGAGGCGGATATACATATATATATATATATATGTATATATATATATATATATATATATATATATATATATATATATATATATATATAGAGAGAGAGAGAGAGAGAGAGAGAGAGAGAGAGAGAGAGAGAGAGAGATCACAGCTTAGATGCAGTAATTAAGGTGATTTTGACATATGCTCATATTGATGACTTTCCTAGTTTGGCCTAGCTATAGTTCAGAGTATGTCGGAGGGAAGGGTCACACTTTTTATTTATTTATGTATGACTTAATTCAAGAGTTATCGAAAATGAATATTTGTTTCATTACATACTACTACTTCTACTACTGCTGCTATTACTACTACTACTGCTTCTGCTGCTGCTGCTACTACTACTACTACAATTGCTACTACTACTACTACTATTACTACTACTACTACTACTACTACTACTACTACTACTAGTGTCATGGCCGTCCTATAACAATGGCCAGTAGTATTTCAAAACATGATAGATGAAACAACTTACACTCCCTTACTAACAATAAACCTTTCCCTTGATGATTGCCTGTACGATACCTGTTATATACCCTCAGCGAAAGCTAGGGTTCCATCATTCAATTCAATTCAATTCAATACTTTATTTCAGACACAGGTGGTCCATACATAGGTACAATATTGACTAGAAGTTGTACAGGGAGGTCTCCCAGTGTTTACCTACACTACTATCTCTAATATACTTTTCTACTGTTTGAAGGATAATGTTGGCACTGTTATTGATTCGAGTTTTGAATTGGTAAATGTTCTTCCGGGTTAGTTCCCCAAAACTAGGGATTCTATTCAAAACGAACATCTCTTTGGCACTACTATCTCTTCTTAGGTGCAGAAGCCACCTGAGGGTATTGTTATAACATACTCTGAGCAAGTTGTATGTGTATTTAGCAAAGATACACCACAGAGGGGCACAATACAGTACA
>OZ012687.1:35468070-35489398 GCA_963942565.1 Maea johnstoni
GCTCCACTGGGCTTGTCCCAGGTTTGTCACTACAAGAAAAGTACATGAATCTTGGCTCTTGGCAGAGCGCGGTCTAGACCGCAAGGTCCATGGGGATTGTGCCAGAACAAACTTCTTGGAATCTTTACCCTAGCCAGAGCGCGGTCTAGACCGTGAAACGTTTTTGATGAATATTGACGAAATAAATGTAAAAGTACACAGAAAAGTAACAGATTTTGTAGATTTTCGTACTCACTATATTTTTGATGGAAAACTGCGATTTCAGACCCTAAGTAGTACAAAAAGATTTTCCTCTTTTAAAAAAGACGCCCTTAATAATAATAATGAAAACAATAATAATAATAATAATAATAATGATGATAATAATAATGATAATGTATGTATGATAAATTGATAAAATATAGTTTTTCAAAGATAACGATTTTAATCCTTAATTTTATCTTACTTTTTCCTTTTTTCTTTTTTTTCTTTTGGTATTTCAATTTTGATCTCCGTCACTAATGATGTCCTTATGAGGCTGTGATTATTGCGGGTGAGTGAGAAGTGATGGCATGTTGGCATGGAATGTGTGTCAGTTATAATTGATCTGTCCAGTCAGGTCAATTACGCAGCATTTGCCTGCAGAGGCTGCATGCTAAGTATGTGATAATCTGTCTTATCAATCAGGCATGTCTTTTCCTAGCCTCAAGCTGAGCAGGCCCCTGACTGCACAGAAATAGAAATGCCAGAGAGAGAGAGAGAGAGAGAGAGAGAGAGAGAGAGAGAGAGAGAGAGAGAGAGAGAGAGAGAGAGAGAGAGAGAGAGAGAGAGAGGGGGGAGGGGGTAGAGAGAGGGGGGGGGGGGGTAGAGAGAGGGGGGTAGAGAGAGAGAGAGACAGAGAGAGACAGAGTGAGAGAGACAGACAGACATACAGACAGAGAGAGAGAGACAGAGACGGACAGAGAGAGACAGAGAGAGGGAGGGAGGTAGAGGAAGAAAGAGAGAGAGAGAGAGAGAGAGAGAGAGAGAGAGAGAGAGAGAGAGAGAGAGAGAGAGAGAGAGAGAGAGAGATGGCGGGGGTAGCATACTTTAGATATATTGTTTATTCTTAAAAGTTTGTTTTGTGATGAAGTTAAACAAAAGTGGCATTTGGGAGAAGTGGGAGTGGAGAACAATAGTTTGCAAACAATTTACTGTTTATAGAATTAAGTAATTTGATGCATTTTCTTGAACTTCATCTTTATATAATGATTTCAATCTTGTCATAGGTCAAATGACAATGTCATGATGACCAAAGGTCACTTAATTTTTAAGCTCCTTTACACATTTTTCAAAAGACTATACCCTTTAAGAGAGGGAAGAATAACTTAAAAGGGATCAGAGAATAAAAGGCATGATTTAACCCATACATACCTGTAGCCCTTAAAAGTCCTAACTATTTTGTTGATATCTTTAATGCAACATCATATTTTAGTAAATATTTGATGGAGAAGTGTTGATCAGAAACAAATCAACAACTCTTCTTCAAATATCTTTTGAAATTATGCTTTATTCATTATCAATTTTGCAAAATATCATTGAATCCAGACGACATTTTTTTTCATCGGGAACGTTGAGCATGAACAGGTTAACCAGGTATTCTGAAGCTGTCACCTGGCTAATTGGATATATATACTCCCTACAAAATACACAGATGAACAGAAACGAACAATGGGTGTGACACTCCAGATTTGAGTGAGGGTTTTTGTAGGAGGCGGTTGAGCTTTATCAATAGAGACATGTTTGACTTAAGTAGGAAAAGGGCTGCCGCGTCGTTATGCAAGGAAATGATGCAGAACACCATTTGGGGCCCGTACGTAGCCAGGATTTATTTACAGAAAGGATTGCAGCAGGAAAAAACTTAGAATTGCTAAGTTGACGACTAAGGTTGGATAAGGGAATCTTAAAATATTATTGTCTGCGCTCCTAAAATGTTGATGTTCTAGGGTCCCAGCTGACTACCAGAAATGAACCTGTTATTTATCACAAGGGTAGGACTAAACACAACCCATGGTTTTAATTGTTTCATTTGTATAGAACAAATAGATACAGATTTTTTTTAGTTAGTAACCAGTCATCAAACATCTTCATATATTTGTCTATTTGATGAGTTATATCATCAGACCAGTGTGTGCAACTCTCCCAGTTCTTTGGTACCTTTGAAGTATATATCATGTCAGGTGTATAGCATACATTAGCTGTGATTACAGGAATACCTGTTGGTCAGTGTCGCTTGACCAGTGTATGGTGATTGGCTTGACCACAGGTGGGTCTGGAATGCTTGTCATGCCCCTGAACCTGCATCCTCATAAACATATACAAACTCAAACAGGTACAAATGTCAATATTCTTAAAACAAAAGAGATTTTCCATATTAAACTATGAAAAGTTGTTTTCATTTTTAGATATGAATCTTTAATATATAAGGTAACATATTCTATACCATAGGGTCACCGTAGCTACCAATTTGAATGTTTGGATATCTAAAAGTTGCAGATGGGTAGTTATGGCATGTGAACAATGTTTTTTATGATTTCTTGAAATTGATTATTGCGTGACTCGACTCAAGATAAACTACTAATTAGCTGTTTGGAGATGTAAAGGTTGCAGGTGGTTAATTAATACCAGAGGCAGATCCAATATTTCTCCATAGGGGGGGTTGTTCTCTATGAGGGGGGGGGGGGGGGGATGGGCTTTCTTTTTCCAAAGAGGTAACTCTACCCTATTTCTTAAACAAAAAATTAGAGAAAAGTGAAGATTCTTAACAAGGAAATCAACATTTTGGTATTGTAGCGCTTGCTCTTGATTCTTAGCAAGAATATCAACATTTTGATATTGTAGCGCTTGCTCTTTTTTCTTAGCAAAAAAATCAACATTTTGGTATTGTAGCGCTTGCTCTTTTTTCTTAGCAAAGAAATCAACATTTTGGTATTGTAGCGCTTGCTTTTGACCCCTCAAACCCCTTCTATATCCACACCTGTATAACGTACCTTAATACAGCATGTTGTTTCCCCTGTAAGCTACGGCAGGTCAAACAAACCACTCACAATACACCTAGCCCTAGGATATATGAAATTAAGTAATAGTATTAGCCTTTGTAGACCATTCGCGGCCACAGAAAGCCATTAACTTAATACCCCAAGGCCAAAAGAAGCCAAATAGGGTTTCAATGATAACATTTGTCTTTAGAATTTTGAAGCTTCCATGACAAAAATAAACCATCATTATGTTGTAACTGTTACTCAAGAAAATTTATCTTAAGGCCCTTGTCCCTTTGAAGAATTAGATACACTGAGAATATCTTAACCCATTTATGCCCAAATGTTGTAAATTGAAAATGGCTTGGGAATGGTGCATGTATTCACAAAATTAAAAAAACTTACAATAAAAGTATTCGCTTTATAGTCTTGTATCCACCGAAGCGCTCACACGACCTTTTTCCCTTAGTAGGCCTGTACACATGGAAACCATTTCAATCCCCCGAGGGATATTCCAGAGCAACTCGCAGCATATAGCACACACGCTCTAAGCACTGCCTTATTTATGCTACGTACCCATTTTGCAGCTGGGTAGAAGGAAGCAATATGGAATAAACTGTCTTGCCCAAGGATAGACCATAGTGCCCCAGCCGGGAATTGAACCGGCGACCCTCTGATTACTAGTCCGACACCTAACCAACTGAGCTACTTTGTCCCCTACAATGTATATGAAGGAGAGATGGGAGTTGGATTCTGACTAACATTTCTCCTTCAAATATTTTCCAGGGGATGCTATTGTCTAATGTACATCATCACAATAGTCAGACTGTTTTTGAGACTTACAAACATGATTGGGTAAAAGAAATTCTGAATTTTTCTCATGTTTTTTCTTTGGTGACCCTAGAATTCCCCTAAATTAATTCATAAACTTGAAACCTGTGAGGTAAATAACCTATTCGTGTCCACAGTTCCCCAACACAAATATTGTCCGGATAACTGATTCTTTTGACAATAACTCAAGCAATAAGCATGCATTCACAAAATATTTCAAGGACAGTTTTAGTTTAAAGACTGATAAACATTTCCCCTTAAAAATATTTTCAAATTAAGGTTTCTTCATGGAAATATCGCCATAATGGGCAGTCTGTTTTAGGTGCTATGGGCATAAATGGGTTAAAACCAGAACATTATTCTCACAGACATATACAGGATTGTTGGCTGTGGTTATTTTCCCTGAGGGCTGTTGATTTAGCTGATATATTAATCAAACATAATATTTCAGTCTGGTCTTTGGACAGTGCTAATTGAGTAAACAGGGAAAAAAAGACTGTGTAAATATCTGTCCAGAGTCAGATTTACTGTTGATCAACGTCACCACGGCAACAGCGGGGAACGCAATCTGTCCAAGGACAATAATCCATTCAACTCCTACGATTGGCTGATTTGTGTCAAATAAGGTTAGTGACATGATGTCATGCTACTCTGTCATGTTTAACGTCTCATAGGGTTCGAAATTAACACATTTTTTGGGGCTGCTAAGAAATTTCTGTCAAGGTTCGAAATTAACACATCTTTTCTGGCTGCTAAGAAATGTCTCACAGGGTTCAAAACTAACACATTTTTTCTGGCTGCTAAGAAATGTCACACTGGATTTGAAATTTACACATTTTTTTCTGGATGCTAAGAAACGTCTCTCAGGGTTCGAAATTAACACATTTTATTCCTGTAGCGGTTGAAAAAAGTCCTGACTTTCTATGATAACTCTCTGATGAAAACATCTTTTTGAAAAATAGTAGATGGAGAAAAGTTAATTGGAAACGAGTCTTGTAGTTTCTGTATGTGTAATTTGTGTGATAATAAGTGTAATTTAGAAAAAAGAAAATATTCCATTAATTTTTAAAAAATTTCGGCATTTTGTAACGAAACCTTAGAACGGAAATTATTGGTGAGGTCTAGTATCAGTAGCAAATTCATTCCTCTTTTCAAATTATCATCCAAAATTGTCATAGCTCTAGGTGGCACTTTTCAATGAGGTTCTGGTGCATGAATGGTAACAACTTATAAACAAAGTGTACATTGTCCACTCTTGTCTAGCTCTAAGTAAACACTTAGACAAAGATTTACAAATAGTCAATCCTCATCTGTTTAGATTCCACACTTAAGGAAGACCAGAGAGCTGATTGGCTCTAAGTAACAATACTTTCACCCATTCATTCCCAAGATGACCAATGACCAAGTCAGAGATGGAGATAAAATCTGAAAACCAAAATAAAACTGACTGCTTATAAAAAGTTATTTAATTACCATTTCCCATGTATCATACCCTTGGTACGGTATGTCTCAAAAAACATTTGGCAAATGATGTAAACACATATCAATGCTTATGTCTCATTAAAAAGGTTATTGTTTCGGAGCATTCTTGTAGGCATAACAGTAACTGAAACAATTGTATTAAAGGTATTCGGTTTATAGTCTTGTATCCACCGAAGCACTCACACAACCTTCCTCCCCTAGCAGGCCTATACACACAGACACCATTTCAATCCCCCGAGGGATATTCCAGAGCAGTTGGCAGCATATAGCGCACAAGCTCTAAGCACTGCCTTTTTAATGCTAGGTACCCGGATAATCTTTAATTGAATTTAAGCAGGTTTCACAGCCTTCTCTCAATTCAACTGAGTGGTGCATGAGCAATGGTGACTGACTGATCAGAGTCCTGCTTTCTGAGACTCAGACATTCGTACGTCTGCGTGACCCAATCCTTGCTAGCAGAGCTCCTCTAGTTAGATTGAGTTTAGCAGTTCATATAAGCCTATTACATAATCATTAATTAGGGCTGTGCTATCAGTGTCTGTGACAGTTCCCAGGCTGGGAGTAATATACAGCCTATACTCTGACATTTCAAAATGTCAGCTGGATTTCACTCCGTGCTCTTAACGGGAGATTGGCCGAGAGGATATATGGATTTTTTCTCATTTTTTTTTATTTCCTGGAGAAACCGCAGGTCCATTTCTTGATTAAGGGGAAGGGAAGCTATTCCTAGACTGTGTGGGTTGATAGCAAAACTTATTCTTACAGTTAAATTTTTACTCATTTAACTGGTTGATAAATTCATTACTGAGTTGCAGCCAAGAACACCTTACTATTTTTACGTAATATCGTTGTGCAAAGAGCATTTTTCAGAAAATGTTAATCAGAAACATAACTACAACTTTCCTTCAAATATTTTGTGAATTTATCCTTAGTTTCCAAGTTAAATCTAAAAGTTTCAGACAAGCAGACGAGTTTGGTGAAAGAGATCTTCAGGCATGAATAGCTTACTGAATTCCTGCTCAGAGGTCTCCTAGACAAGAATTGTCGGTCATCTTGTACTTTGCGACCTCAATTCTGGTACGTACCAGAATTGTTCAGTTAATTTAACAATTCTGGTACGCACCAGACTTGTTCCCTGCAAACAATTCTAGAAAGTACCAGAATTGTCAGGACAATTCTAGTAATCTAAGTGTACCAGAATTGTTAATGCAGGCAATACTGGGACGTACCATAGTTGTCCGAGAATGTTTTACCAGCCGATTGAATTATGCCGTTTGTCAAGTACTTGGCCTAATGCGCCGGGTAGTTTGGGAAGAAATGAGTATAAATGAAAAAAATAGCTGCAAAGTCTTTAATTAACGGCGTCATTCGGACAGCTGCAGGAAGATAATTCATTAACAATTCTGGTACATTGTACAAACAATTCTGAAATAAAAACGTACCAGAATTGTATATCCACACAATTCTGGTACGTACCGGAATTGTACAATTCTGGTACGTTCTAGAATTGTTACATGTGATAAACAATTCTGGTACGTACTAGAATTGGACAATTCTGGTGCGTACCAGAATTGAGGTCGCAAAGTACAAGATGACTGAATTGTCCTCATGTAGGAAGCAACAGGCATAAATTTCGGTATTGTTCAAAGGAGAGTCAAATAATTGTTGGTTGCGATTTGATAAATGTTTATCAATATTGATATATGTTCAAACAACATGGTTTAATTCCTACTGTACAAGACATATTTGTAACTGATTATACCTCCGACTTACCTAACTCAGATTTTTGCATATCCTGGACAAAAGCACCGCTCCCAAAACATTCTGAACTACTAAAACACTTAACCCTAATGCTGCTGGTGGCTACTTTGGTCGATACAAAATGATGCAAAAATCCTGAAAAATGACCGAAACCCTGGCAAATGGGTACTCATCTGAGAGTACTCATCAAGAGCTTTCGAATGAATATCAACATAACAGGGTTTCGATGATTTTCAAGAAAATTTGGTTTGGATGAAAGTAGCCTCAGCATTGGAAGGGTTAACATGTAACTTACATTTCAGTTACCTCAGACACTTTTGCTTGGTTCCTATTTGTCTGAGGTAAGGAACTGGTTACCTGTACAGTCTAAAGATATCATTAAAGTCAGGATGTTTTGGTGTTATAGGGCATATTGGGTTAGTAGATGAATTTGATTGACAATGTAACTAACATATGGTATTAACATGATCAATGGCAATCATTTCATAACCCAATTTGAATCCATAGTGCATATGTAAGTTAATTTTATAACTATCATATTTCTTACATTTATTGTTATGGTATTTCAGTTGGAAATCAGTCCTGATTTTTTGTAGTGTTTATGATTGTCTAAATTGACAGATGTACCAGTTCACTAATTTCATGCTGCTGGTGGCTTAAATGTGGCCAATACAAAATGATAAAAAAACCTGTAAAATGACTGAAACCCTGGCACATGGGTATACTCATCTGAGGGTACTCAACGAGAGCTTTCCAATGAAAACCAACATGACAGGGTTTTAATTGTTTTTGAAAATCTTTGCGTCCTTGCGCTTCAGACAAAAGTAGCCTCAGCTTTGGCAGGGTTAATGCCGGCAAACATGAAGGCCAACAACCTCCACAGAATAAATATGCATTGAAAACATTCCTTTTTTGGAATCTCAGCCACTATTTGTGGCAGTATTGGTGTGTTTGTGCAAGAAACGTAAGCTGCTTGGATGCTCTGGGAGGCTAAGTATTACTCAAGTGTTTGCCCAAAAGCTCAACCATCACTCACTAACTTAACACTTGAGCTCTAAACCCCTCTCTCTATATATATAGTAACCAGAAAGAGAGAGAGAGAGAGAGAGAGAGAGAGAGAGAGAGAGAGAGAGAGAGAGAGAGAGAGAGAGAGAGAGAGAAAGAGAGAGAGAGAAAGAGAGAGAGAGAGAGTTGAAAATTACAGAGAGAGAGAGAGAGGGGGGTAAGGTGGGAGGGACCCTACAATGGAAGGGAGAGCTAGAAAGAGAGAGAGAGAGAGAGAGAGAGAGAGAGAGAGAGAGAGAGAGAGAGAGAGAGAGAGAGAGGCGAGGGAGGGAGAGAAATTATACATTAATATAGGTCATATACATATTTCTGTGTTGTTGTTTACATAGACTGTGAGTATATTGCAACACTGCACTACAATAACATATATAATTGTGTGGGTGGGGTGATTATGTGAGTGTTAGCAATGTAACTATAGGTATGGAAGGCCGTGAACAACTGATCTTTACATTCAGGTCACAATAACAGAGAATCCATTGTACATTAAGAGCCAAAACATGTGCTGTACAATAACACACTATGGGAAAGCACAAATAATGATACGTTATTGTATTTCTGATTTCAGATGTTTTTGAATGGGGACAGGGCTTGATATATGTTATTGCATTTTGTTTTTCAGATTTCGCACTGCAGCTGAGATAGAAAAAAGTGCTTTCGTTCGTAAATCATGTTTGGGGGGATCATTTTTAGGATATCTTCCAAACAAAAGCATTTTTATTTGTTTATTTATTGTTATTTTGAAGAATTGATGGTTAGAAACTAACTTGCAACTCTCTTTCAAATATTCTGTGGACTTTTGTTTTATTGTTAAGTTATTTTAAAGTATACATTATGTTAAAATGTATCCTTATGTTACATTTTCTACAATAAAGTTTGGTTAGACTAGAGCTATTAAATAAAACAGTTTTCTCAATAATTATGTTATTGTTATTCATATAAGACCATTAAAGAATACCAAGGAGAAAATGGAACTAGTCCTGGACTTCGGTTTACCTATCTTTTCCTGATGTACCCCCAAATTGCTAGACTTCCTTTTCGGATACCTGATAAAAATATGTTTTAAGAAATATTTGAGATAGAATATGTTGATCTCAACCCAACCAATAACAACCACTATTTACATGTTAACGATTCATTCCTCAAGTATTGTAACATTGAGACGACACTGCCTATATGAAATGTAGCTTGAAATACCCAGGAATTCATAGGACAAGGCTAAGAAAGTGAATAACGTCCTAGGAAGGTATATTTGGTATAAAAAGGGTTAACTGTATCAAGTAGAACCCTTGAGTATGAAGGGGTGAACTGATGCATGATACTGTTTTCCCACTTCACGTTCAATGCACTTTCTTGGGTTCCATCGGGAGCTTGTAATCGTAATATATTTCACATTTAAATGGGTTAACGTTGGTTGATTGAATTCAAAGCATTCCATCCCTTTAACCCTTTCACATCTAGGGTGCACACATGGTCTGACAACATGGAACATAAGTGGTTAACCCTTATGCTCCTGGTGGCTAATTTGGCCAATACATAACAATGCAAAAATCCTTAAAAATGACTGAAACCCTGGCAAATGGGTACTCATCTGAGAGCACTCACTGAGAGCTATCCGATGAATACCAACATGACAGGATTTAGATTGTTTTCAAAAATCTTCACATCCTTGTGCTTTGGATGTAAATAGCCTTAGCATTGGAAGGGTTAAATAGGGTAATATTTGAAAATATTTCAAGGAGAATTTTTTCAAAACAACCAGGAACCACAACTCTCATTTGTTTCATTTTAATTTCAAATTATTGTTTTATTTCAAAGATATTTTCATATTTGTCAGAATGCCCTAGCTGTGAATAGATTAATGGAATTTATTTTAGCCAATTCATGCCCACAGCAATGATGGGCAAATGTTTAGTAATTGAAGAAATTCATTTTGAAAAAATATTAGAATGAATACCGTTCATGCATAGTGTTCATTCTTAGGTAATTGATTTTAGTGTACAACATGGATTGAGAATCTCCTTTATATTAACCCTCTTGCTGCTGGAGGCTAATTTGGCCAGTACAAAATATTGCAAAAATCCTGAAAAATCACTGAAACCCTGGCATATTGGGACTCATCTGAGAGTGCTCCGCGAGGGCTATCCAATGAGTACCAACAGGACAGGGTTTAGATGGTTTTCAGAGATTTTTGCATTCTTGTGCTTCGGGTGAATGTAGCCTCAGCATTGGAAGGGGGCTGTCCAATGGTTTCAGACCTTCCTCTCCCCTCCCCATCCCTATCCCTCTGGAATATCAGGTTTAGTTCTCATTAATTTTTCATTAATTTTTCATAAATAAGCTTTTGTTTGAAAAACATTAATGATGGCTAAATGGATGAATGAGTTGAATAAAAGTATAAGAGAAAAATCATTTCTAAATCTTTACATACCTGTGACAGGTCATTTGGTGAATCCTTTCAATCAAAAAAAAGTATAATTTGGAGAGAAAAAATGTTATTTGTCAAGTAAAAGTGCTGAATCACCTTTATTGATTTATTTTTCAGGTATTAAGTAATCTTCTTTGATGAACTGTGTTCATTTGTTACACATTGATCAAGGATGTTACATTAAGCAATTTGCATCTATTACACACTTGATGATAACCTATAACTTGAAAAAAAAAATTAGAGTATTTTATTCATGTGTCACACCATATGTATGTTACAGATTTCCATTCTGAGCTACCTACTATATCCAGTGAAGTGCATTAACCCTTATGCTGCTGGTGGCTATAATTTTGCCAATACAAAAAACCTGAAAAATGACTGAAACTCTGGCATACGGATTATCAGATAGTACTCAGTGACAGCTATCCATATAATTCCCATGATATTGTATAAGGATATCATGCCATATTTTGATAACTTTATATATGTTGATGAATTTATATATGTTTATGGTTGGAATCCGAGTTAATTAAGGTCCCCCTTAGAAATTTGGATGCCCCAAATTTTTTTAATTGCCAATTTTGGGCACCCAGTACCTAAATCCTGGCTAAACCCCTGGTTTACAGTTCCCAAACAGGCCGGATACTTTGATGTCCTTCGAAAATAACATATGAGCAAAGCATTTCACAAAATATTCAAAAGAGTCAATGGTTAGATTCTCATAACCATTTCTCTTTGAAATATTTTCCATAAGGCTGCATACTTTCTTGCGAAAGCTATTACTTATAAGGTCAAGCAATCATGCGATATTAGTGCTGGATTGGGTAAAGATTCTAACTTTAAATATTCTTCATCTGAACAAAAGAAGGCTGCCCTATGGTGAGTGGTCTAAAGCGCTGTACACTGACTGACTACCATGTATCACCACTGCACAGTGCCAGCTGTTCTAAGCCTAGCCTGAGAGTAGTAGACAGGGAGTGGGCACTGTGCATGCATCATCAAATTTCGCTACCTCCCACACATGAGTCATAGATAACCTGTGTACCCCAGCCTGGCTGCCTGCTGACCCCATCTCCTTGGCAACCTATCTGACCTAGATAGAGGCAGCGAAAAGAGATAAGGCTCTGGATTGCCAACTCCCTGTCTACTACTCTCATCCTCTTTCTGAAAAAAATCACGTGACCAATACTTCCCCAGGCTACATCGCGTAACCCGAGGCGCACATACCCTAGGTACTAGCATGCTGTACCTATGGGGTTGCGGATCAAGGGGATGTATTTCTCTAGCCTAGCCTAGGCCATATGTAAATGTCTTCCATTGTGGATAGATGGCACTGCGGTATACTAGGAGTTCAGTTAGAAAATAACAGTAATTTCCCTCGTGTGGCATTTGTGTGAACTAATTGGCCAACAGTAGGCCACAAGTCCCTATCTAGTATAGGTGCAGGCTTCTATATATAATAAAGTAAAATCATAACAAAGCCAGTTGTAGCTGGTCTAAGCCTAGCCTAGCCTTGGGCCAAGAAATGTTTTTAAGAGGCTCTTCATTGTGGTGTCCATTGATAGAGCAAGGCACTTGTAATAAACCAATGAAAGTAAACAAAATTATAGTCCATTTCTGTAAAAAAAGAGGTTATCCATGAGATATTTCTTGCTTTGTCCACTGATATGGCTCTATAATGCCATAAGCCAACAGTCCACTTCAGGGGAGTGAGTTCCTGTAGTTCACCAATTAACACTTAAAAGTTCCTCCAGAAATTGTCGTCTGGATCGACGATACTTTTGACAATAACTTTTGAATCAAGAATAATTTTACAGAATATTTGAAGAAGAGTTGTGGATAATTTTCCGATGAACATTTCTCCTTCAAAAACTTTGCTAATTCTGCTTTAGCCTGAAAGATTTCATCAACATTGTCAGGCTGGTTTTGGCCGCTGTGAGCATTAATGGGTTAACAGTGGTCTCATACTGTTTGCTCGCTAAATATTAAGCAACAGAGTAAGTGCTCATGCTGTATGCCGTACCAAGAAACTCACTTGACCTTGCTCTGACCTTGAAGTGGATTAAGTGGTTAATCTGATGACCTTGGGTGACCTCTGATTCTGTCTCAGCTGGCATGTCAGTACTGAGAGGAGAGTGGAATGCTATACATTATATATACAGGGCTCAACAATGACTCAAAAGAATACTTGCCCAGTAGGGCGACCTAATTTCAAATTTCACATATATTTTACTTTTTTATTAATTTTAGTTTACTTATTTTTTTTTTCTACTTTATTTTACTTTTATTTTAATTTAATTTTAATTTTATTCTACTATATTTTACTTTTATTTTACTTTTATTTACTTTTATTTTACTTTTATCTTCATTTTACTTCTATTTTACTTTTATTTTTTGACCCACGAAATGTGCTGCTTTTTATTTTGATTGTACTCGCCCTTTGGCCTAGATTTGTACAGGTCTTGTAAGGCAACTTACGGATGGATTTCAGTCCTTATTACATGCCTAACATTTACTCTTTTAATAGATACTTTGAGAATTCAAGACTTTGACTTTTTCAGGATAGGTTCTTAAAGGACAATTACACTATAAATAAAACATAGGCCCAAATAGTTTCTGAGAGTATCCTCTACCTAAACCCAAGTTCCCACCACTGCCAACCTAAAATCATACAGGAAGTATATTGCTGTTTAAATACATCCTTACACACACAAAATGGAGGTACTAGGAGCGGCCATTTTAGTCTATTAATAGCTTATATCAGGCTGTTTGGTACCCATATGTCATTAGCAGTATTTTTAGGTAGCTGCTGAGATTATTTCTATTACCTGCAGTCATAATTCAATTTTTTCCTTTTTACCTTAAGACCTACTTCACTCTTCAAAGCCTGCTATGATTATTTTGTATGGAGAGCCATACCACATAAAAGTAATAGCAGACATGCGTTAATTGCCCATGCTGATTGACGGCTCCTTTTCCTACCTCTTTAGCAGAAAGAGCTACTTCGGCATAGAAAACCCATAGTAGCGATTAAAGATTAATAATAGCCGAGGGAAAATGCCAATAACTCATGCTGTTATGATTGGGCGTATTTCCTCCCACTGGGAAAATCGTTAACTCACCTGTGCGGGCTGCACACCTTACACTAATTGCCTCCTCAGGTAAACATATGCAAATAAACAGCTATTTATGTGTTTAGACAGGTACAAATGTCTTCGGTTGGGTTTTATGTCCAATCAATTCTGATTCTAGACGTAATCAAGCCTACGAAGTGTGGTTAGGCGGAAAGGTATTGTTTCAGTGTTTAGAATTGACACGTCGGTATAACGGCATATGGTGTTCATTGATATTTTTCTAGTCTATGCTGTAGGTCTACTGTGCAAATCTGTATTGAAGAGAGGAGTTTGTTAACTCTTTCCTGTCTGGTAGTAGTAGTAGTAGTAGTAGTAGTAGTAGTAGTAGTAGTAGTAGTAGTAGTAGTAGTAGTAGATATTGTAGTAGATTTCTACTGTGCAAGTCTGTATTGAAGAGAGGAATTTGTTAACCCTTTCCTGCCTGCTAGTTTGGGGAAATACCTGGAAAATAAATAAAAGCAGGATTTATAAAGTACTTTAGAGAAATGATTGGTATTTATATACACTGATCCTAAGTGAATTAGACACCCTACATGCATGTGTTGTGTGGATATTTTTTCCAATCATGAAATAGCTTTATTTCACTTTTTTATCATGCCTATTTGAGAACAAGCATTTTTATTAGTTCCCTGCATAAAGACGCTTTTTTTCTTTCAAGTTTATGCATAACATGTTTCTACTTTTTGTAGCGCTACTGTAGGCATAAATGGCTTAACCCTTATAATACAGGAAGCACATATTTAAGCTCCATTTATATATATATATATATATATATATATATATATATATATATATATATATATATATATATATATACATATATATATATATATATATGTATATATATATATATATATATATATATATATATATATATATATATATATATATGCAGACAGTTATATATATGTTTATATATATATATATATATATATATATATATATATATATATATATATATATATATATATATATGTTTATATATATATATATATATATGTATATATATATATATATATATATATATATAAATATATATATATATATATATATGTTGCAGCCCAACTTCCGATCCTGGCCCATCTTAAGATGGGCTTGGCCCAACTTACGATCGGAAGTTGGGTAGCCCATCTTAAGATGGGCTTGGCCCAACTTACGATGACCCCTAGCCCATCTTAAGATGGGCTTGGCCCAACTTCCGATCTTTAGATACCAGGATGTAGGTCATTTGAAGTTGGGCTGGCCCATCTTAAGATGGGCTTGGCCCAACTTCCGATCTCTAGATACCAGGATGTAGGTCATTTGAAGTTGGGCTGGCCCATCTTAAGATGGGCTTGGCCCAACTTCCGATCATTATAGATACCAGGATGTAACCCTTCATGAATATTCATATGAATTTTTGCACTCTTATAAATATCGAATTTTCAACTCTTTCATAGGGCATCCACTTTAAATTACAAGATAATATTAGTCCAAGAAATAAATTGAAATGGGTAGCTAGAATAATCTGATTACTCAAAACAGTATTGCTGATTGTAAGCAGAAAAACAAAATAAAAGAATCATGTTTTTACAACAAATTAAAGAGTCATATATATGGAATTTTAAGCTTTTTCAGATTTAATTTAATTCAAATTTAATTCAATTAGATAATTTGCACAGTACTACCTTTGTTATTTATGGGTTGTGTGCTCTTACATTACATAAGCTAGATGATGAATCATTTACAATTTGAATGAAGGAAAAGCAATGGTATTTTTCTAATGACTCAAAAAGGGAAAAGTGAATCTTTTTCTTGTCTTTTAAGCTTTTTTATTAGTATTTTTAGGTATTCTTTTACCCCTTGCAAATTCTTGACATAATTATATAATCATGTGTGCCAAAATAAATGTAAATGCATTAATGGAGGAGGTTCATGTGACTGGCAGGACAGTAGAAATAGACAAAAAACTTGTCAGAATTTACAAAAACATTGTGTCCTTTATCAAGATTCATCAGAGCAGGGCACTTATAGTATCTAGATGAGGTGAGGTAGTAAGAAATGAACATACATGGTTCAAGTTGTAATTGATATGAGATAAGGTGTATGCAGATTGAATTGGTACTTGTACCTAAACGACACATATATTAAATTTTGGCAGATCCAAATTTAGTAAGATTTAGACATTATGATCTTGGATTGGCCAACTTTATACTTTGGATGAAGCAGTTGAGAAAGTTATCTTTTTGGTAGTCAATATATAGTAAAAGAGGGAAGAGAGAAATCTTTATGTTTTTATAGTTTGAATTATTTTTTTAACCTTTTTTTAAATATTGAAGAGCAATGAGTATATCAGAAAACTGGTCGTTGAGCTTTTTAAATTGAGACCTTTATTAAGATGTGTCAGAAAGAAGCCCTTCATCCTGAATGTAGATAAAGAAAAGTAATATAGATGTACCATGTTACCTTAATTGGCTAATTATGAAATGTTTATACTTTTACAGACATCTTTTATAAAAAATGTAATAGATACTTATATTTTGTTAGACAGGTAAAAAAATTGTAGGGCATATACAACTTTTTAAACTCATTCTAGAAGCCAGAAAAGAATGTAATCAATCAAGGATTGCAATTAACAGGTGCTGGATTATCCAGCACAATAAGAAACATTACACGTGTAAATTAATCTGTTGTGTTAGAATAATTATTTCTTTGTTTTGTTTTTCTAGTCTTTTTTACAAAAGGAGAGGAGAGAATCTGTAATCAACTTATATTCAAATTTCAGCATAATCAGAAGTATTCAGTAGTGTTTAAGTAAAGATTTAACAATAAAAATGCAAGTAATTTGTCTCATGAAATTCACATCTTATTCAATAAACAAATATTCCAACAAAGCTATAAACTTCTAGATGAACACTTAATAAAAAATCATTGCCATCGGAAGTTGGGCTGGGCTACTGTACTATCTGGGTCATCGGAAGTTGGGTAGCCCATCTTAAGATGGGCCAGCAAAATCCAGCCCAACTTCCGATCAGAAGTTGGGCTTGGCCCATCTTAAGATGGGCTGGATCGGAAGTTGGGCTGCAACATATATATACATATATATATATATATATATATATATATATATATATATATATATATATATATATATATATATATATATATATATATATATACATATATATATATATACATATATACTTATATATATATATATATATATATATATATATATATATATATATATATATATATATATATATATATATATATATATATATATATATATATATATATATATATATGAACCAACCAGAATGAAATAGCAAGCTTGGCACTCCACCTAAATAAATAGGAATATATGGCAGACCACATAAAGCTCTTTATAAAGCTCAGTGCACCTATGTGTGTGTAGATAGTGATGACTAATTGGGATGTGTGTAAGGCCTGGAAAATAACAATAATAAAAATGTTTATCATCTCCGTGAATAGTAAGATCCACAAGGAAAATAGGATTGTAAGATATAATAGTGTAGATCTAGCCGACACTTGGCTAGGTGACCTCCAGGTATGTATTGGTTTAGGGTAGTCCAGCTGGTTAAGGCTGTGATGCTGGTGACACACTCAAAATATGACAACTCCTAGTTTAGCACTCCTGTCCCCTTTCTAACAATAGTTATCTAATCCCTGAGGTCTTGGTGTTTCACATATAAGTTTTCTTTAACTTACCTGCTTGAGCTGACCTCAATAAAAACACATTTTCAATTTTACAGTGTTTTACCTCAAATGAGGTTTTCTTGATCAATAAAAGTTCATTTGATTTATAAATACCATACATGTCTGCTAAATATACTAGGCTAGGGCAACTGAAAGGCAAATTTGGAGTTCCTGCAAGAGAATACCCTACAGCACGAGATTTTGGCGGAAATTTTTAGCTACGAAAGTAGGTCACACTGGACAGCCATTCACTCACAATGGCCAGCCAGCCTCAAACAGGTTGACCTACTTTCGTAAGTAAAATTTCTAGCAAAATCGCGTGCTGTAAGGTATTCTCTTGCAGGAACTCCAAATTTGCCTTTCAGTTGCCCTAGCCTAGTATATTTAGCACACATGTATGATATTTATAAATCAAATGAACCTTTATTGATCAAGAAAACCTCATTTGAGGTAAAACACTGTAAAATTGAAAATGTGTTTTTATTGAGGTCAGCTCAAGCAGGTAAGTTAAAGAAAACTTATATTTGAAACACCAAGATCTCAGGGATTAGATAACTATTGTTATAAAGGGGACAGGAGTGCTAAACTAGGAGTTGTCTTATTTTGAGAGTGTCACCAGCATCACAGCCTTAAAGCAAGAGCTTCCAATGAATAGGTATTCGGTTTATAGTCTTGTATCCACTGAAGCGCTCACACGACCTCCTCCCCTAGCAGGCCTGTACACAACATAAACCATTTCAATCCCCCGGGGGATATTCCAGAGCAACTTGCAACATATAGCGCACAAGCTCTAAGCACTGCCTTATTTATGCTAGGTTCCCATTTTGCAGCTGGGTAGACTGAAGCAATATGGAATAAACTGTCTTGCCCAAGGACAGATGAAAGTGACCCGAATGAATACCAATATGACAGGGTGTCAGATGTTTTTCAAAAAGCTTTGCATCCTTGTGGTTTGGATGAAAGTAGCCTCAGCATTGGAAGGGATAATTTTGCTTGCCGCAGAGCCCCTGTAAAGCAGCCTGTGGACTTCAGGCTCCCAGAGTAAAGTGACGGGAATCAGGGTTATTTAATTTGTTTGGCCTTGTAGTTAGGCTATATTAGAATGTGTTTACGCTCGCTAGATGTCTGCGGGTTAGGTTTGCTAATTAAAATCGTTGTGAGGCTATTTATTCTCTATAGTGCACTGATTGATCTTTTAACCCTTTAATGCCTGAAGCAGCAAAAAAATGGCATGATTGTTTTTGTCTTTGTCATATTTTCATGTGAAGGTATCTATTGGAAAATATTTGAAGATTTTGATCACAACACATCCAAAATTCTCCTTCAAATATTTAATATGTATACTTTTTAGTTAGAAAGTTTCAAAAAAAACATACCATCTAGATCATTATTTTGAAAGATATCCATTGGATATTTTCCTTTATATTTATTTATGTCTTTATTTTTCTCTCCATTTTTCCGTTTTCAAGCTTTGCATAATATGCTCTTCATACCAATGTTATCCCTATATGAAATGAATACCAGATCACACAATTTAGCCCTTATGCTACTGGTGGCTAATTTGGCCAATACAGAATGATGCAAAAACCTGTAAAATGATTGAAACCCTGGCACATGGGTACTCATAGTTCCAGAGAGTACTCAGGGAGAGCTATCCAATGAATACCAAGATGACAGGGTTTAGATGTTTTTCAAAAATCCTTGTATCCTTGTGCTTTGGATGAATGCAGCCAAAGCATAGGAAGCATTGGGTTAGGTTGCTATTGGAAAGGCTGTGTTGACAACCGGAGAGCAATATCATATTTATTACATGTGATCATTTCCGGGCAACATAGGAATTATTGCCTCTTTGATGTGACAATACGTGGGCTGATAGGTTAGGTAAAAAACACTGTCTGGGAGGATCAAAGTAAATGCTGTATATTCAGAGCTGATAAGCTCTTTAAAAGAGCCATTGATTAAATGTCAGCACCTCTCATCAATAAGACAATATGGCACGTGTCTGCTCCAGTGTCCCATATGGCGCACAGTTTGGTTAACCCTTTCTTGCCTGAAGATCGCCTTCACATGTAATAATAATAATAATAATAATAATAATTGGAATTTATATAGCGCCATTTCCATTCATAAAATGTTCAAAAGCGCTGCACATTGTCATAGTTTAACCCTTACAATATATAATTTGTACTGTACTGTTTAACCCTTACAATGCTAAGGCTACTTTCATCCCCGGGGGGGGCACTCAGGTACAGACGGGGGCCGCACCTTAGTTACGTATTTCACGGAAGAAGTGGTTTTTTTTTAAGACCTCCGCATGTCCGCGATTTTGTAAAAGAAGGGTACTTTTTTTGTACCAAGGTACGAAGTACGGGGGTCAAAATCCCCTTACAATCCACGAAATATACGCGGCTCTGACGCCGAGTGACTCCCGAAGTGACTGGGCTTCCGAGTCTGCTGCCGCTAAACACGCATAGGATTATAAAATCTTAAGTTAAAATACGTGTTCCTGTTCATCCAATGTCAGTGTTTTGATAAAAGAAGGGGTGTTTATTTAGTGGAAAAAATCAGCGTTTTATTAAAATAAGGGTGCTTTTTTGGCTAGAAATCAGTGCTTTAGGGGTATTTTTTAATTTTGATAACGAACGTATGTGCCCCCCCCCCCCCCCCCCCCCCCCCCGGGCTTTCATCCAAACCACCAGGAAGCAAAGATATTTGATAACCATCAAAACCCTGTCATGTTGGTATTCATTAGAAAGCTCTCACTGAGTACTCTCTGATGAGTACCCATTTGCCAGGGTTTCAGTCATTATTCAGCTTTTTTGCATTTTTTGTATAAGCAAAATTCGCCATCAGCAGCATAAGGGTTAAACATATCTTCAACAATATTATCTACTTGTACAGTAAGCCAGCCACCAATTTTGAAATTCAGAGAGTTTTAGAAAATTTCGGTCTGTATCATGTTTTAGGCCCACACTTGGGTGGATGTAGACTTCCGAAGTAGTGCATCTTTTTTGTGTGTCATGTCTTAGAAGAGGCTTTTGTTTGAGAGATATCACCCAGAGAATGAGGCCTTTTTTCACTGCTGTTAGGGTTTAATCTGCCTGAGTGATATTTCATGTACCAGTATTCTGCTCTTTAACTTATTCAAATTCACAATGACCAAAAGAAGGTTATACTATTATTGTGATTTTCTTAGACTAAATCTTTTAGAAAGTTATTCACCTGTCTTTCTCTGGTATCAAGTATAACAGAGTAAAACAGAATTTTGTTTTGAAACAGGATGTCGCTAAATGCCAATAAGTATTGTTTTCAGTACAATATGAATTAGCATTTAGTGACATAATAATGATTCTTCATACAGAAGCAACGTACAGTACTACATCAGGATACCGTTGCATAATATTAACTTATATATATAGAATTACCTGTGTGACACTGCTTAATCCATTAATCCCTTTAGTAATCCCAGCTGTTCTGATGCATGTACAATTGTATTATTGATAGGCAAGAACACAAAGGGCCCTGATGGCCTGGTGGGTCTTGGACATTGCCTCTGACTGCTGGCTGTCTCTCTCCACTTTTGCAGGTTCAGAATCCTGCTAAAAGTGTGTGAGAATGTTGCTGGTGACTTTATTTATTGGGTTTTTATTCCTGAGTGATCCAGTCTTCTACACCATCATTGACAAAAAAAAGTATAGTAATCTTTATTTTAAGTCGGTATATTAATTACAAGAAACACAAGCTACTAAGGCTCTTGGCCGACTAGACCTACAGTTATAAGTGCATTCCGAAGTACTGGGCAACGAGAAGTTAACTGTCTTGCCTAAGGACAGAAAGTAGTGACGCCGGACGGATTTGAACCCGCAACCTTAGTGTCGCCAGCCTAACACGTTACCATTACTTCACTGCTCCTCCTAAACAATTGCCTAGAAATG
>OZ012687.1:35492098-35519318 GCA_963942565.1 Maea johnstoni
CTATGTCTAAATTTCGATTACCCCTTAACCCTTATGGTACTGGTGGCAAATTCTGCCAATAGAAATGATGCAAAAAAAATTGAAAACTTATAGAAACCCTGGCACATGGGTACTCATCTGAGAGTACTCAGCGAGAGCTTTCCAATGGAAAACAACACAACAGGGTTTAGATGGTTTTTAAAAATGGTTGCGTCCTTGCGCTTTGGACAAAAGTAGCCTCAGCATTGGAAGGGCTAAGGAATGAGCACAAGTTACCATTACGTGTTTGTATGCTCATTGACTGTACTGTAATTGTCCATTGACTGTACAATGTACTGTGTAGTGATACACATACAATCATATGAATTTAATGAAAGTGACCTTCTTGTAAAGGTTCGCAACACTTTTTAAAGGGTGGCTCAGGCATATAAGGAGATCTTTTTGTACATACAGACGAACCAGACATGATATGAATGATGTAATGAAATGAATTTGACTCTTTAAAGTAATCTCTCCCTGTAACAAGGCAACAGACAATAACGAGCAGGAAATGAAGGTTTTCGGTGGTTGCCCCGGTTCATAGGTGAATTGAACTCCATACTCGCCCTTGGATTGAACTCTGAACTCAAGCAGGCAATCTTGCCATTGCGCCATTGAGTCCGCTCACAAACGGGACATGTCTTAATTATTAGTATTCCCAGGTTAAATAGGTTTCTCCCTTCTTCTTTTTCGACTGGTCATGCTTTAACTCTTTAATGGCAGAAAAAATTCGAAAAACAAATTTCCCAGTATCAACACTGCCAAAGCGTGAATGATTACCCTCAATGTATACAGCTGATGAGGTTTACTTAACGAATTACCCTCGCTCGCATATGGATCACTTGCTTCTGTTTGAGGAGTGGAGTAGACTTGGTTCATGAGAATCTACGGAGATGGATCTTGGTAACTGTGCACTCGGAGGTTATTGACAGGAGTTGAATCACTGCGCAGCTTCATAATAGGACTGAAAAGGCACACGTCACGTAAGCCACATGGCTTAATCACTATGCGATATTTGCAACTAAGGTGTACTTCATTTATCGGCCAAAATAAATCTCACACGAGAAACGTGACTGACTCGTCACGTATGTACATGTATATCCGTCTGTCTGTCTGTCTGTATGTATAAATGAATATGCATGTACGGGCTAAAAAGCACACGTCAGTCGCATGGCTTAATTAGTATGCGATATTTTCAACTAGTGTGCGCTTTATTCATGAGCAAAATATATTTTCTCACTCCAGAAAAGTGCCTGGCCCGTCTAAAAGTATCTATTCATCCAGTTGTTTATGTATGTATGTATGTATGTATGAATGTATGTATGTTTGTATGTATGTGTGTATGTACGTATGTATGTATGTATGTATGTATGTATGTATGTATGTATGTATGTATGTATGTATGAATGTATGTAAGTAAGTAGACCTATGTATGTATGTATGTACATGTATATACGAATGTATGTATGTATGTATGTATGTATGTATGCATGTATGTATGTGTGCATGTGTGTGTATGTATGTATGTATGCAGGCATCCAATCGACCGGACACTTACCAGTGCCTGGTTTGTGAATGAAAACTAATTTCAGTTGTGAGATCCTCAATGCACCGTTGCCAGGAAATCGGTGGCAATCAGGAGTGCGGTCGTGCATCATACCCGGGCTGCCCACACATTTAGTGAAGGAATTACCTGTTGGCACTGTATGTATGGCTAGTAACAAGTTAGCCTGAATATGGCGGAAAAGGCGAGACACATATATAGGGAGATGATCGCAGGCCGAGAAGGCGTCAGGTAGATTTCTAGTTCTACCCATACCCGTAAGTATATTAAAAGTATATAACGAGTAAATTCACGGTATTGCAATTTCTTTTTGACTCTAGAGATATCGCATTAAGGTTTTTATAGTTCTGTGTTGGTTATCTCTCGTGAAGTTCTGTTGTTTTCATTGTTACCACTCTTTCCATGTATTTCTTTTGTATTTGCTATTTCTTCTCAACGTTTATGGTCGATAACTATCACAATACAATTGCCTATCTAACGATCCGTAATCTATTTTGGTAAACTCCCTTTATAGCACCATAAACATGTCGTGTTACGGCATTAAAGGTCGTTTTTCATGCCATGATTAAGAGCTGAATGTTGAGATGGTAGTAGACAGACTGCTGATTTCTTGAGCATTTTGGACTGTAGATTATTTGATTTATTTGGACGTGATTCTTTTCATTTATATTTGTTATTTAGTTTGTATTTAATTTGCGCTTGTGGTATTGATTGATAATCCAGTATATTTCAATGATTTTTGTACTCGTTTGGGGAACCTTTTTTGTATCTGTATTATATCCTTCATGCCCAGTCCAGTAGTGCATTTTGCATTGTACAAAGTGCGGCAAATAAAGCTTCTTTTACTAGACTACTACTACTACTACTACTACTACTACTACTACTACTACTACTACTACTACTACTACTACTACTACTACTACTAATGATAATAATAATAATGTACTTTATTGAATTGTACAATACACTACTATAACATATTACTTCTGCTACTACTATAACTACTACTACTACTACTACTACTACTACTACTACTACTACTACTACTACTACTACTACTACTACTAATGATGATAATAATAATGTACTTTATTGAATTGTTCAATACACTACTATAACATATTACTTCTGCTACTACTATAACTACTACTACTACATGTACTACTACTACTACTACTACTACTACTACTACTACTACTACTACTTCTACTACTACTCCTATTTTGCTGATTCTATTGTATTGTATCAAATTGTACAATACACTAAAATAAAATATTACTACTACTACTACTACTACTACTACTACTACTACTACTACTACTACTACTACTACTACTACTACTACTATTACTATAGTAACTACTAGTTAGGAGCATTTTATGTCTTGCAAATTTCGAATATTCCGCAAAAGTTTATGAAAAGCGAGAGTAAGGCCAATCGCGCTGAGAACTGGAGTGGGACAATTATAAAGACATTACGACAAGATGTGCCTGATTTAACACGAATCAAATACACGACGGATAAACTGCCTTCAGCCCCTAGCTTCGAAATTAATATCTGGGTTAGGAGAATAAATCCCCATGCCAGAGCCGCTGACAGGGGGCTTTAAGCGAAAGGATAACATGCCATGTACAATATTTACAATGTTCCTAACAGGAGTACTGAATGACCTGAGCGAAAACACACTGTACATGTAGTTTATACAGATGCTCACCCAAGTGTAATGTTATCCAGTGACAACGTGCATGATCGTCTTAAACTGGTAGGTAGTGTTTTAATGTAATACGTGATGAATCAGTTTCAAGGCCCCTTTTAAGGTTAGATATGCCGTCACTTTCTCTCCCATACTGCCTGACTAATGAGTAATAAATGATGAAGAAAATCCTAAGGAATATCTGACGAAAACCATCGCCTGACACAACGTCATTGGCAATTTCCCATATGCTCCTCTGAATCGAAAATAAAATACAATTATATGAAAGTATGGAATATATATATATATATATATATATATATATATATATATATATATATATATATATATATATATATATATATATATATATATATATATATATATATTTATATATATATATATATATATATATATATATATATATATATATATATATATATATATATATATATATATATATATATATATATATATATATATATATATATATATATATATATATATATATATATATATATATATATATATATATATATATATATATATAATGATAACCCATTTACCGGTGAGGCTTGAAACCACCTTTCCAACTATCACTCATGATTCATCATCATGATCCTGTCTTCTAAGCCAGATAGTCGTGTGTTTATGCATCACATAGACATCCCACACGTCTTCCAAAGACTGTGCTATGAGAGGCTTCTCATGTAGATGTAAATAGGAAAGTCATATTTAGCTTGGCATTTTTACGACTTTCTCTCAGAGATGATAACAGTGTCACAAGCTAAGAATATCAGTCTGAATATTTGGGAGTGATATGGCGTCTCCCACGAATACATATATTTGGTTCACTAGTTCCTAGAACAATACTATGATGGTGCAGTAGTGGACGGCAAAATAAAATTCATTTCTGTCGTTTTCCAAAAAGACTGAATATGTGGGAATCATATGGCGTCCCCAACGAATAAATATTTTTTTTTCATTTCCTACAATAATACTACGATGGTGCAGGTGTGAACGGCAGAACAATAATAATTTTTCATTTCTGTTGTTTTCCAGAAAAAACAGCGGAAAAAAAGTTTTGTCTGCAGTTCACACGTGCATCACCGTACACTACAAACACACCTCCGAATATTTTGTGAAATCTTTTTTCATTTTCATGTTATCTTGAAAAGTATCATAGCTTCCTACGATATTTTCTAGAGGAACTCCTCGGCATTAAATGGTTAACATTGTAATGGACCACGGAGAAGTGACTCGTGCCTTCACGCTGAGATTGAAATGAGAGATATGATAGAGTGAGCGAACGAGACAGCTACTTTTAGACATTCTGGGAAGATATTGTGGAGCTTCGCTGCTGAGAATTAAGAAACATATGGTGATGAGACAGTGTGTGGTCTGACTGCGAAATAATGAACAGGCATCACAGTGAGGCTATGGAAGTTGAAAATGTCATTTATCTTCTTTTTTCTTCCATGTTTTGCTGAAAACATGAGGAGCTTTACGGAGAGAATTAAGAAACAGATGGTGGTGAGACAGTGTGTGGTCTGACTGCAATAAAAAGAACAGGCATAGTGGGGCTATGAAAGTGGAAAATTTCATTTATCGTCTTTTTCTGCCAAGTTTCGCCGAAGTCATAACTGGTCATTTTAACCTTTCTAATGCTGAAGGCTAATTGCATCCAAAGCACAAGGACTTAAGGATTTTTAGAAAACACCTAAACCCTGTCATGTTGGTATTCATTGGATATATCTCGCTGACTACTCACAGATGAGGACCCATGTGCTTGGGTTTCAGCCATTTTCAGGGGTTTTGCATCATTTTGTAATAGCCAAATTAAGCCACAAGCATCATAGGGGTTAACTGAGGAGATGGAAACTGTTCAAGAAGTACTTGCAGTACTTGAGGAAAAACACCACCTAACCCCAAAGCCTAAGTCACTGGCAACTTTTTAACGCAAAGTGAGTATCGTTCATGTAAGAAATTCGATGACTAAGGAAAAAGGTGGAAATTATCCAAATATGCTGCTGTTAAAAATGTTGTGTGTGTTTAGAAGGTTTTGAAAGCAAACTAGTACTTTATCACTAAACTCCCCTCCACGACATGAACTACTTCTTTATATAAGAGGTAGAAAACGAATACAAAAACTTTATGCAACCGTTTGACTTACTTGCGCGGGATGTATTTCTACTCTTGCACAGGTTTTACAAAAAAGGTCAAGAGATATATTTTGTGATTATGCGATGTTTACCTTACCTTAACTTATTCCAATAACTTACAAGGTGAGTAGAAATTTTTCCAACACTCATGGGAAAGACACTAACCCAGATGACATGCTCAACCTATGAAGTGTATCTGGCATCATCATTAGTAGGATCTATAGGATCGTCATTTCTACCACTATGGGGCTGAATTACCCATTGAAGAAATTCGATTCCCAATGGCCATTCCCAATGGGCATTTGGAATCATTTTATTACCATATTTGGTAAAGATTGCCATATATGGAACAATGCACCACGTTCGTTGCTTAGCAACGTGAGCTAGAAATGCCAGGCACGTGCTCAGACACGCTCATTGCATGTGAAGCTTCCCCGATTATTTATTGTGTATTTATCTATGGGACGTGGCAGAAATAGGTTCTTGAACTTGTGTGCTAGATTATGATATTTCTTACACTCGGGGACAGAATTTTCATCATGGAACTCGCCAGAGGCTCGTTCCAAGATAAAAATTCTGTCCCCTCGTGTAAGAAATATCATTCTCTAGCACACGCGTCCAAGAACCTCTATTAGTCAGGTCAGAAATCAGAAAAAGGAACTTCCCCAGGCATTTTGGGGTAAAAGTCGGTATCCAGTGTTTTTAATATAATTTGATGGTGCTGAATCTGAATATGATGGATACCAAAGTCAATTTTTAGTTTTAAGCCCATAATTTGCAAATTTCTTAAACACCCCAAAATATGTAAGAAAAGCCCCAAAATGGTCAAAATGATAGGTATAGGGGTAGGAAAGACATCCTAAAATATTCATAACTCAGCTGAGATCAAACATAGGGATCAGTGTTTGGTATCGAAATGTTGGTCTGAAGGGCAAGTACCTTTTCAAATACTTATCACATGACTCACAATAACTCATGATGTAATAAAGGTCATTCAAGGTCAGAATGGCTGCCAAATCAAGAATCTGGGATTTTCCGATAAATTATAATTTCTATTTATAATTTTCTTAGTTTTTTGTAAGGTATGTATTTCTTATCTGTAGTCACTTTTTCTAAAGGAATGCCTTTTAGTGGAGTTGTTAAACATTTTAGAAAGTTCATTGATTAGAATTATAAGTCCAATTTTGAGATTTAAGGTACAAAGTAGGGTACCAGGCCCACCTGGAGCCCCCTAAAATAGCCTAAAATGGTACAAATTTGAAAATCAAAATGACTGTATCTTAAGTTTTACCAGTCGTAAAGGAGTAGATGATGCATCGAAATATCAGGTTTAATTTTCTCTTTAATCTGGAAGATGATGGTAAAAAAATTCTAAAATTAAGGGGTCATTGAAGGTCAAATAAAGGTCAAAATGTCTTTTTTTCTAAAAGATTCAAATTTTGATGAAGAGATTTGGATGAGTTAGTAGTGTTTTGTCATTATATAATTTCCAAACCAAGTTACCACAATAACTGACAGATATATTATCTCGAATAAGGATCACCAATACCCTTTTTACCATTTACCTGTGAAAATGAAGTTGTTTAAGTAAATATGGCGGCATGGAATGCGGCATTAGGCTATACCATGCTAATAATAAGTGTTAAAAGATGGCTTGTGAGAAAGTGCTAGTATGGGACCACTATTTAGGTCATAAAAGTTGTGAAAACCAAACATCATAGGCATTGTTTGGTATCAAAATGCTTGTTGTAAGACAATCTTTCCATTTCATGCAACCAACCTAGGGTAGGGTATATTGTTGTGATATTAGAGGTCATTCAAGGTCAAACTAACCCAAATTACATAATATAAAGGCATTTTGTCTTTGAATTGTTCAGTTAGCAGCTTATTAAACTCTCCTGGAATAACTATTTCATCCTGGAAATATCTTTAGGCAAGAAATATCTTTAGAAAGGTTTCTCAGACATTTTTTGAGTCAATTCAAGACAAAGTCTGGGCTAATCTTGAATATTTAGGGACCAAAAATGACAAAATGCCTGATTACGGGTGCACTCAAATATCTAAGTGAAGCAGCTGAAAGTTGACATAACAGAGTCATGTCTTATATGCATATGGTATGTCAGCTTCCATTTTTAATGGGAGAATAAGCCTTTTAACTTGCCTTTTGTGTTTGTCATGTAAGATTAAAGGCATTGTAAAATATTACCGAGGTTTAAAGAACAAATGAAGGTCAAATTAAGGTCAAAACGTCATTTTTCTCTAAAAATATTCAATTTCTGAAGAAAGATTTTTGGTAAAGAAGTTGTGTTTTGCCATTACATAATCTCCTAACCAAGTTTTTTCCACAATAATTGACATATAACTTATCTTTGATATGTTTTATAATATTTCTTTTACCCGTTACCTGTGAAAATGTAGTAGTTTTAAGTTAATCTGCAGATGCGGAATATGCTATTTGGCAATCCATGCCTATATTGAGTGTTTAAGATAGGGTTGTGAAAAAGTGCTAGTGTTGGACCATTGTTCAAGTTATAAAAGTTGTGAGCACCAAACATTATAGGCATTGTTTGGTATCAAAATGCTTGTTGTGAGACAATCGTTCCATTTCATGCAACCATTTGAGGGTAGGGTATTCTGTTGTGGTATTAGAGGTCATTCAATGTCAGACTTAAAACCCATTTTCACGCATTTCGTCTTTGAATTGTCCATTAATCGGCTATTGAATTGTCCTGGAATACATATTTTATCCTGCTAATATTTTCAGGAGTGAAATATCTTTTAAGAGGATTCTCAAGTTTTTTTGAGTTACTTCAAGACAAAGATCGGCTGTTTAACTTGCCTATTGTGTACTTCACGTACAAGCAAAGATAGTTTAAAATATTGATGAGATTTAAGGAAAAAATGAAGGTCAAAAGGTCAAAGAGAGTATTCGTGACTTTGGGGCATATAACTGTATATATTGCAGTGGAATCTTGTTCGAATGAGTAATTTTATATACCTGCAAGGTATTTTTGACATTCATGAAATAAAAAGCAGTTAGTTTACAACTCTAGTTACAAGTTGATTTGCATCTTTGTGGAGGTCAAATAATGAGACTGCCAGGAATTTAACTAGAAGCGATCTCTGAATTGTTCTAAAAAACAAGGCCAATATCGACTTTCAGTGTCATCTATGCCCCATACACTAAACTCCATGCACAAGGTTTAATAGTATCAAAATGTTTGCTACATATCCATTTTTGTCATTTAAGGATCAAAGCCAGTGTAAAATATAGATGGTGTAAAGGTTTGACGTCAAGTGGTCAAATATAGTATTCATGACTTTAGTCATGAAGTGCAGGAACTGAGTTAGTTTACAGCTACATTACTATAACCAGATGAAATGAGTTGCTTTTGATTGCATTTGAGGTCAAGAAATAGGAAGTTTCATTTTTACCTAGGACAGCGTGCAACGTAACCACTGGCTCTGTTGCAAGTGAATTCGGTAAAAAACGGCAATTGGGCAAGCTGAACAAGACCCTGACTTGCCCCGCTCGGCAAGTAATGTTTTGGGCAAAGTCCAATCTCACCTTTATTTAACAGTTGCGGGGCAAGTGGAAGTGCTGGCGGGGGAAGTCAACTTTATGGGCAGCTTGCCCGGCTCAGAAAATAATGTTTTTCGACCTATGTTGCACCCTGTAGGAGTAAACCTATTGATGTTTTCTTGTTAAATGAAATATGCAGAAAACCTAAGATAGGAGTTAAAGTAAAGGTTAAACGAAGGTTAAAATGTAGAAGGAAAGTTTGGGGTTTAACCTTGCTTTCAACAGTTTAGGTCATATTGCGATGAGATAGAAACCGGGATCAGGGAAAAAATTCCCTTCTCTTTACAAATAGATCCAAGGGGTCTTTCACTGTGCAGAAGGACCATAGACAGACCTCCACAACGCCACATATTTATAAAGCGACCAGGTCTACCAGCTAGTTGACTGGGTACCCAGTGGAGACCTAAATCTGCGAACTCTTGCTTAGGAGCCAGGTGTCGTAACTGCTATGCCACGGCGGGTCCCCAGGTTAAATTGTAAATAATTTGGCATATTAGGAATTCAATAGCAGACGATTATGTTATGATCATAATGATGAAAAAGTACTTATCAATACAATTTCTCTATCATCAATCATTCCAATATATGTAAATACAAAATTATTACTTAAATTCTTTGAATTCTTCTTGTTGTTTTCCCTCCAGTGTTTCTAAATGTGCACGTGCACAACGTGTGGCAATTTCTGGAATTCAATGACAACCATTTTATAAATCTAGTCATATGATTTATAAAATTATTATCCTTATGAAATTGTCAATTATTCCTATCAGTTCAGTTTTGACGGTTCATAATTTCCATATAAAGATAACTTTCATTGTATCTGGGGGTTAAAAACTAATATTAATGTCAAAATTCATGCTGTTATACCAAGATAAGCCACGATAACCTCTGGAGGTTTATAAGGTAGAACACCACAGTTCACTGGTTCTTTTTTGTAATAATCAAATCAAGCACATGCGACCGAGTGTATAATTGCATTATGTTTACATACCTTAATCCATTTTGGAAAACAAGCATATCTAAAAATTCCAATTTAGGATTCTGTTCATTTTTCGCTGACATTCATGCTATCTGTGACTATTTTATGTGCATTCCTAAGCAGTGAAGGCCTTTTGGCTTATTTCAATAAACAGCTAAATAACCCGGTTAAATAAGTGTTCAAATAGAAATTCCTATAACCTCTCGCTGACATCTTCTGAGGTGAGAGATTCAAAAACATGTACCAGAGCTCATATTGACCTTCAATGACCTCTAAAACTGAACAGGGACTGTCACACAAGAAAATTTATTAAACTGTAGAGATTGTAAAGAGAACTTAGCATCATGCTAGCAATTCTCCTCCTAAAGATCTGTTTCTATGCATTAAAGAACCCTAGGATAATAATGACTGAAGTTAGTTTTACTGCATGAGCTAAGAAAATAATTCTAGCTTTGAACTGAGCTTATTAATCTTTGCTGGCCTCCAAAGTTACTAATGTTTGTACAAATGGTATAAATAAGCTATCCTTGAACTTTATGACTTCCAATTTTTTTCTGAACACAGATTGCCAATAGAGAAAAAATGACATTTTGACCTTAATTTGACCTTCATTTTTTCCTTGAAATATTGATATTTAACACTGCCTTAATATTTTCCATTGAAAACTTAACTGCAGTAGGAAGACTAAAAATCTACTTCAATTTAATAAATACTTTAATTAATAGTATGTTTGACCTTTGATTAATTTACTACTGAATTTGAATCAGAATTAGGTAAAACCGTGGTAGTCTTAGTCTTTTACCTCCGCATAGGTACAAAGCGACTAATTCTTCTCTGGAATTATTGTAAACTAACTATTCAATTGATTTCATGATTATCAAATATTCTTTTCCAGCAAATGAGCAATACTCATTTGACCAAAATGCAACTGCAGTATATAGATCTTTGTTTCAAAGTCTAAAGTGCTCAATTTAGCCTGATGACCTTGGTTTGACATTCAGATTTTCCTTAAATTTCAATATCATTTCACACTATCTTCAACCTCACATGACAAACACAAATAGGCAAGTTGAAAGGTTAATATATTCTACTGAAAATGAAAACTGACATACTATAAAATATGAGTCTGTGGTGTCACCTTTCTGCTGCTTCATTGATATTTGGGTGCACATATAATCAGGAATTTTGTGATTTTGGTGCCTAAATATTCAAAATAGGCACAGGCTTCGTCTTGAAATAACCTTAAAAGGAGGCACAGCATGTGTTTTCTAAAAGATATTTCTCATCTGAAATATATGCAAGATGAAGTTTATATTTTAGGAAAAATTGATGAGCTACTAACAAACATTTCTCAAAACGAAATGCCTTCAATCTTGTAATTGGGGTTATTTTGACCTTGAATGACCTCTAATATCACAACAAAATACCTAACCCTAGGTTGGCTCCATGAAATGGAAAGATTGTCGAACAACAAGCATTTTGATACCAAACAATGCCTATAATGTTTGGTGCTCACAACTTTTATGATATAAATACTGGTCCCATACTGGCACTTTCTCCCAACTCCATCTTTAACGCTAATTATAGGCATGAATTGCCCAATAGCATATTCCACATCTGCATGTTAACTTAAAACTATTTCATTTTCACAGGTAAAGGGTAAACATGTTGGGGAAAAGCATATAAAGGTATTTCTTCTGTCAATTACTGTGGTAACTTGCTAAGGAGATTATGTGATGACTTGAATTTTGATAGAAAAATGACATTTTGACCTTCATTTGACCTTCATTTTTTCCTCGAAACATTAATATTTTACACTGCCTTTAATATTACATGACAAACACAATAGGCAAGTTTAAAGGCGTATTCTCCCCATTGAAAATGGAAGCTGACATACCATACATGCATTGAATATGACTCTGTTATGTCAACTTTCTGCTGCTTCACTTAAATATTTGAGTGCACCGGTAATCGAGCATTTTGTCAATTTGGTCCTAAATATTCAAGATGGGCCCAGACATTTTTCTTGAAACGATTGAAGAAATGCCAGAGAATCCTTTTTTAAAGATATTTCTCGCCTAAAGATATTTCCAGGATGAAATAGTTATTCTGTGAGAGTTTAATAAGCTGCTAACTGAACAATTCAAAGAAGAAATGCCTTTATATTATGTAATTTGCGGTTAGTTTGACCTTGAGTGACCTCTAATATCACAACAATATACCCACCCCTAGGTTGGTTGCGTGAAATGGAAAGATTGTCTTACAACAAGCATTTTGATACCAAACAATGCCTATGATGTTTGGTTTTCACAACTTTTATGACCTAAATAGTGGTCCCATAATAGCACTTTCTCACAAGCCATCTTTTAACACTTATTATTAGCATGGTATAGCCAAATGCCGCATTCCATGTCGCCATATTTACTTAAAACAACTTCATTTTTACAGGTAAATGGTAAAAAAGGTATTGATTGACCATATTTGAGATTATTCATCTGTCAGTTATTGTGGTAACTTGGTTTGGAAACTATATAATGACGAAACACAACTACTTCATCAAAATCTCTTTATCAAAATTTGAATCTTTTAGAGAAAAAAAAGACATTTTGACCTTTATTTGACCTTCAATGACCCCTGAATTTTAGAAATTTTTTACCATCATCTTCCAGATTAAAGATAAAATTAAACCTGATATTGTGATGCATCATCTACTCCTTTACGACTGGTAAAACTTAAGATACAGTCATTTTGATTTTCAAATTTGTACCATTTTAGGCTATTTTAGGGGGCTCCAGGTGGGCCTGGTACCCTACTTTGTACCTTAAATCTCAAAATTGGACTTATAATTCTAATCAATGAACTTTCTAAAATGTTTAACAACTCCACTAAAAGGCATTCCTTTAGAAAAAGTGGCTACATATAAGAAATCCATACCTACAAAAAAAACTGAGAAATTTATGAATGGAAACTATAGTTTATGGGAAAATCCCAGATTCTTGATTTGGCAGCCATTTTGACCTTGAATGACCTTTATTACATCATGGGTTATAGTGAGTCATGTGATTAGTATTACAAAAGGTACTTCCCTTTCAGACCAACATTTTGATACCAAACACTCATTCCTATGTTTGGTCTCAGCTGAGTTATGAACATTTTAGGATGTCTTTCCTACCCCTACACCTATCATTTTGACCATTTTTAGGCCTTTTTGCATATTTTGGGGTGTTTCAGACAAATGCAAAATAGGGGCTTAAAACTGAAAATTGACTTTGGTATCCATCATATTCAGATTCAGCAATATCAAATTATGCTAAAACCGTTGGCAAACCACTTTTATCCCAAAATGCCTGAAACTCCTTAAATAAGGCCCTTTCCCAGATTTCAGACCTGACTATATATCCAAACATGCAGAATCTATCTGATTTGTAATGGCTCACAGTGCACAAATTACCGCCCCATTATCAAACAGGGAAACAGGCAAAGCCACTATATGCTGGATCCAACCAGCTAATCTGTATTAATTTTGTATATAACCCTTTTGTTTGTTTTTTCTTTGATTCTTTCCAATTTATACGTTATATATATATATATATATATATATATATATATATATATATATATATATATATATATATATATATATATATATATATATATATATATATAGCCTTGTTTTGTATGTCTTTGTAGTTCACCTCTACAGTCAATAGATACATGTATATAAAACAATACAATTCAAATCTCTACGCGTATTCAACAAATTAATATTTTGCCCACCATAGAAGTTTTTGTATTATACTATAGATGGACAAAGCTCGTTGAATCAATCTGTCAGTAAAGTCACGAATATAGCGCAATTGGTGTTGTAGTTATTCTTTTCCCGATTCTATCTACATTTTAAACTGAAATGTTATTTTGGCCTTGGTTTCTCCTTTGTGAAACACACTAAGTAGTACACACCATTTCCTATTTCCTCGTGTATATTCGCTAAGTTATTTATTTGCATCCTGATGGGATGACATACAGTCAATAAACACACAATGAAAATACAGAACTTGATATGTGGGAAACAATGACGACTAATGTATGTAGTAGGATTTAGTTTTGTAACATTCGCTGATATAAAAGGGACTGTACAAAGACAAAAACACGTATTGGATCTTCCATGCAGTGATCTAAACGGGATTGTACAGAGATAGGATCTTCCATGCATGGTTTACACAGACACACGATTGTTTGCCTTGATTTATAGGTGCTCAGGTGTTGCGATGAGTTCCACAATACACCTAATTCGGGGCCGCATCGTAACGGTCTCCAATTCACATCAATTCCCCTTGTAATTGCGCCGTGACATTCATCTCGTTAATGGGAAAGATGCGCATCAATCCGTAACTCCTTTCAAGATTGTGATCTTTTCGGTGCCATCTGTTGGCCTCGTTGACAAAGATAGGGAGCGGGAAAATGAGCTCTCACGCAAACGGACCTTTAACTGACGATCATTTGTGCACCTGCGCTCCGGGCAGATTTAGGAGATTTAGGAGGCCGCGGAGAGGGATAATCCATAGAGAGCTTTCAAGTGTGATGATCCCTCTGGTCCTCGGGGGCATAGCAACCTGGTCTAGTAGATAGCACACGCCCGCGGCCGCGCATGCGCACAGCTTGATTTGTTTCAAATAATCGTCATGCCGCAAGTGAAATATCATCAGCCAACGGAATGCGTTTACGAGACCGATAAAATACACATCTGTTTTCAGGGAAGTTCTGTAGTAGTCACCAAAGTTATTGTTACAGTTAAAATGTTTGCTTTGAGTCTCTGGATCACTACACGCGTATTGGCACCGTCGCTATACAAATGTGCGGTGTTGTGAAGGGTTTTCTACGCTGTCTTTGCACTCATTGTGAATACTAGTATTTGAAAGGAAAGTGACATTCTTCCTCATGCCGAGTTTCTATGTAGCCGTTATGAGCGTAAGCAACGTGGACACAGACAGACACGGAAAATAAGAATAAAAATTATGTCAGGAAGGGTGGGATATCTTTCTATCTCTATCTATCTATCGTTCTATGTATGTGTGTGTGTTGCTGAAACATATTTTTCTAAAGCTATGAGGGAGAAAAGAAATTCCCAATTGCAATTTCCAATCGGGCTACTGATAATGAAAATGAAATCACCATAGTTTGATCAAGCAAAACGCAGGATAACATATACCACATGAACACTGTTAGGTGTGAAGGGCCATGTGCTGGCTGTCAAATTTCCTGTTTTAAATTTTATGTAAAGTGGCAGAAACAATTATTCTCAAGCTTTCGAGGTATAAAAACGAAACGTTTGGCACTCGATGTATCACTCGGCGGCCTTGAGGAGAATGGTACATTACAACCAGGCACTGGAAGACGTCCGGTCGACTGGTGCGGGAATTGAATGTGTGTACTGTACACCCTAAGTCCGAAATTTCATTCCTACACCTCGCTCGTGGGGATCTACGATGGTGCAAGTGTGAACAGCAGAAAAAAAAAATTAAATTTATTTTCTCCACCGTTTTTTTACCAAAACAGCAGAAAAAAAAATTTAAATTTATTTTCTCCAACGTTTTTCCAAAAACAGCAGAAAAAAAATATTTAAATTTATTTTCTCCAACGTTTTTCCAAAAACAGGAGAAAAAATATATTTAAATTTATTTTCTCTAACGTTTTTCTAAAAACAGCAGAAAAAAAATATTTAAATTTATTTTCTCCAACGTTTTTCCAAAAACAGCAGAAAAAATAAATTTAAATTTATTTTCTCCATCGTTTTTCCAAAAACAGCAGAAAAAAAATATTTAAATATATTTTCTCTGCTGTTTCACATAGTTTGCCCTTCTCCCGCTAGATGTCCCCCTTCACCACTTCCAAGGGAGCACTCATTATTTGAATTTGATAGTATGTGGTGACCAAAATGGCATGTAAAAGTGGACAAAAAAGACATTTTGGAACATTCATAATTGATATTGAATATTGATAAATGAATGAGGAATTTCATAGTTCATTTATGAATTGCAAATATTCACTTTTCATTATGCAGTCGTGACCAGACTCGGCTCTACGACGGTCAGCGTATATAGGCCTGTCATGAGAGTGGCATGGGGAAAGATCGACTCTGTATTAAAGGAGCATAAGCACGGCCACTTTGCACCTTATCAGTTACTCAGGAAATCACAAGTTTACCTGAGGGGGGGGGGGTCTAGTATTTAACAAATGATAAACATGATTCGAGAGCGCCCCGACCAACTTCCAGTTTGGTACGACATTTGTACTTAGTGTTATAAATTCGCCTCCTATTCAAGGATTGGCTTCGTAGCCTAGAGGTTAATTGTCCGGCTCTCACGTGGACGATAAGGGCAAACTATGTGAAACAGCAGAGAAAATATATTTAAATATTTTTTTTCTGCTGTTTTTGGAAAAACGATGGAGAAAATAAATTTAAATTTATTTTTTCTGCTGTTTTTGGAAAAACGTTGGAGAAAATAAATTTAAATATTTTTTTTCTGCTGTTTTTAGAAAAACGTTAGAGAAAATAAATTTAAATATATTTTTTCTCCTGTTTTTGGAAAAACGTTGGAGAAAATAAATTTAGATATTTTTTTTCTGCTGTTTTTGGAAAAACGTTGGAGAAAATAAATTTAATTTTTTTTTTCTGCTGTTTTGGTAAAAAAACGGTGGAGAAAATAAATTTAATTTTTTTTTTCTGCTGTTCACACTTGCACCATCGTAGGGATCTCTATTTTCTAAATACCCTATTATTGGCGGATGTCAAAGCGATCGATCTGGACGACTATGGCAATTTAGGGTAGCCTGCGGGACTACTTGTAGATAGAGGGAGATTATGGAAACAAGTTATCAGAACGAATTTATGTCCAAGTCGTAGAGTCGTTATTGTTATCTATGTGTTCAAAAGCTTATACTCTGCCAAGGGCTATCCGAGGATCGTAGCTGAATTGTCATTTGGTTAAAACTGTATGTAACATGAATATCTTCTATTATATGCCGAACTGCTTTTAAAGAACATAACTCACATACTTTACCACATTCTCCTACCCAGAGATCCCGCTACGCATAGTATCTCTGCCACTACGTCGGGACTATTTCGCGGAATATTTTGAAAAGTGACGTCATTAGATATATCCCATTGGTCCAAAACGTGTGATTCACGCGACGCGCGTGGTCAAAATTACAATCAACAATGACGTCATCCTCGCAGAGGCCTGTTTGTTGCGAGAGCGCTGGTCGGCCGACTGGCCGATTGGTCAATGCAGGACTTTTCACCGCATTTTCTCATGAGCTATCGCAAATAGTACTGAGGCATTACATCCGAAATGTCATAAATATCATAGTTTGCGCAATTACAAATAACTGAATGGCGAATAATGCATGAAAGCTTCATATTTGGTATAGTTTTGAAATCGTACCATGAAACAGAACGAAACCTCCAAAGCATGTAGGGACTACTAGAGTGATCGTGCGGTCGGGAGCAGAGATACTAGTCGTGTAGCAATCCAACCGGAAGACGGTATCGTCGCCCTGGCAGAGTGACTTTACCAGGTGAATGTATTTAGACCCGCAACTGGTGCACCATCGGAGTTGGCACCTCCCGGGGAACCCTAAGGCTGGTGTGGCACCATGCTCGCCTTATAAAGGAAGGGGGATGTGTGGATCTGTCTATGGATACCTTGCATCTAAATAATCCCTCGGTCCTCTTTGGATCTTATTAGGCTCTGATCCTACTCTTCTTTCACCTAGAATAATCACGCTTTGTCATTGTCCTTCAACAATGACAAAGGACCGCTTTTTGCTAGTATCTTATGGCAGTAAATGACCACTGTGTGTCGATGTGCCTTTAAACACTTATCCATGCATCCATTCATTCATTCATTGAATGTATTTAGCACAAACTGGGTTAGCCTAATAATGGCTGTGAAATAAGAACAATTACATTGAGGAATAATGAGGGAACAAAAGAAATGGCTTACAATTGTGGATATTGTTCTTGAGCTCATGATATTATAAGACCAATCCGAAAACACCGCAGGCATATTCCATATACAAATACAACTATGTATAGTTCTTGCATTATTAATAGAGACGGTCCTTATCAGGGTGGCAATTCACACTAAGACCCCTATTACAGAGCCTGATGAAGCAGCTTATATTAGAAGGGGCATGGGTTACAGAAAGTGGCAACAATTGGAAGCTTAAAGCATCCATTAACCCCAATCAAAGCCTATTTAATGAAGTCATAAGTGGTTACGGTTATCTAACATAGTGGGCTAATTGTCCAACATCGATCCCCTCGACGTACGGATATGTAAAGGTTCAGCGAAGATCATTTCTGACTGTTGTCTAATAAACGCAGAGGATTATAAGTTGAAACATAGAGTGGGTGTGAAATGATGTAATTTGTGTGATCTATGTGGATATGAAGATTCTATGCACATGGTAATGCAGTGCCCCTTTCTTCATAAGAGAGACGAAATGTACTAATATCTCGGAGACATACCAAGTGGTATCTGTGCTATCCATACTGTATTGTATGATATTATTTCTTTTAGAAAAATAAACATTACAAAATGAGAAAAAAATCTTTTTACAAAAAGTACGATATATTCACCTCAGGTATGTCAATGTTATCATTATTCTTGGCAAACCTGATATTGTATTTAGGTCCTTTTTTGGTGCGAATCCACTCACGAGGAGTTTAAAGTCGTGTGGGACTGCTGGCACATAGCATGCAATCATGTTTATGTAATATCATATTACTAGATCAATCACACCTTTGAAAGTAACTTTTGAATCAATGAAAATTATACAAAATATTTGAATGAGAGTTTTATGTTTGATTCTTACAACTATATTTCTGTCAAATATATTCCTAAAAATTCTCTGGTTACAAAGATATGCTTAAACTAGTCAGGACGTTTTTGGCGCTTAACGTATTATTAGTGCCCATAGAATAAATGGAAGGGTTAACATCAGGAAGGTTTTCAGATGGTTGGTACATGTAGCCTCAAGTACAGTACCGACATTTAAATCCTACACCGGTCGACCGGACGTCTACACTTGCCTGGTAGTACAAACACCCATGGATGACTTGTCAAATGTATAAGCAGCACATCAATGACTCACGTAGCTGACGGATCAAAGCTACGTTCAGTTGTGATGTCATCTATGCATACATACCCAGGAAACCGGATGGCAATTGGGCGTGCGGTCGTGTATTATGCTCGGGCTGCCCACGCATTCAGAGCAGGAATTAAACGTCCCCACTGTAGCAAGCAACCCGTATATTATACAGCTTCCTCGATATAGTTCCATAATGGGCCCAACAAAAACAATAGAACATCGCTGGTTTAATGGCTGACAAGACGATAAATCCACAGGAGAAAAATGTACTTCCTTTCATTAAAAACCATTCCCACATGATTTCCTTTTTTACCTTCTACCCAAAGTCATGGCACTTTCTGAACCGACTTCTGGTGGATAAAACTACACATACGGTCATGGGAAATCAATGGTAAGACAAGAGATATACTTAAGCATTTCATCTTAGAGGGTCAGACACTTAAGGGTGACATGGATGCTTAATGGCACCCAACTGTGGTGACTTTGATGCTCAATCTTGAAATTAAAATTTAAATATTCATGAGGCCTACAATATAACCGGTACCTGCATGCAGTTTTAAGAGGAACGATTTTATGTAATTACCATGACTTTTTACATCATGATTTAGGTAATAGCCTTAAGAGGATCGAGGATCCATAACTAAGAATAAACTAATTCCCTGTAATTCAGTTATGTTAGTCAATTCTGAAAACCAAAAGTTTGAACCGAAATATAAATGATCCATTTCTTAGAATAAACAACCTCAGTGTTATTCATTCATGTTAGTCAATTCTAAATAACAAAAGTCCCAACCAAAATGCTAATTGTTGTTAAAGCTCCAGCTCAACCACTTGTTTATATAAGCACAATAACATGTGTAACAACAATCAGCCTACAATGCATACACTTCATTTTTCTTTACAGTTTATGTGCTACTTTTGCTATTTCATATCGTTTCATGTGTACGAGTTAATATCAATAAACATACGATTACATTTCTTAAATTGCCAACATAAATCTCCGTTCAAAGTGTTTTAATCGTATATAAGACCAATAGGATTCATGGACTTAATCTGGATTTAGAAACCGGATGCCCCAAGATTAGTAATTGTGAAATCTTTGGGCAACCATTTTCTTAAGGGGGACCAAAATATATTCAGATAACTACCATAGATATGTATTTACTTACCAAGAAGAAAATGTATAATACCCTTATGGTATTCCAAAGTAATTATGAAAATAAAAAATCATGAAAAGATATTCAATTATTTGCTTGAGAAACGACATTTTTAGAAGATTCTCACATTTCTTTCATATTTCATTTCACTTTATTATTATTATTATTATCATTATTATTATTATTATTATTATTATTATTATTATTATTAATAAAATTATTATTTTTTTTAATTTCTTTTTTTTTTTTTGTTTTTTGGGGGGGGGGTATCCTGATGAGTCTTTTCTGAGGGTTCAGGTGTCCAAATGACACCCTGACACCTTGCTGGCTAAGACCCTGGACTGCCTGCTGTAATATGAGTATTAGCAACAACTCAATTCCGTGTTAGCAATGACCATCCATCTGATGGCCAAAATAGAATAATCACTGATCTATATTACGCCATTTTCGTAACCTTAGAATTGACAGGATAATGGAGTATGTCAAATGTAATACGAACAATTGCATTACCGATGTGCCATCACATTTGCTGCCACGCTTTCAATGCATTGCCTATTTAGATAACACACGTTATCTAATATATTTAGGAAATAATTCATTAGCCAGCAGACTATGTATACATGAACAGTTGTGTCAGAAATGTCCTCGACAATTGATAATAAGGGGAAATTGCTATATTTCAAAACAACCACCCATGTTTTCTGAATATAATTTTATATGTTGTAATATGTGTTTTTTGTTCTACAAAATATTGACGTACCTTTCATATGCTATAGGATCAATATAGATCCATATGTATATACATTGGATCTTATAAAGGCCATCTACTTTCACATGTATGATGTGTTCTAGCTGTGGGATTTCAACTATTTAGCTGACGCAAAATCGGCAATAATGGTCTCATTAATATTACACTATGATCAATAATGTATATGACATCGCATCTATTATCAGCTAATATTGTTATTGTTGTACTGACAATATATTTTGTAACATCTACATGTAGCTTATTCATTTACACTGATTTGATGTATCATATTTTATGCATTGTCATAGTCAATAAATATACTCGTACATAAATTCAAACACACAATATGGATTCTAAATATACGACTCTAACATAGTTTACAATGAATGCAGCAGGATGTATCACCACACTATTCTTTGTTAGATGTTGTTTCTATTCAGAATTAATATAAATAACAGAAACATTGCAAAATAAATATGAATTAGACTAAACTGATCCTTTCAACGATAAGGTAGATCTTGAAGTAAGGATTCAGTTATTGACCAAATCATATAGGCATGATCATGTGTGGACAGAACTTTAATTTATCTAACTTTATCATTTGCATCATGAGCAAAACACAAATTAATTGAAAGAAACTGTAAAGTGCTCTCAAAATCTACTAAAGAATCAAACTGCATTTTAGTAAAAAAAATCTATCACGGGTCACTATTGGCTTATCGTGTGTTTTTTTAAAGTTCAATAATTCTGCATTCCAGATCACTGACAAGGGGTGAATAAAATCCAAACCACTGATAAGGCGTGAAGAAAATCCTTTGTTATTGTCGAATGGGAGTTCGTTGACCCCCATTCCGATTCCCCTAAGAACTACATGTAATAAGGATGCTCGCTAGTTTTAAGTGGGGACTATCCTCCTGGGATGTTCTAATTGCATCATTTGGGCCTCACACATGAGAAGTACATTTCCAGCACATTACTGTCTGCTGAGATAGCTTAGATAGTCAATCTGACATTGATTATGTAAGTGAGTACCAACATGCTATAGACCATACGCATGATATTAGTTCACTGCTAGCTTTAAATGGTGATAATCCTTACGTTACAACGGTATTACATAGATACATACAGTGCCGACATCTAATTCCTGCATTAAATGCAGGGAAGACCGAGCGTAATACACGACCGCATGCCCAATTGCCACCAAGTTTCCTGGACACGTATGCAAGGGTGACCTCACAATTGAACGCAAGCTACGTGGATCATTGATCTACATTGCTTATTTTTGACATGTTATCCATGGGCGTTTGTACTACCAGGCACTGCCAGACGTCCAGTCAACTGTTGCAGGAATCAAATGTCTATACTGTAAGTATGCAGTACGGTAAACATAGCGTACACAGTCCGAGTTCTACGTCATGTGTTCCCTTATTTGTTTTGAAGTGAGCACTGGATGCCTAAATTAATCGATAACGTTTAATAAGCCAATGATGCAATATCTAATATTTCTTTAACAATTATACTACCCTGCATAAACCTATTCAAAACAGCTGTACAAGATAGAAAAAATAAATGCTGGAGGCATACATTCATTCGTACTATCTGTAATATTGTTAAAAATGACAAGAATACTGTGTAATGCTTTTCCCAGGTGTATCTTGCCTTTGTATACAGGTAATTATCTACACGACATTCCTTTTTAATATTTGAAAAAGTTTTGATTTTATAAGCATAAACACATGGCAGTACAACCTATTGCATATATCATAACGAAATATCACATGACTTTAAAATACTTATGTGTAAATATATGTAATGCTCAGCATCCCAAACAGATTATTGGATGAAATTGATCTTTATCCTCCTTTTTCTAAATTTTCCATCCTTATTGGACGTTGGTCAAGAAGTTACCTATCAAAGAGATTACTGTTTGGTACAAAACTATCTACACAACACAAGTATTGAATACGAGCGAATATATTATCAATTGGCGACAAATTAGAAAGCAGTTCTTTTTATTAAACATTACTGCAAATTCCTTTTATTACAGGGCATTTTATCCAAGTCAGATCTACTAATGAATATGTTACATAAGCAGCAAGGAATATTTGCGATTAAATATGGACACAAGGCGATGTGATGATATCAGTGTCCATCATTCAAGGCAATTACATATCTTCTAATACCATTCCATTAAAGCATCCTCTCGTAGAACCTATTACCTACTACATGTCTCGATTAAATACGCATTGTATTCGATATTATATAACATTCATTATGCATACTGTGTCATCCCAATTCATATACGTATAGACTGCTAGGTCAGTATGAGGGTAGTGAATATGTATGTCTGGCGTTTTTGAAACAAGGCCGTCCGCTGTTTCATGGTTAGCATTTTGCAAATTCGTGGCTTTATTAACGAAGCACATAGTATCATATATATATATCTATCTATATCTATATATACATATATATATATATATATATATCTATCTATCTATATCTATCTATATCTATATATATATATATATATATATATATATATATATATATATATATATATATATATATATATATATATATACATGTATATATATATATATATATATATATATATATATATATATAGATATAGATATAGATATAGATATAGATAGATAGATAGATAGATAGATAGATAGATAGATATAGATAGATAGATATAGATTGCAACAAAGGTCCTTTTTCCAATTGAATTCATTTTTTAACATGTGGGTTTTCTTCTATTCAGATTGTTTCAATTTTGTAACGATTACTTTTTCACACATACAGCACCGATATAAAACATGCACATCTTTCAAAGTGATTGAAATGTTATCAAATGCGATTAAGACTGATTTCTTAATTCAAAAATGTCGATATTAGTCGAATAGAATTGGACATCCCAATTCCCCCGATCATTGACACTATTCGGGAAGATGCAATTTTCTGTGGCTGAGGAGCCTCAATTCCTGTTATTAGAGGAACTCAAAATCTAATCAATAACTTCCGCCAGCAAGAGGTGTCACAGCAAGAATACAACGGTCGCGTGTAATTCACATCTTCTGCTTGGGAACACAACCTAGATTAATAGAGTCAACTCGTTCTGCTCTTATCAAAAGTAATGATATCTCATTTCGCACAAGCTCCTCCATTTTTATGGGATCGCGCCAAACCTACCGCGGCTAGGGCGACTTCGGGATTAATCAGTAGAACCTCCTCGACCATGTCAATAGCTACACAGATATACAACTAGATGGCACGCAAAAGTGTACATCACAAATATCCCATTAACCCTTTGCGACAGTACTGGAACCTCGTAGCTAACCATAAAATAATGTATTGTTGTAAATACTTGTCATTTATTCATAGTTCTTAATTCGAAAATTCATGTTTATCAAAAAAGAAAAAAATGTCTTTCATGATTTTTATTACAAATTTTATGTTTTTCAATTAAAAAAGGAAACAAACATGTATTTAAAAGTAATGGTTATGAAGTCTGATGAGAAATGCGAATTTTGTAAAATGTTACTGAAGATTTAATTCATATTTTTTTATCTTTAGTTCACGTTTTCTGTGGCAAGAGCCATAGTCAATAAAAATACATACATACAGATGTCCTAGGTATTTAGGTGCGACCAGCGTTGTTCTTCGTAGGAGTAGATCAATTTCGAATTTCGATTTTTCGACACTTTTCTGTCATATTGCGGCTAATTCGTGACTAGCCAGTTGTAACTGGTACGAGGAAACCGGAGTAACTGGCGAAAACCACCGCCTAACCACAAGGAGTAGATCAATGATTTACCTTATCATATAAGCTATTGGCATTGACATGACCTACCTTTATTTGATACATATTTGGACTAACTAAGGTGGAGAGCTGGAAACAAGTTCTCGTAGGCTTTAGATTAAAACTAAGAGGCTTGGACAAAACATTTGGGAATCCATCGTTTGTGAGTATAAATTAATGTGGTGATCATGAATACCAAAAGAATTACAAAAAGAGAAAAAAGAACAAAAAGTCGAATTGAACGATATCATATGGGAATTATCAATTTACAATTTCCAATGAACTGAGGAAAATGTAAAATGTATTGAAATGCAGAGGTGGTGGAATAAATAATGTTTGCCGTGAAGAATTAATGAACAAAATGATATTGTTCATGAGTACCTTATTCGTGTGTGCATATTCTGTAATATAAGAACAAACCTTATTGCACATTTTGCACAGGTTCAAATACATCAAAAAAGGAAAAAAAATGTATTTTTCATCTTTTTCAATTCCTTCTTTTTTATTAAAAAAAGAAAAGAAACTCGTGATTTTATGTTTTACATTTTATACATTTTATATATATTTATATATATATATATATATATATATATATATATATATATATATATATATATATATATATATATATATATATATATATATATATATATATATATATAAATATATATATATATATATATATATATATATATATGATAAACATAAGCATATTAAGCTAAGCTTTACTCTATTCGTTTGTTTACATTATTAGTGTGACCTGTTACACAGGAGCTCCTGCTAACCTGCAAGATATCGAGCTGCCAGAATATCAGTCCCCCACTCAGCGAAACTATTGTTTGTACAGGGGTGGCATTACCTGACCGTCTATTTACCCATCTACCATGCTATATCCGATATTAGATGCACGCTTATGGACCCCCAGGGGTCCTTCACACAATAACTGCTGATTACTCGGCCAAAAGTGGGGGCCGTCCAAGCCCCAGGAGTACATTAACCGATTTGTGCTCAAGAGTTTATCTGAAAATTGTCGTCTGGATCTATACTAATTTTGACAATAACTTAGGATTTAAGAATAGCTTAACAAAATATTTCAAGGAGAGTTGTTGGTATTTTTCTCATAAACATTTTTCCTTCAAGTATTAATCGGAAAAAGTTTTTTTCATGATTTTTTCATCAAAATCGTCTGGCTGATTTTGGTCATTGCGTGAATCAATGGGTTAAATCATACTGTTATCACTGCGCTGATCTCTGGCGTCAATATTTAGCCACGAGTGGCGACTGATCTCTTCTGGTACACATGGGAATGCGTTGTTCATACCCGCTAATGGTTTGGGGGAGGGGGGGCAGGGTTGAAATAAAGTGAGTGAGTGAATGAGTGTTTAAAAGCACATCGGCACACAAAGACCATTTCGTGCCACAAACTATTATCAGAAAGTGGTCCTCTGTCATTGTTGAAGAACAACGACAACGCATTATAATTCTAGATGAAAGAAGAAAAGGAGGAAGAATAAGAGCAGAGCATTTAGATCCAAAGAAGGCAGGGATAGTTTAGATGCATGGTATCTGCAGACAGATCCACACATCCCCTTCTTTCATATGGCGAGCAGGGTGCCACACCAGCTTGGGGTTCCCCTTGAGGTGCCAACTCCTATTGCACACCATTTCGCAAGCCAATAGGTGTACCCCGTGCGGTGTCGGGGGTTGTTTTAGAAATAAAAATCTCTTATCAAATCCCATATGCATAAGCAACGGAGTAGCGATATTTCGAGCCTTTAAGAAACACTGTTATAAGTTTAAAAAAAAAACACACACGTTCATACGGCGTCCCCTACCTAATATTTTGACCGGCTATTCATAAAATTGTAAAAGAAGCAGCTATTATTGACACATCAATCCTTCCACACATATCTATTCATGACCATACCAATGCAGTGTTCCTCTCTTTGCGCTATTTGGAGAATATTCTTAATATGATAAATTCTTTCTAATTCTCTATAAGGCATTTTTTTTTTATTTTCCTATTAGTTCACTTTGTATCATCCTATATTCATACGATGGGAATATTGTACAAGTAAAGTGTCATGTTGTATACAAGCATTGTATTCCTCCAAATATTCCATTGCTATGGAATGTAGGTCACACTAACTATACCCCACCCTGTAAGTATTTTTCACCTGCGAAAAAAACGATCAATGCAGTATCATTAGAATGAAATCGCCATAGCTGGCAGGCAATGAATAAAAAACATTCTTTAAATTAAAAGAAAAATGGCGTATACATGCAGGTTTCTTGTATACAGGCACATATGTGATGGAAAAAATTACCATGAAAGCATTATGTAAAACAAAACTA
>OZ012687.1:35519518-35537018 GCA_963942565.1 Maea johnstoni
TATTCTTCAATCCTAAGTTATTGTCAAAATTAGTATAGATCCAGACGACAATTTTCATAGGAACTCTTGAGCACAAATGGGTTAATGTACTCCTGGGGCTTGGACGGCCCCCACTTTTGGCCGAGTAATCAGCAGTTATTGTGTGAAGGACCCCTGGGGGTCCATAAACGTGCATCTAATATCGGATATAGCATGGTAGATGGGTAAATAGACGGTCAGGTAATATAGTTTCGCTGAGTGGGGGGCTGATATTCTGGCAGCTCGATATAGTGTAGGTTAGTAGGAGCTCCTATGTATCAGATGCCACTAATGATGTAAACAAACTAATAGAGTGAAGCTTAGCTTCGAATTTATGTTTTTCATGTATATGTGTGTGTATATATATATATATATATATATATATATATATATATATATATATATATATATATATTTATATATATATATATATGTATATATATATATATATATATATATATATATATATATATGATAATAATAATAATAATAATAATTGGAATTTATATAGCGCCTTTTCCATTCATAAAATGTTCAAAAGCGCTGCACATTGTCATAGTTTGAGTAATAGTCCACAACGCCTCAATGGGCGAGCCTGAAAAGGTGTGTTTTGAGACACTTCTTGAAGGCCTGACACGATGTAGAATCCTTCAGGTGTTGTGGAAGCGCATTCCATAATCTCGGTGCACTAATGGAGAAAGCGCGATCTCCAAATTTGAGTCTAGTCCGAGGCTCGTCCAGAAGGCCCTTTGCTTCTGATCGTAGATGGCGTCTGGGTTTATAAGGCACGAGCAGCTCCTTGATGTACTTAGGTGCAAGTCCGTTTAGCGCCTTGTATACCAGCAGTAGGACCTTAAATTGGATGCGGAATTTGATTGGTAGCCAGTGAAGCTTGATGAGAACAGGTGTGATATGTTCATACTTCCTGGTTCTCGATACTATCCTTGCTGCACTGTTTTGTAGTCGCTGCAGCTTTGCAATCAAATCCTGTTGTATTCCAATTAGGAGAGCATTGCAGTAATCCAAGCGAGACATTACCAGTGACTGCATCACTGTTTTTGTGGCATCTTCTGTTAACACACGTCTCGCTTTTCCAATATTTCTCAGGTGAAAGCTAGATTTTTTGACAACACTTTTGACATGGGGGTGCCATGGTCAGTTGAGAGTCAAACATAGCTCCCAGATTCCGCACAGGCTCAGATGCAACAGACACATCAGTCCCCGCTACAGAGAGTGACTTAATGTTCAGTTCAGCTAGGTGTTTCTTAGAGCCGAATAGAATGATTTCAGTCTTGTCATTGTTGAGTTTCAGTTTGTTCTGAGACATCCAGACACTAATGTCACACAAACATTTCTCAAGATTTAGGATTTCACGTTTGACTATTGCGTTATCACTTGTCTTTTTGAATGATAAGCAGAGCTGGGTGTCATCAGGTACGATTTGAACCACTGTAGAGCAGATCCTTTAACTCCAAGAACTGACTCCATCCTAGATAGAAGGATGGAGTGATCGATTGTATCGAAAGCAGCGCTAAGATCGAGTAACACAAGGATCGCAGCCCCACCCTGATCGAGAGTGCGAAGGATGCCGTTCTGTACCCGTACAAGTGCAGTCTCAGTGCTATGACATGCTCTGTATGCCGACTGCATGGGTTCATGTAGCTGATTGATAGTCATGTAATTTGTAAGCCTTGCAGCAACTACCCTTTCCAATACTTTTGACAAGAATGATAAGTTGCTTACAGGACGATAGTTCTTGAGCACCTCCGGGTCGAGATCATCTTTCTTCAGTAACGGAGTGACTAATGCCTGTTTCATGGAGTCAGGCACGTTGGCACTCTGCAACGACAAATTCACTAAAATCGTAACCATTGGAATAAGCTCATCTACCGAGTCTTTCACCATCCAAGTGGGAGCGGGATCTAGAGAGCAGCTCTTAGTCGGTGATTTTGATATGATTTTGCGAACTTCGCTTTCAGTCACGGCCGAGAAAACATTCAGTGAACATGTTAATGCCGGGGTAGGTAAATTTAACTGGTGTCTGGAGAGATCTGGCAGCTCCTCGCGTATCTTACATACTTTGTCAGTATAGAACACAGCGAAGCGGTTTGCCAATTCTTCTGTTGATGCATGCTCAGGGAGTTTCATCTCACTCCTTTGATGTAATATGTCTTTGACAATGTTACTGAGGTTTTTTGAATCAGTGGAGGACTCAGCTATCAGATTGTTGTAGTAGTCCTTCTTAGCTTGTAATAACATGTTGTTAAATTTGGTCCTCGCAGTTTTAAACAGGTCATAGTGGACAGTGAGGTTGGTGTCTCTCCACTTCCTTTCCCATTTCCTCTTTTCACGTTTTGCACCATACAAATCATCTGAGAACCATGGTTGTTTCGGTCGAATTGTTACCATTTTCACTCTTGCTGGTGCATGCTTGTCAAGTACCGTTGTTAGTGCAGAATTGTAGTGATTAGTCAAATCCTCCACGGAGCAGCCTTCAGCATTACCAGGTTGTAGAGCGTCCTTCAAGTCATCTCTAAAATTGGGCATGTTGACACTGCGGAGTTTACGCACTGACATCGGCACCTGGATCGGACGTGGTTTAGGGTGAGACACATCACACAGAATGAGGTTGTGGTCAGAGAGCTGGTCTCCAACCTTCCACTGACTTATAAGATTCTCATTGTCCCTGGTTATGACCACATCAAGGGTGTGTCCCGATTTATGGGTTCTGGTTGTGACATGCTGCTTGTAATTCAGGGTATCAAATAAGTCATTCATTTTGAGTGCTTCAGTGTCATTCCTATCCTCAAGGTGGAAATTGAGGTCTCCCAGAAGCAGGAAATGGCCAGTGGAAGAGATCCGGTCATGCATGAATGGTGAGAATTCATCAAAGAACATCTTATTTGTCAATTTATTTTTTTGCGATGGAGGTGGTCTGTAGACCACATTGACATTAAGTTGCTTGGAGCCTGTATTAACAGTAACCTCGCAATGCTCAAAACTGCTGAATTCACATGAGGTTTTTGACAACACTGATAGATTTTTCTTATACAATATTGCCACTCCTCCATATCCGCCATTTCCTTTACGTGGCACACTGAATAAATCATAGCCACCTATCTTCAGGCCTTTGATAAATAGCTCATCCTTTGCTGCTGAAGTTAGCCAAGTTTCAGTCATAGCCAGCATGTCAATATCATGCTCAATAATTGAATTCCTGATGATTTCAATTTTGTTTCTTGCTGACTGTGTATTCAAGAGGCAGATACACAGCTCTTTAGATCTCTTATCCTTTCTACTCACATTTGGGAAGAGGTTTGTCCTGGTTTCAATCTTTATCAAGTTGTCCCAGTTCACCCCCCTGCCCTGTACAGCCTGATGGGTTGGCCTGGGTGTTGTTGTGACAGTCAGGATATTCCGCACTTTTGATTTTCCTCCTGATATTCCTCTGTGTGTCTTGGGGATTGAGCAGATGTTATTTTGCCTCAGTTTTTCAAGCACTCCTAATGGCACCCTTGGTTTCGCCTGGATGACAGCCTGCTTGATGGTGAGCAGTAGATCCCTGGGGTATGCCCTGATACCAGTCATGCTGACCAGCTGGGGGATAAACACTGGCTTGAAAAATAGGTCAGGAGCCTTCTTTATGGCCCTTAATGACCTAACGGTTCGACTGCATCTGTGCCTTGTCCAGTAAATTTAGGCAAGATGCATACAAAAATCCTTATATTTTAGGCTTCACAGGTGATATTTTCTCTCCAAAAGTTATTCTGGTGAGTCCTGGTGGTGTTATGTCGAGACTGGGTAACTTCTGGCAGGTGAGAGATCCTTGATCACGCACAGTTGGTGAAAAAGCCAGGAGCCCATTTACAGGCAGCCCTGGGGGCGCACTGTGGGCTCTATCTCTAACTCTCTCTCTCTCTCTCTCTCTCTCTCTCTCTCTCTCTCTCTCTCTCTCTCTCTCTCTCTCTCTATATATATATATATATATATATATATATATATATATATATATATATATATATACAGTGGAACCTGTCTACATTGAACACTCACGGGAAATGAAAAAATGTTCAATGTACGCAGGTGTTCAATGTATCCAGGTTCTGAGTATTCGGAGGTTGGGGGAAATAGAAGCAATGTGAAAGGTAAATAGATAAACATGACCATTTTCTTGCAAAATCTACTATATCTTTACCTCACTTTCATCATATCGTTAAAAACTTCACATATTCAGCATTTGAAAAATATCCCTTAAAAAACACTTAATTTTACATATCTCATTTGACCTCATTTTCAGTGAAAAGTTTCAAATCAGTGCAGAATGTTAAATGTAAAAAGGTTAAATGTGTCCTACGGGAACACATTTTGTGTTCAATGTTCAAGGTAGACAGGTGTTCAATGTATCCAGGTAGCCTCCCATTGATTTTTAATGGGAGTGTGCCGGGACATGAAAAATTGTTCAATGTACGCAGGTGTTCAATTTGGCAGGTTCCACTGTATATATATATATATATATATATATATATATATATATATATATATATATATATATATATATATATATATATATATATATATATTTACATCATAATCATAATAGTGATGATAAAAATCATAAAATACCCAATTTCTCTTTTTTTTCTTTTTTAATAAATTTTAACATTTGAATTAAAAACCTGGAAGAATGACAAACATTTACAAATATAAATCATTTTTATGATTAGCTGCCAAGGTCCCATACTGTAGCATAGGGTTAATAGGGAATTTGTGATGTACACTTTTGCGTGCCACCTTGTTGTATATCTGTGTAGCTATTGACATGGTCGAGGAGGTTCTACTGATTAATCCCTGAGTCGCCCTAGCCGCGGTAGGTTCGGCGCGATCCCCATAAAAATAGAAGAGCTTGTGCGAAATGAGATATCATTACTTTTGATAAGAGCAGAACGAGTTGACTCTATTAATCTAGGCTGTGTTCCCAAGCAGAAGATGTGAATTACACGCGATTACACGCGACCGTTGTATTCTTGCTGTGACACCTCGCGCTGGCGGAAGTTATTGATTAGATTTTGAGTTCCTCTAATAACAGGAATTGAGGCTCCTCAGCCAAAGAAAATTGCATCTTTCCGAGTACTGTCAATGATCGGGGGAACGCGGGATGTCCAATTTCATTCGACTAAGATCAACATTTTTGAAATAGGAAATCAGTCTTAATCGCATTTGATAACATTTCGATCGTTTTGAAAGATATGAATATCTGATATCGCTACAGTATGTGTGAATGGTAATCGTCACAAAATTGAAACAATCTGAATGGCGCAAAACCCACATATTGAACAATGAAGACAATTGTGAAAATCTGAAAGGGTCCTTTGATGCAATATAAAGACATATATATATATATATATACATATATATATATATATATATAAACATATTTATATACATATATATATATATATACATATAAATATATATATATATATATATATATATATATATATATATATATATATTTATATATATTTATATGTATATATATATATATATATATGTATATATATATGTATATATATATATATATATATATGTATATATATATATATATGTCTTTATATTGCATCAAAGGACCCTTTCAGATTTTCACAATTGTCTTCATTGTTCAATATGTGGGTTTTGCGCCATTCAGATTGTTTCAATTTTGTGACGATTACCATTCACACATACTGTAGCGATATCAGATATTCATATCTTTCAAAACGATCGAAATGTTATCAAATGCGATTGAGACTGATTTCTTATTTCAAAAATGTTATATATATATATATATATATATATATATATATATATATATATATATATATATATATATATATATATATATATATATATATATATATATATATATGATACTATGTGCTTGGTTGATAAAGCCATGCATTTTCAAAATGATAATATATATACATATATATATATATATATATATATATATATATATATATATATATATATATATATATATATATATATATATATATATATACATACATACATACATACATACATACATACATACATACATACATACATACATACATACATACATACATACATACATATATATATATATATATATATATATATATATATATATATATATATATATATATATATATATATATATGATACTTTGTGCTTGGTTGATAAGGCCACGAGTCTGCAAAATGCTAACCATGAAACAGCGGACGGCCTTGTTTCAAAAACGCCAGACATACATATTCACTATCATCATACTGACCTAGTCTATACGTATATAAAACGGGATGACACAGTCTGCATATTTGATATTATATAATATCGAATGCAATGTGTGTTTAATCGAGACATGTAGTAGGTAATAGGTTGTACGAGACGAAGCCTTAATGGAATGGTATTAATAGATATGTAATTGCCTTGAAAGATGGACAATGATATTATCATATCGTCTTGTGTCCATATTTAATCGCAAATATTCCTTGATGCTTATGTAACATATTCATTAGCAGATCTGCCTTGTAATAAAAGGAATTTGCAGTAATGCTTAATAAAAGGAACTGCCATCTATGTCGCCAATTGGTGCTATGTATGCGCTCGTATTCAATAATTTTGTTGTGTAGATAATATTATACCAAACATTAATCTCTTTGAAAAGTACCTTCTTGACCAACGTCCAATGAGGATGGAAAAATTAGAACAAGGAGGATAAAGATCAATTTCATCCCATAATCTGTTTGTGATGCTGATCATTGCATTGATTTACACATACCGGTAAGCATATTTACGTCATACAATTTTCGTTATAATTCATGCAGTTTGTTATATTGTCACGTGTAAGTGCTTTGCTGAATAAATCAAAACTGTTTTAGAAATTGAAAAGGAATGTCGTGTAGATAATCACCTATATACAAAGGCAAGATACTCTGTGGAAAAGCATTACCTTTTTATTGTTGACAATATCATATATTGTACCGACTAATCTATGCCTCTAGCATTAATTCTTGTATCTAGTGCCGCTGTTTTGAATAAGTTTATGCAGGGTAGAATATTTTTAAGAAACAAGATATTGTATCAATGGCTTATTAAGCGTTATTAAAAGGCATCCAGTATTCACGTCAAAACAAATAGGGAAACATACGGCGTAGAACTCAGGCTGTGACCGCTATGTTTACCCTACTGCACACTAACATGTATGTATCTATGCTATACGGTCAATAAACACCATAACGTAAGGATTATCACCATTAAATGCTAGCAGTGAACTAATATCATGCGTATGGACAATATCATGTTGGTACTTACTTACATAATCAATGTCAGATTGACTATCTAAGCTATCTCAACAGACAGTAATGTGCTGGAAATGTACTTCTCATGAGTGAGGCTCAAATGATGCAATTAGAACATCCCAGGAGAATAGTCCCCACTTAAAACCAGCGAGCATCCTTATTACATGTAGTTCTTAGGGGAATCGGAATGGCGGTCAACGAACTCCCATTCGACAATAATAAAGGATTTTCTCCACCCCTTATCAGTGGTTTGGATTTTCTTCACCCCTTGTCAGTGATCTGGAATGTAGAATTATTGAACTTTAAAAAAACACGATAAGCCAATATTGACCGGTGATAGATTTTTTTACTAAAATGCAGTTTGATTCTTTAGTAGATTTTTAGAGCACTTTACAGTTTCTTTCAATTAAGTTGTGTTTTGCTCATGATGCAAATGATAAAGTTAGATACGTTAAAGTTCTGTCCACACATGATCATGCCTATATGATTTGGTCATTAACTGAATCCTTACTTCAAGATCTACCTTATCGTTGAAAGTATCAGTTTAGTCTAATTCATATTTATTTTGCAATGTTCCTGTTATTTGATTCTGAATAGAAACAACATCTAACAAAGAATAGTGTGGTGATACATCCTGCTGCATTCAGTGTAAAATATGCTAGAGTCGTATATTTGTATTCCATATTGTGCGTATGAATTTATGTATATTTATTGACTATGACAATGCATAAAATATGATACATCAAATCAGTGTAAATGAATAAGCTACATGTAGATGTTACAAAATATATTGTCAGTACAACAATAACAATATTAGCTGATAATAGATGCGATGTCATATACATTATTGATCATAGTTTAATATTAATGTGTACATTAGTGTCGATTTGCGTCAGTTAAATAGTTGAAAGCTATAACACATCATACATGTGAAAGTAGAGGGACTTTATAAAATCCAATGCATGTACGTATGGATCTATATTGATCATATGATATAGCATATGAAAGGTACATCAATATCTTTTAGAACGAAAAACACATATTACAACATATATGAATAATTAAAGAAAACATGGGTGGTTGTTTCAAAATATAACAATTTCCCCTTATTATCAATTGTCGAGGATATTTCTGACACAACTGTTCATGTATCCATAGTCTACGGGCTAATGAATTATTTCCTAAATTTATTAGATAACGCGTGTTATCTAAATAGGCAATGCATTGACATCGTGGCAGCAAATGCGATGGCACATCGGTAATGCAATTGTGCGTACCACATTGGACATACTCCATTATCCTGTCAATTCTAAGGTTACGAAAATGGCGTAATATAGATCAGTGATTATTCTATTTTGGCCATCAGATGGATGGTCATTGCTAACGCAGAATTGAGTTATTGCTAATACTTAGAACAGAGGGCAGTCCAGGGTCTTAGCCAGCAAGGTATCTGGATGTCATTTGGACACCTGAACCCTCAGAAAAGACACATCAGGATACCCCCGCCCCCATCCCCCCGCACCCAAGATAATAATGATAATAATGATAATAATAATAATAATGATAATAATGATATTAATAATAATAATAATAATGATAATAATAATATTAATAATAATGATAATAATTATAATAATGATAATAATAATAATGAAAATAATAATAATAATGATAATAATAATAATAATAATAATAATAATAATAATAATAATAATAATAATAATAATAATAATGATAATAATAATTATAACAATAAAATGAAATGAAATATAAAGGAAATTTGAGAATCTTCTAAAAATGTCATTTCTCAAGCAAATAATTAAATATTTTTACATAATCATGATAACTACATGTATGGCATACTATTAGGGTATTATACATTATTAATAAGGAAAATACATTGTTATGGTAGTTATCTGAATATATCGTGGTCCCTTTTAAAGAATGGCTGCCCAAATATTTTACAATTAGTATTATCTTGGGCACCCAGTTTCTAAATCATAGTTAAGTCCATTATTGGTACTCGTCTTATGTAGAATCAGTTTAAACGGCTATCTATGCAGGTAAGTTTAGTAATGGAAGCGTATGTTTATTGATTATATCTCGTAGACATGAAACGATGTAAAGTAGCATAAATAACACAAAGCAGTAAAGAAAAATGGAGTGTAAACACTGTAGGTTTATTGCTATTACACATGTAATTGTGCTTATATAGATAAGTGGTTGAGGTGGAGCTTTAACAGAAATTAGCATTTTGGTATTCAGAATTGACTACCATGAATGAATAACAGTGAGGTTGTTTATTCTAAGAAATGGATCATTAACATTTCGCTTCGAACTTTTGTTATTCAAAATTGTCTAACATAACTGAATTACAGGGAGTTAGTTTATTCTAAATAATGGAGCCTCGTTTTTCCGTCGTTGGAAATGCTATCACCTAAAGCATGATGTAAAAAATCATGGTAATTACATAAAATCGTTCCTCTTAAAACTGCATGCAGGTACTGGAATATTGTAGGCCTCATGAATATTTAAATTTTAATTTCTAGATTGAGCATCCAAGTCACTACAGTTGGGTGCCATTAAGCATCCATGTCACCCTTAAGTGTCTGACCCTCTAAGATGAAATGCTTAAGTATATCTATTGTCTTACCATTGATTTCCCATGACCGTAAGTGTAGTTTTATCCACCAGAGGTCGGTTCAGAGAGTGCCATGACTTTGGGTAGAAGCTAAAAAAGGAAATCCTGTAGGAATTGTTTTTAATGAGAGGAAGTACATTTTTCTCCTGTGGATTTATTGTCTTGCCAGCCATAAAACAGGCAATGTTCTATTGGTTTTTTTGGGGGGGTCCATTGTGAAGCTATATCGAGGAAGCTCTATAATATAATATACCTTCATGATGTGAATCCTCCCATCTATTCTATAGGCACTAAAATGCATTAAGCGCCAAAAAGCCCTGACTATTTTAAGGATAACTCTGTAACCAGATAACTTTTAGAAAAATATTTGACAGAAAAATAGGTATAAGAATCAAACATAAAACTCTCATTCAAATCTTTTGCATAATTTTCATTGATTCAAAAGTTAGTTTCAAAAGTATGATTGATCCTGTAATATGATATTACATAAACATGATTGCCTGCTACATGTATATGCAAGACATCACACACGACTTTAAACTTCACTTGAGTGGATTCGCACCCGAAAAGACCTAAATATAATATCAGGTTTGCCAAGAATAATGATAATATTGACATACCTAACGTCACTATATCGTACCCCTTGTAAAAAGATTTTTTTTCTCAGTTTCTAATGTCTATTTTTCTAAAAGAAATAATAGCATACAATACAGTATGGATAGCACAGATACCACTTGGTATGTCTCCGAGATATTAGTACATTTCGTCTCTCTTATGAAGAAAGGGGCACTGCATTACCATGTGCATAGAATCATCATATCCACATAGATCACACAAATTACATCATTTCACACCCACTCTATGTTTCAACCTATAATCATCTGCATTTATTAGACAACGGTCAGCAAGGATTTTCCCTTAACTTTCACATAATTATGCGTATGTCGAGAATATCGATATATGACAGCCCATTGTGTTAGATGTTAGATAACCGTCACCACTTATGACTTCATTAAATATGCGTTGATTGGGGTTAATGGATGCTTTAAGCTTCCAATTGTTGCCACTTTCTGTAACCCATGCCCCTTCTAATATAAGCTACTTCATCAGGGTCTGTTACAGGGGTCTCTAAAAAGAAAATTAATAGCATACAATATAGTATGGATAGAACAAATACCACTTGGTATGTCTCCGAGATCTTAGTACATTTCGTCTCTCTCTTATAATGAAGAAATGGGCACTGCATTACAATGTGCATAAAATCTTCAAAGTTATGCACATAGATCGCATACATTACGTCATTTCACACACACTCTATGGTTCAACCAATAATCATCAGCATTTAGTAGGCAACATTCAGCAATGATCTTCGCTCACCTTTTACATAATCGTATGTCGAGAATATCGATATCTGACAGCCCACTATGTTAGATATTAGATAATCGTCACCACTTATGACTTCATTAAATATGCATTGATTGGGGTTAATGGATGCTTTAAGCTTCCAATTGTTGCCACTTTCTGTAACCCATGCCCCTTCTAATATAAGCTACTTCATCAGGGTCTGTAATAGGGGTCTTAGTGTGAGTGTCCACCCTGATAAGGACGGTCTTAATTAATAATGCAAGAACTATACACTGTTGTATTTGTATATGGCATATGCCTGCGGTGTTTTCGGATTGGTCTTATAATATCATGAGCTCAAGAACAATATCCACAATTGTAAGCCATTTGTTTTGTTCACTCATTATTCCTCAATGTAATTGTTCTTGTTTCACAGCCATTATTAGGCAAACCCAGTTTGTGCTAAATACATTCAATGAATGAATAAATGGATGCATGGATAAGTGTTTAAAGGCACATCGACACACAATGGTCATTTACTGCCATAGGATACTAGCAAAGAGCGGTCCTTTGTCATTGTTGAAGAACAATGACAAAGCGTGATTATTCTAGGTGAAAGAAGAGTAGGATCAGAGTCTAATAAGATCCAAAGAGGACCGAGGGATTGTTTAGATGCAAGGTATCCATAGACAGATCCACACATCCCCCTTCCTTTATAAGGCGAGCAGGGTGCCACACCAGCTTAGATGCACCAGGTACGGGTCTAAATACATTCACCTGGTAAAGTATGTGAGTTGTGTTCTTTAAAAGCAGTTCAGCATATGATAGAAGAATATATTCGTGTTTCACACTGTTTTAACCAAATGACAGTTCAGCTACGATCCTCGGATAGCCTTTGGCAGAGTATAAGCTTTTGAACACATAGATAACAATAACGACTCTACGACTTGGACATAAATTCGTTCTGATAACATGTTCCCATAATCTCACCCTATCTACAAGTAGCCCCGTAGGCTACCCTAAATTGCCATAGTGATCCAGATCGATCGCTTTGACATCCGCCAATAATAGGGTATTTAGGAAATAGAGATTCCTCAACGAGCGAGATGATAATGTAGGAATGAAATTTCGGACTTAGGGTGTACAGTACACACATTCAATTCCCGCACCAGTCGACCGGACGTCTTCCAGTGCCTGGTTGTAATGTACCATTCTCCTCAAGGCCGCCGAGTGATACATCGAGTGCCAAACGTTTCGTTTTTATACCTCGAAAGCTTGAGAATAATTGTTTCTGCCACGTTACATAAAATTTAAAACAGGAAATTTGACAACCAGCACATGGCCCTTTACACCTAACAGTGTTCATATGGTATATGTTATCCTACGTTTTGCTTGATCAAACTATGGTGATTTCATTTTCATTATCAGTAGCCCGATTGGAAATTGCAATTGGGAATTTCTTTTCTCCCTCATAGCTTTAGAAAAATATGTTTCAGCAGCACACACACATACATAGAACGATAGATAGATAGAGATAGATAGATATCCCACCCTCCCTGACATAATTTCTATTCTTATTTTCCGTGTCTGTCTGTGTCCACGTTGCATACGCTCATAACGGCTACATAGAAACTCGGAATGGGGAAGAATGGCACTTTCCTTTCAAATTTTCAAAATGAGTGCAAAGACACCGTAGAAAACCCTTCACAACACCGCACATTTGTATAACGACGAGGCCAATACGCGTGTTGTGGGGTGATACAACGGCCCACGGCAAACATTTTAACTGTAACAATAACTTTGGTGACTGCTACAGAACTTCCTTGAAAACAGATGTGTATTTTATAGGTCTCGTAAACGCATTCGGTTGCATTCGCATTTCACTTGCGGCATGACGATTATTTGAAACAAATCAAGCTGTGCGCATGCGCGGCCGCGGGCCTGTGCTATCTACTAGACCAGGTTGCTATGCCCCCGAGGACCAGAGGGATCATCACACTTGAAAGCTCTCTATGGATTATCCCTCTCCCCGGCCTCCTAAATCTCCTAAATCTGCCCGGAGCGCAGGTGCACAAATGATCGTCAGTTAAAGGTCCGTTTGCGTGAGAGCTCATTTTCCCGCTCCCTATCTTTGTCAACGAGGCCAACAGATGGCACCGAAAAGATCACAATCTTGAAAGGAGTTACGGATTGATGCGCATCTTTCCCATTAACGAGATGAATGTCACGGCGCAATTACAAGGGGAATTGATGTGTATTGATGCGGCCCCGAATTAGGTGTATTGTGGAACTCATCGCAACACCTGAGCACCTATAAATCATGGCAAACAATCCCGTGTCTGTGTAAACCATGCATGGAAGATCCTATCTCTGTACAATCCCGTTTAGATCATTGCATGGAAGATCCAATACATGTTTTTGTCTTTGTACCGTTCCATTTTATATCACCAAATGTTACAAAACTAAATCCTACTACATACATTAGTCGTCATTGTTTCCAACCTATCATGTTCTGTACTTTTATTGTGTGGTTATTGACTGTATGCCATCCCATCAGGATGCAAATAAATAACGAATTTACACGAGGGAATAGGAAATGGTGTGTACTACTAAGTGTGTTTAACAAAGGAGAAACCAAGGCCAAAATAAAATTTCAGTTTAAAATGTAGATAGAATCGGGAAAAGAATAATTACAACATCAATTGAGCTACATTCTTGACATTACTGGCAGATTGATTCAACGAGCTTTTTCCATCTATAGTATAATACAAACACTTCTATGTGGGCAAAATATTAATTTGTTGAATACGCGTAGATATTTGAATTGTATTGTATTATAATATATACATGTATCTACTGACTTTAGAGGTGAACCACAAAGACATATAAAACAAGGTTTTATATATAACGTATAGATTGGAAAAAAACCAAGAAAAAAAAGGGTTAAATAAAAAATTAATACAGATTAGCTGGTTGGATCCAGCATATAGTGGCTTTGCCTGTTTCCCTGTTTGATAATGGGGCGGTAATTTGTGCACAGCCATTACAAATCAGATAGATTCTGCATGTTTGGATATGACGATCCTATAGATCCTACTAATGATGATGCCAGATACACTTCATAGGTTGAGCAAGTCATCTGGGTTAGTGTCTTTCCCATGAGTGTTGGAAAATTTCTCATCGCCTTGTAGGTTATTGAAATGATTTCGAGTAAACATCGCATAATCACAAAATATATCTCTTGACCTTTTTTGTAAAACCTATACAAGAGTAGAAATATATCTCGCGCAAATAGGTCAGACGGTTGTATAAGGTTTTTGTACTTGTTTCCTAAATCTAATATAAAGAAGTATTTCATGTCGTGGAGTTGATTTTAGTGAGGATTTCTTTGTTATTTTAGTGATAACGTACTTGTGTCTTTTCAAAACCTTCTAAACACAGTCACAGCCTTTTTAACAGCAGCATATTTGGATGATTTCCACCTTTCTCCGCAACTTCGAATTTCTTACATCAATGAACCTCATACTGCGTACGTTAGAAAGTTGCCAGTGACTTGGACTTGGAGTTACGTTTTTCAGTGTTTTCAGCAAGTACGTCAGATTCCTACACCTCTTAACCCTTCCAATGCTGAGGCTACATTCATCCAAAGAATAAGGACGCAAATATATTTTGAAAACCATTTAAACCCTGTCATGTTGGTATTCATTGGATAGCTCTCACTAAGTACTCTTAAATGAGTACCCATTTTATCCAGGGTTTCAGTCATTTTTCATTTTTTTGCATTATTTTCTATTGGCCAAATTAGCCACCAGCACCATAAGGGTTAAAATGACTAATTACGACTTTGGCGAAATATGATATGAATTCTTTTGCACTCAGTCTATACACTGTCTCAATACCATATGTTTCTTAATTCTCTCCGTGAAGCTCCACATGTTTTCGGCGAAACATGGAAGAAAAAAGAAGATAAATGAAATTTTCAACTTCCAAAGCCTCACTCTACCTCTTCATTATTTCGCAGTCAGACCACACACTGTCTCATCACCATCTGTTTCTTAATTCTCAGCAGCGAAGCTCCACAATATCTTTTCCGAATGTCTAAAAGTAGCTGTCTCGTTCGCTCACTCTATCATATCTCTCATTTCAATCTCAGCGTGAAGGCACGAGTCACTTCTCCGTGGTCCATTACAATGTTAACCATTTAATGCCGAGGAGTTCCTCTAGAAAATGACGTAGGAAGCTATGATACTTTTCAAGATAACTTGAAAGTAAGAAAAATATTTTATGAACTATTCGGAGGGTTGTTTGTATTGTACGATGGTGCAGGTGTGACTTTTTATCATTTCTTTCTACTTTTCTTTTCTTGAAAACGACAGAATTTCTTTAATCATTTTCTGCCGTCACACCAGCACCATCGTAGTATTGTTCAAGGAACTAGTGAACAAAATATGTTTATTTGTCGGAGACCCCATATCACTCCCAAATATTCATACTGATATTCTTAGCTTGTGACACTGTTATCATCTCCGAGAGAAAGTCGTAAAAATGCCAAGCTAAATATGACTTTCCTATTTACATCTACATGAGAAGCCTCTCATAGTACAGTCTCTGAAAGACGTGTGGAATGTCTATGTGATGTCTATGGGATGCATAAATACACGACTATCTGGCTTAGAAGACGGGATCATGTTGATGAAATATGACTGATGATTTAAAGCCTCATCGGTAACTGGGTTATCAGTATATATATATATATATATATATATATATATATATATATATATATATATATATATATATATATATATATATATATATATATATATATATATATATATATATATATATATAAATATATATATATATATATATATATATTTATATATATACTTAATATATATATATATATATATATATATATATATATATATATATATATATATATATATATATATATATATATATATATATATATATATATATATATATATATATATTTGCCCGTATGAAAAGTTTCATGCATAAAACATGGGTATTTCATTTTCATGCATGAAATCGAAATTTTCATGCTACGATTTTCCATGCATTAAACGTTTGCATACGGGTTAGTATCTACATTGCCTTTTCACTGAGGTCATTGAGTACTCATGTTAGAAACACTGTAAATATTGTACGCGGGCATGTTATCCTTTCGCTTAAAGCCCCTTGTCAGCGTCTCTGGCATGAGGATTTATTCTCCTAACCCAGATATTAATTTCGAAGCTAGGGGCTGAAGGCAGTTTATCCGTCGTGTATTTGATTCGTGTTAAATCAGGCACATCTTGTCGTAATGTCTTTATAATTGTCCCACTCCAGTTCTCAGCGCGATTGGCATTACTCTTGTTTTTCATAAACCTTTGCGGAATATTAGAAATTTGCATGACATAAAACTGCTCTTAACAAATAGTAGTAATGGTAGTACCTGTAGTAGTAGTAGTAGTAGTAGTAGTAGTAGTAGTAGTAGTAGTAGTAGTAGTAGTAGTAGTTGTAGTGATATTTTAGCTTAGTGTATTATACAATTCAATACAATACAATAGTAGTAATGGTAGCAGTAGTAGTAGTAGTAGTAGTAGTAGTAGTAGTAGTAGTAGTAGTAGTAGTAGTAGTAGTAGTAGTAGTAGTAGTAGTAGTAGAAGAAGTAGTTGCTTTATTTGCCTCTCTTTGTACTATACAAAATGTACAACTGGACTAGGCATGAACGAAATAATACAGATACAAAATAAGTTCATTCGAGTACTACACATAAATCACTGAAATACACTGGTTTATTAATCAATAACACAAGCGAAAATTAAATACAAACTAAATAACAAACATAGATGAAAAGAATCACTTCCAAATAAATACTCTACTTTCCAAATCGCTAAGAAAATTCGCAGTCTGTATTTTACCATCTCACTATTCACCTCTTAATCACGCAATGAAAAAAGACACCATCTTTAATACCGTAATAAAACATAGTTATGGTGCTATAAAGGGAGTTTACCAAAATAGATACATTGCAGATTCTTAGATGGGAGGTTAGATGGGCAATTGTAATTGTGATAGTTATCGACCATAAACATTGATAAGAAATAACAATTACACAAGAAATACATGGAAAAAGTGGTACCAATAAAAACAACAGTACTTTTCG
>OZ012687.1:35539518-35562018 GCA_963942565.1 Maea johnstoni
TCTTAACTGATAAAATAGTATTGATTACATATAAGACAGAAAGGTGGGAATATGTGATAGATAGATCCCAACGAAGTTGTGGTGTATGTGTTATACCTGGCATATCACGAGGCGAAGCCGAGTTATTCCGAGGGATAGCACATACACCACAGCTTACGAGAGGTCTATTCAGCATCGACAATTGACTGCCCCCACCAATCTCAGTCCAAGGAGAAACTCAGCACTCTACAATGTACTCAATAAATGCACCAATGTAAGTCCACCAAAAACGTTTCTGGGCACTTTACCCAATAAAGACTAAAAACTCAAAAACTGTGAGCTATTTCACATACAACATTGGAAGGAGTCAACTGTGGTCTAAGAAAAATAAAACATATGCTCATACATGTACTACCTAGCTCGATTAAGGAAGGAAAGAATTTGAAGAAATAAAAAGTTATATATACTGAACTATCACTGTTCTTTACACAGGAAGAACAGTGGTGGAAAAAAATCTCAGTCCACCAAAAACGTTTCTGTGCACTTTACCCAATAAAGACTAAACACTCAAAAACTGTGAGCTATTTCACCTACACCATTGGAAGGAGTCAACTGTGGTACAAGAAAAATAAAAGACATGCTCATACTACCTAGCACAATTAAGGAAGGAAGTAATTTGAAGGAATAAGAAGTTATATAGACTGAACTATCACTGTTCTTTACACAGGAAGAACAGTGGTTGAAGAAATGAAAAGCCTTCAGGACTGTGACATGACATGTAATGAGAGGGGTCCACTTATCATCTGTCAGCCGTTGATTTCTTATACTATAAGGTTTATGATGGTTAGTTTGTTAAAACCAAGATTTTTCAAAGATATGCATACGCGTCGTTTAATTCATTGTTTTCAAGTATATTTGTTAAGTATCATTTCATAACAGTAAAACGTGTAGTTTATATTTTAAAGAAAAATGGTAGCGTAAAAGCTAATGCTGACTTAATCAAAATACATAATACCGATATAGAGCTAGCTTTACTTGCCCTCGGTTGCCTTAAAGCACACAACTTTGATCGATTATTAGAGTCCTGGACTGATAAAAAATGTTTGCCTAAATACGCTTTACCTTCAGAGTTAAACTAAGATCCTCCGCATCAAAAGCTTCACCGCAATGCATACGTAAATTATACACAAAGTCTGCGCAAAACACACATGCATTCGTATTTTCCGAGTATGATTAGGCAATTACCGTTGACCGATGGATTTTGTATCAGATGTCCAATCTGAATGCCGTCTATTATTGGCAGTATTACGTTCCTTTGCAACACTTCTTTGAAAAATCAGGTTCATTTGTGTGAATACGGTTTAATCTTATCCAGGGAAATGCAGTTTTTGATTTTCTTCCAACAAAACAACCGTCTATTATTGACAGTATGTGTTCCTTTGCAACTCTTCTTTGACATATCAGTTTTTTATGAAAACAGTTCAATCCTATCGCTGGAAATGCAGTTTTTGATTTTCTTCCCACAGAACAATCTTCGATATTGCCCTTAAGCAACGCAATGGGCGTTTTGGGACCAAATATAACTCAATTCCACCATCCTAATAGCTATTGCTGAGGTTATTGCCTAATTGATTAGTAGAGACATGTGCTGAATCCTATATGAGGTCATCTCCTGCGTTAAGTGAAACACTTCAGCGTCTTAAGAATAGTCCGCGTAGCCTGACATGTGCCTATATAGCAGAGAGAGAGAGAGAGAGAGAGAGAGAGAGAGAGAGAGAGAGAGAGAGAGAGAGAGAGAGAGAGAGAGTTATTATCTATCTGTCTGTCTGTCTATCTATCTATCTACACCTCTCTACCTAGCTATTCATCTATCTATCTATCTATCTATCTATCTATTTACCTATCTATACATTCACGCGTACATACGTACGTACGTACGTACGTACGTACGTACATACATGCACTTGTACATACATACATATACTAGTATATATATATATATATATATATATATATATATATATATATATATATATATATATATATATATATATATATATATATATATATATATATATATATAAATACACCCTCTTGCTGTTATAGAAGTTAGTAGGATACACATCCGCACACAGAAACAGCCACAGTATTTATCTGTTGCCTTTCATTGAAAGAACGCCGTGAAATAATTCGAACTTACTTCGTGATATTTGATAATCAACTTCAAATCAGCTGATGACGAAAGTAAATCTCTCTTCTTGATCGCATTCGTCCTCATTTTTGACGGATCTAGAAAATTTGTTTTTAACGACTTACACGTGTGTAGGGCCCGGCAGAATTGGCAAATCTGGCGTAAAATCAATTGATTTGTGTATAACGAGCTTGCCCGGCAACACATGGTTCGGTTTAATATCCTCCAGTCGATTCAATATCTCTTTCTGCGCATCCTCCGACTGCTTAAGTGCTACGTGAAGCTTTTTTACGGAGAACTTCATCGAAAGCTTGCAATCACGGTATGTGGTGGCATTGAATTGATACTTTAGACTGTGATTAATACATAATACACCCCTAATACTTAATTTCTTAAGACTAATCATGGTATGTTGAGTGCCCAATTGCTTGTCGTTCTAGGGATAATTTTGAAGGTTGCCCGGTCTAGAATGTTATTCCATTAATCGTTGTTATAGTACGATTAATGTCCTTAGCGCCTTGACTAATTACATCTCAGGATTAATGGCGGTGACTTTGAGACTGCAACTCTGAATTACATAGACCGGTAAATCACATCAAATTAAGCGAATATATTTTGAGTTAATATGTTCCAATTCTGACGATTTGATTATTGCTCGGTACGTACAGCAAGCTGTAAAAGAAATAAATAGGAATTTATAACAGTTATTAAATGTGGTCGTTTTATAAGGTTCCTTACAAATCTCTTTCGAATAAGGTTCTGGTTGCGTGAAAAGTGTGGCGAATTATTATTGTAAAGTGCTGCGTTCTCGCAAAATACTGAAGTACAAGGCTGAGTTTTGATAGAATACGCAAATGATGTATTTTGCAAAATAATCGAAATACGTAAAAGGTTAAGATTCACTTCCTGAAGAGAAATATATAATAGTAAGAGAGAAGGTGTATAATTCACAAAGATCTTTAGTCATAAGGTAGAACTCTGCATTAAAAAAGACTAACAACGATTACGTTTAAATGAAAATAGGTGGTACATATTTTTAATAGACTTCTTGCATTTTGATTGGAAAAAGATAAGCAACAGGTATATTCAAAAGTAAACCAAGCGTGTCATAGTATCACAAAAATATGATACTATCACAAAAATGCGATAGTATCACAGAAATGCAATACAGGCGAACTTGGATATGGCTGACTCAATGGGACCAGGACAATTGGTCCGTCATATGCAAAATCTGTCATATACATATGACACATACTTGATATGCATGGGACTGCGACCAAACACATCGTCCGTCATAGGCAAAAGTCCGTCATACAGTGGTCCGTCATATCCAAGTTCACCTGTAGTATCACACATTATCAGTATGCCGTAAAATATTCAATGGAGAAATTTCCTTTCATAAGAAAAGTCACATGTGTGAAATTTCAAAGTTTAGAAAAACCCTTTTAAAAAAACCTGAAAAATAAGCCCACCAATATCTTTATATATCTAACGACATAAATTGGTAAAATCTAGAATATCAGTCCACTAATGTCTTTGACTACAGGCCCCATGTCTGTGGCTATACTAGTATTTAACAAAATGCCAATCATTGGCAATAAAGGAACAAAGATCAATCGTCCCATAGACCTTAGAATAATAGGCAATCTCCCTCGAGAGGATGCGAGATCATTATACTGGCAATAAAGTCACCTATCACCTGATACTTGTCATGCTCATCTGTTCATCTTTTATGTTTTGCCTCCTTTAAATGATATTGGATGCTACACAGTTGATGAATCCCTCTTAATGAGCAACGTAAATCTGTAATGCATATACTGATTTGTAACACGGCATACGGTTTCTGGTCTGGTTCAAGTACTAATAGTGCAAATGTATATTGTTTGCAGTATAATAATTCTTTTTGGAGAATGAGAATTTCTGGTACGAGAGATATTATTGAACAGAGTTTGGATCAGGTACCGAGTGTGTAAATGTATATTATTTGCAGAATGATAATTAGTTTAGGAAAAAAAGAATTTCGCTTCCGGAAGACATTATTGGCGAAAGTCTAGATCAAGTATCAATTGGTCAAATATATACTAGATCTAGTATAATGTTTACAGTATAATAATCAGTTTAGAAAAATAAGAATTTCAGGTCCGGAAGACATTATTAATGAAAGATCAGATCAAGTACCAATTGTGTAAACAGATTTTGTTTTCAGTTTAATGATTCTTATTAGGAAAATATGAATTTCGGTTCTGGAAGCCATTATTGACTAGAGTTTAGATTAAGTACTAAATATGTAAATGTATATTGTTGTCAGTACAATAATTGATATGGGAAAATAAGAATTTCGCGTCCGAAAGACATTATTGACGAGAGCTAAGATCAAATACTAATTGTGTAAATGTATTTTATTACAGTATATTATTTCAGTATAATAATTAATTTTGTAAAATAAGATTTTCTTGTCCGGAAGACATTATTGACGATAGTTTAGGTCGAGTACCAATTGGGCAAATGTATATTGTTTATTTTTTTAGTATTAGTTTAGGAAAAAAAGAATTTTTGGTCAGAAAGACGCTATTGCCGAGAGTTCAGATTAGTTTCCAACAGAAAAATGTAGATTGTTCTCAGTGGAATAATTATTTTAGAAATATTCGTGTACATCTCGAATAAATTTTAGGCTTGAAGGAGATTACCGGTGAGTGTTTACTGGTTTAAGTGCTACTAATGTAGTTGGATTAAGTGTTTTCCCATCCCAAGCCACGCTAATAATAATATTATCATTATTAAAACAAAAATGTGATATACATAAATAGACAAACCGGTTTAGGAAATGCATATTAACTTAGTTAAAAACCATGTTTATCAATAACTTAAGGCTGATTCATGACCATGCTCCAATTTGCAGCTAAATTGAATATAGTGTATGATTCTTTGAAGCACTTAAAAATGGAGACTGAAATATTTTCCTTTCTAATTGCTATCACCAATTTTTAGTTTACATATTTTGTGCCTTTATTGCAGTTATCATGATATTGAAAATCAAAAATTATTTAATCATCTGTGGTACCATTACAATACAGTGATTGATATGTGCTTTAAGATACAATAAAAAATGATATCTTCGAGATTCAGAAAATTGCCAATGATTCAGGTGGAGATCGTTTTCAGCACAATAATTCTTTTGTAAAATACGTCAATATTCTGAATTAATTCCTAGACCGGGGATCATTATTGACGATCACAGAGCAGAATTTAATGCGCATATTTATATCAGTCTATCGTAATAAGATGTGGTTCTGAATAAAATCAGAAAAAAAATGCATTAGAGCTCCCATACCAGGTTGAACAGTTAGGGAACAATTTCTCATCATGTAGGGTACGCTGGCCCCTAGGAGACGAGGCTGATCTGAATTACAAATGTTGCCTTTGATTGCGGAGAGCGAGGAGCACTTCAGGAAATCCTACCTTTCTAAGCTGGGCTAATGAAAGTTTTGCCCAAGCAATGACCTCTTTGAATGAGCTCCATTTTCCCGCAAACTGTTCCTGCATTCAATTGATCGCTACTTAAACTTGCCTTTTTCCAATGAAGAACCATCCGTCTAAAGTGTTTAACTGTCAAAAACACCACCAGACCCCAAAGGATAAAACACTGATTTTCACATTTATTTCTCCTCATATTCAACCACATTCACAAAAACACATTTTGTCATAGTGGCAAATAATGTCCTATGATGGAATTAGTGAAACAACATGAAAGAGGTTAGGTATCTAAATGTATGAATATCATTACATTGTCATCATCCATATATTCAAAAAGCATTGATTTATTCTCTGCATTCAGCATGAATCATTCACTCTATTTGGCTATTAATTCAATTTGACAAGAGAATTGCGTATCTTATCTGTGTAGGGCTAGAGTGTATCTTGATAACAAACTACATACATGAATGTCATGAATATGCTTCTCTAAAAGGCATCAGCGAAATTATTGAGAAATAGGCAGTACGTGTTGTGAACGTAAATTCATGAATATATGCAGAAGATGAATAAAGCATGTATTTGCCTTTTTACCAAATCATTTTTGGTTAATGCAGACACTATCGGATTTTCAATCATTTATTAGTTTATTACAGTACAGACATTTAATTCCTGCATCAGTCGACCGGACGTCTGCCAATGACCTGTTGTACGAATATCCATGAATAACAGGTCCAACAAAGGTCAAGCACACCAGCGACCCACGTATCTGGCGAATCAAAACTTCGTTCAGTTTTGAGGTCAGGGACCAGTGGTCGCATGACCAGGAAACTTGGTGGCAATCGGGCGTGCGGTCGTACATTATGCCCGGGCTGCCCACGCATTTAGTGCAGGAATTCAATTCTTCTATTTTTAAGATCTTCACAGGAATAAAAAGAAAATAGCTGCATGGCTGTGCTGTTCAATTGGCAGTGTAGTTGGTCTGGTGAAATTTCGGCCCTATCAGCAATGCGCAGAAGATAATTGGTCAGATAATTGACAAAAAGACCATAAAAGACAAAAAAAATCAGATATGTCATAATTGCCCAGGTGGTCACAGAAACTACCACATAAGTACTATTTGCAAATGGTGTGCATATAATTACATAAGTATTTTATTTTATTTAATTCTCTGCAAGGCATATGTTTTTTATTGCCTCTCAACATCATCTCATTTCAAAAGTTTTAATGATACAATTCAGGGAGATAATCAATAATAATCAATGATAACTATCAAGCATGTTATAACAACTCGATTAAATTGCAAGACCGATAATATCATAAACGTATGAGTATTGTTCATCTCATTTTTTGTATTTGTGATATTTGCATGTCACATCAATGCTGCATTCTCGCTGTATCCATTGAATATTAGTAAAGGTACACCATGCAATGCCTTCGATTTGATATTGTTCTTTTTTGTATTTCATACCATTTACAATAGATAAAATAGGGGGATAACATTTGGAAATTGCACATATGTCTACTTTTTTACTCCTCTTGAAATCCACGCAAATGCTTCTGAGGAGTGATGTTAACATATGTTAACACTTCAAAATCATTTAATATGGGTTGCGAGAGTTTTGGGGCAAGATGGAATTTGGATTTGGAATTTCGGGTTTTCGTCACTTTTTCTGCCATAGTGTGACTAGCTAGTTGTAACTGGTGGAGGAAACCGGAGTAACCGGCGAAGCCATCGCCTAACCCCAAGTTACTGGTAATTTTTTTTCTTTATGCCGGGTAAGATGAATCTCAAGTCGCCAGTGCCTTCAATGTGACTTCCAACAATTGTCCCTAACAAATTTTAAAAACTCGACGCATGTTATCCATATCCTGTATCAAGTACGTTTATCTCTGAAACCTGTAACCGAACGGCTACTTATAAATATACAGTAATTAATCTTTCGAGTGGTGCATAGTAGCCTTGTGTGGCTTGTAAGAATGGCAATATTGAAAAATATTTCTAATTTTCCAATCAATTATATTAACATTACTGATATCTACTAAGTACAAAAGGTGTGTTACTTTTTTCACAGCCGAGCAGCCTAAGTTCTATACACCAAGTCTGTTCTTCTAGCTTTTACATAGCAATTATGAGGTGCTTCTCAATTTTAAATGCCTCATTCATAGAAGTATTACTTTAATATGTATATATTCTTTATTGACCGTAGTAGTACTACAAAACTCATTTATAAGTAATGACTAGATTATAACAAAAGGGGAAACATAATTATTTGTAAGTGCCAAGTCTATAATGTACTACTTGTGCACTAATAAAACTTATAACATCAATTCATAAACAGTCATACTATTTACATTATAGATTTTCGTCTATAATACAATACGATACATTAAGCTTATATGGCATGGTTTGTATGCATTTGGACAACCTTTGATATATAGATCCTTTGAAAAATAGACCAGTGGTCTGATCCGGAAGTTGAATGTCGGTATGGTAAAGTAAATCATTGGTCAAATAAATTATTCAACCTCTTGCAAATAAAAGAGCTTTGAGATCGCATGGTTTTGATCCAGGCTATGATCAATATGCTGTGATGTAGATTCAGGGAAGAAGAGATGGCTGCATCTGGCCTAAGTCTTCCGGTCCAGGAAGCGGCCGAGGACTAGCGGATCATCCAACCTTCCGGTCGATTTTCCGGTCGTTTATCCAGCGATCTTCTAATCGCGGCCTATCACGAACCTTCAGATCAGAGCCATCTTGAGAATACTATTGATAGACACTTCATTCCGGCCGCCAGTATCCAAATTATGCTTCTGTCAAGTTAACCATAGCCTGAATCCTTCCGCGCAAATCTCATGAAAAACGAAAATTTACTTGCATCCGCCACCTGGCGATATCGGTAATAACTACCGGACAATCGGACAAAACGTCAAATAATTTCCTCGCGATCTTTTTCACGTCCTTCTGGAATTTTTTGACATTTCTTTAAAATGTTATCATCAATCGACAGGCTTGGAGATATATTTACCTGTTTAATGAAGAAGAATGATGCAATTTTGTGCAATTCGTATGCAACGAATTTGGTCGTGTTTGAAGGCCTTGTGGATAAGGCGATCTCTCGGTAATACAATCGTGCAATAGATCACGTCGTATAAAGCTACCTGTCTGAAGATTGAGCTTTCTAGATTGGAACAATTGGATCAAGTTAATCTGAGAGAGTAAACAGTATGACGCGGGGGGATTGGGATATATGGCATGTTAAAGATAGGCTGCCTAATGACAACAAACACCACACAGCTCACCCAATCTTCCCCAAGCAGTTTCACATAGCTACTTAATCAAGACGTTGATTTTATCAATAGGGAGGAGGCGTGCGTCGTTTAAGGTTGTGTTGGTGCTGGTGACACACTCAATATAACACATCTCCTAGTTTAGCGCTCTTGTCCCCTTTCTAACAATTGTTATCCGATGCGTGTGGTCTTGGTGTTTCAATGATGCATTTTTTAAATTTAGCTGCTTGAGCTTACCTGGATATGACCAATGTTTCTATTTTACTGTGTTTTACCTCAAATGACATTTTCTTGATCACTAAAGGTTATATTTTATTTGTAAATACTACGCACGCCTGTGGCAACATGATTGAAAATTTAGAGTTACTGCAAGATTATACCTCACAGCACACGATTTTGGTAGCAAGCAACATTACAAAAGTACGTCAAACGAACAACTTCGCCGAAAAGGTACCACCGGTATATATGATAAATGGTAGCCATTTTGTACGTGATAGAAGAACTATTGTGAAATTATAAAGGTGTTTAAGGTAATGCTTTCTATTAATGCAACGTGCTTGAGAAAAATATGGTAAAGATGTTGTTTTTTATTTTCAAAGAGTCATTGTGAATCTTGATAAACAATATAAATACGAGTATATAGGGATTTTCTTTACCTTTATAAATTCTTATTTTGTAGTATCTTGATTTACACAGGGTCTCACTTGCACTACAATTGTGGAAAATTGATCTTAATTCTATTCACAAAGGCGATGAAGTTGAAAGGATACACTCTACTCCCAATGAAATTAAAGCCACTCAACCAGACAGAAAACAGTGCAGTACAAGGCAGACGAGGTATGTGATCGCCAGCAGCCAGTGGTTTACGAAAGAGGAAAGAGAATATGCATACTTATTAAATTAAGTAAAAAATATGAGGTAGAGATAAATAAATTCGTTCTCGGCCATCTTGAAATCCAATATGCCTGATATCTAAGTCGTAAATGTGTCAGATTGGTTTCCCAAACCATTTAACATAGTATTAGACACGTAGATCTTATTTCTACCACACTTTAAGGGTGCAATATGAAGAAAAACAAGTTTTAGTGTCGGCCATTTTTGAAATCCATAATGGCGCCGGTTATCATGGCAACCTTGGTGGGTGTCCGGCTTTGAATGATTCTACATGGCCCAAGGTACAGCTGTGCCAACTTTCACAGTTTTGTCAAAAAGTGAACAATTCTCCTAAATGTTGGCTCGTAGCCTCCGCACTATGAAGGGTTTTGGTTTAAGACTATCTACAACAATTTCAATTTGACATATCTGTTACAGAAAAAAAAACTAATTGGTACATGTACCTGCGAGAATAATGCAATCATCAAAAAGTAACAAGGAGGTAATGTACAAACAAGGAAAAGAAGATGCATAAGTAGTTTCATGATTGACAAACGAAGGATCACTAATGCTTAAGGTCTTGCGACACTTTTAGAAATCTCAGTTTAATTTTGCAAAAGGAAAGAACATAACACAGTGATCGTAAAAGCAACTTAAAATCATGGGTTCATTGACTTAGTTTTTTTTCACAGATTTTTGAAAAATTATTGCAATTTATGTCACAAACATCACTTTCTCCAAAATTGGTGTCTTTCTTTGCTAGATTTATCCCTTCAGAGATACTGCCATTGCCTGAAATACTGTTCTGCCTTGTTGAAATTATTTTTCTGCTGTTATATAGGAATTATTGGGCAAAATCAAGAAATTCAAGAAACAAGTTTCTAACCCAACATTGATGTTAGTCAGAATTGCCTAGTTTAATTTTCACCAATTTTTGTCTACGCTATCTACACGATGCGCTTAATAAGAAGACATAAAGAAAATGAATTGGTAATCGTATTAGTTTTCGAACCACAGGTGGTCGAAGTTTGTGAAATAGGACTTTTTGGGTAGATTTTTTCATGAAAATGTTAGAAAAGAGTTACTCAATTGTTACCATATATGCCCATCCTTATATTAGATATTGTTGAGCATGGAAACCCCATTCTATACACATGAATTATCACAAATTATTTATGAAAACGTGTTAAAACATCAAATTCAATGAATATGGAAATCACTGTAGTCAAAAACAAAAAAAACTCGTAGGATACTAGTTATGATAGGCATGTACATGTATAATCAGAATTGGTATATATTCAATAAAAATCAAATTCTTTTCAATTTTCCAGTGATTTCAGTTAAATTGTAATAGATTATTTTAGTTTGTCCAATACCCAATAGTTGTCACCGGTATAGGGTATCGTAAGACCTTAAGAACCAAAGTACCACCACTCCTCCCCAACATTTATAAGCAAAAAACACAGAACGATCTAGGTCAAACGAAAGGAATTTGCTTCAGCTCATAGTGTCCGATTCTGAGCCTAAATTGGACATTAATTGGCTATTACAGTCAGGAGGGTTGTGTATTCCCTGTTAATTGAGTAATTCCAGTCTTCATTTGATCAAGCCCTATTGAATGGCTTTCTGGACAATTGTTTTTCTAGTCAGGCACGTGCTATAAGTATAGGCCACGGGAACCTTAATACTTTCCTCTACCTTTGGACTACACTTGTCTAAAGGGTACAGCATTAGAGTTAATACATTTATCAGGAAATTGTCGATAATGCCTTATCCTCCATTGAAATGCAATTCGGCTTTCTCTTAAGTTAACCTAAAATTATTCAAATCTGGAGCAAACATATATTCTACCACGACAAGACGTATTTTGATAACATTTTGAAAAAGAAAAACTGAGTGCTTTTTATTTCTGTTGCGATTATCAATCACTTTTAAACCTTTTATCGAAATATTCCTATTTTGAAGAAGTAATGTTAACATACCTAACGCAAAGGAGCTAAGTTATTATTTGTAAATTGTGTTTTTTTCGTTTTCTTGATTTATATGTCATACAGAATACTCGGATTTTCTTGCTGTAAAGACCTTTTTTATAAGATAGTGCATAAATCCATACAAACGTACCTACATACACACGTAGCTACATACATAGATAAATACATACATACATACATACATAAATACATACATACCTACATACATGCGCACGTACGTATTTACGTAAATATGTACATACATTTATTCATACATATAACCATACATACATGCATACATACATACATACATGTACAAAGTAAAAATAATATACAAAAATACAATTAATACAATCATTTCATTACGTATTGATTTGTTATTTCTGAGAATTCATGTAATCGTACCAATAATTTCGTATTAATTCTGATTGCGCAATACGGCTTAATTGTGATAGGTCCTATGAGAGCTTTAGATAGTAATAAGGATTTACAGTCTTATCAATTGAGCGTCCAGATCCGAAGCATTGGATGATGAGTTGCAGGATGATATCATTGACTTGCCATGCAGGCGCTGTTGACAATTGACATAATTTCCGTCGAAGACCTCAGCAGAATACCACATTCACAACGTAATTAATTCATAATCCATCAACGAATTACAAGTGAAATTCATCTAGGAACGCGTCAGGAAGCAATATCTCGCAGGATGAGCATTCGTCGACACAGCTTAATTAATATTGCCACTAATTAGATTATCCAATTGGAAATCTTAATTGCGGCTATGTTCTACAGCTGAGGACTGACAATCTAAGTCCTAAATCAACGGCGCTGACATTAGGAAAAAAGTGAATTAATGTGAATAAAGCGCTATTCTCATTCGTTTGTTATCCCGACTAGATTATCGTGGGTGGCTCCGACTTCAAATGTTTGTTGTCACTCGCTAAATAGAGATAATGATTTGATTGACTAACATGTCTATGCCGTTGCGTGTCTGCATAACTCTTAAAGAAACGTGCGAGGCATACATCTTTCCCTGTTGCATGCATGCGAAATCATTTTGTGCATTCAATATATGTGTGTGTTATTCGATTTTTCAAAAATCAACCGACACCATGATTTGGTTTCTAACCACCATATTCCCTCAGAAAATACTGGGCACATATTTCTGGTATTTGCTCGATTTTGATTGTTGCTGTCATCAAGTTCTTGATTTTAAGCCAGGACATTTGTTGGAAATCATACCCTATGGAGGCCTTCATTTTTTTCCTTCCTTATTCAACTAATGTAAAAAAGTGTGTGTGTGTGTATATATATATATATATATATATATATATATATATATATATATATATATATATATATATATATATATATATATATATATATATATATATATATATGTACATATGTAAACATGATATATGTAACGATTAGGGACATTTGAAATTTACGTTAAGTCGAAAAACATATATCAAGTATTATATTAAACGAAACAATTCATCTGTTGACTTTCATGTATACGTGTACCTAAATGACATTTGCGTTTAATTTCAGCTTAATAATGTGGGTTTAAGGTAATATGTTAGTCTATTGTTTTTCTCCCCAGGTAGACTTATACGAATGTCCATTGCTTAAGTTGACATGGCCGTTATCTTTCCCTAAGGGTCTGACGATTCCTTATGTTGAAAATGAAAAGAAAAACATCAAAGATAATTGAGCAATTTCCCTAAGCCTAATACATTCGAGAGTGTTTTCACTAAAAATCTTATCGAAAAAGCAATTGTAGGAGCCGCTGTTATCTCTACAATAGCGGGCTAAGTAACTGAATACTTATGTTTAGACTAAGTACAGCGCCCTGCCTCGCCCCTGGCAGACCCTAACCTAAGTACTGCCTGCTGCGTACTATAGAACGGCTAATGTACTCCCGGCTGTTGGTCCAAAATGATTGCAGGCGTCTGAAAAGCCCTGGTGTGTTTGCTTTTAGAGAACCGTCAGAGCCAGTATTCTGTCAGGGATCAATCCATACTAGTTTGTAATTGCTTCCTGACATATTTCCCCTCCACGTGAACTAAACATCTTGATTCCAAGATCAGTGATTACTGTGATTTTGGAATCTGTAATTTCGTTTTTCTTCACATTTATGCCAAAATTGTGGATAATTCGTGACTAGCCAGTTGTAAATAGTGGAGGAAACCGGAGTACCCAGCGAAAACCACCTCCATGTGCACTAAACATCTTGATTCCAAGATCAGTGATTACTTTTCAGAAACTGGAAGATGAACGATCACCCTATGTATAGTTTTGCTATATTTTACATAGAACTTTGGAATTTGGAATTTCGTTTTCTGTCATATTTATGCCAATTGTAGCTAATTCGTGACTAGCCAGTTGTAGATAGTGTAGGAGTTCCCGGTGAAAACCACCGCCTAACGCCAAGTCACTGGCAACTTTCTCACATGTCTAGGCCGGGATTCGAACCCAGGCAGTACTGAGAAACTCGCTGCAGTCAGTGGACAGGAATATGTACTTCATATGCCTAGAAAAAAATGTGGAGGATGTAAATTAGATGTTAGCAAAATACTGTTTCATATTGTAACTGCACTGATAGTTCATACTTGATTTCTGCGATATTTGTCACCTTCTGTCTGTTGTTGTATGCTTTCTTTTAGTCAATAAAATCAAAGACATTGAAACTTGATTATCTTCCCTACATGTACAGTGCCGCCATGTAATTGCTGCACTAAATGCGTGGGCAGCCCGGTCAAACTACACGACTGGCACCCAGATTAATGGACATGGATGCATGGATTACATCCAAATTGAACGTAGCTGTTATTAGAAGGCTACGTTAAGGTCATTGATGTGCTTAGGTTATTTTTCGACATGTTATCCATGGGGTTTTATACAACCAGGCACTAGCAGACGTCCGGTCGACTGGTGCAGGAATTAGATGTCTGTACTGTACATCTGGCATTCGTGAAACAGCATCCGATTCAGTGCTTTGTTTGCTATGGTTTCTCATCATGAGTCATACGTTCTTGCTCTGTGCCACACAGAGTATTAGGGGGATGCAGCAAGTGACTTAACGGATTTGCCGCTATTTGCTGAGTGGGATTTTCGGAATTGGGAATTATATTTATCGTCACTTTTCGGGTATATTACCGCTAAGTTGTGACTGGTTAATTGTTTTGGTTGGGGATGTAGTCATTTACAATTATGGGTGTATGGATCTGTAATTTTGAACAGTGTCTGTCATGATATGTCTTATAATGGATATTACATGGAGTAAAATGTGGTCATAATTTGCAATATATGTATGGATCTATTGCTACTCTTAATTTACCTTATAATGACTATTACATGTAGGAGGTGTGGTCAGAAATGTATGAATTTAAAGGTACAATGCATCTTTTGCCTGGTATCCTTTTATCATAATTAGCAGCAGGAAAAGTGACCCTAGCATGCTTGCAAGATGCAGATTCCACAATTATGTTCTTACCGAAAATAGTATTATTACAGGAGATATAAACAAAAGCCGCTTTCTCACAGTCATCATTTTATTTGCAAAAGTAACAATATACACCGCAAAAATCAATGAAAAAACACCAAATTTTTTTAACTTCAAAAATTTATTGAAACAACAATATGTACAAGCAAAATATGTGGCAAACATCAGTGGTAAAATAGATGATTTTGAGAAGGAATGGCATCTCCTCTTTAATGCATGGCAATGAATATCATAACATTTTTCTTCCAGACAAATCCTCCCAGATGTTCTATTGTTCGAACGGAGGTCAAAATAACACATTTTTTGTAATTTGCTCAAATGAGAGTAAAAAACAAGATAGTATGTATTAGAATGCGATCGCCATAGCTGGCAGACATTGAATAAAACCAAAGATTCTTTAAAACTAAAAAAAGATGCAGATTCTATAGCATTGTCTCACGACAGGAGAACGCCATTAAGCTGCAATTGTACTGGACGTGTGAACCATACCAAAACTCTCTGCTTCTAGTGGAGTTCTAAAGCACTGAACGTTTCAAGATAATATATGACTACTTTCCATGTCCAGGTAAAGTATAAGTGAGATTAAACAAATCGGCACGACAATTTTATAGATTTCATAATTTCCTAAAGATTAGATTATTTTAAACCTGCATCTGTGCAGCAGGTCCTAGAGAAGAGAAATGCTTAATGCCTTTGATTAGTGTTTTTCGATTAATTGGTAGCTTTGAACACAATATTTCGCTTAATATGTAGACATGCTGTTGGTGAAGATTATAGAATTAATGCCATTAAATTCAGAATTCGCGTTCTACTTTTGAATGTGATCACCAACATCATTTTCAAATATTACTGTCAATGGCGATGTTTCGATAGCTCTAGTTAGTATACACATGTTGCTACAAGAAGGGAAATAATGTACAACGAACGAAGACTCACGAATGATCCATATCCCTACCCTACATGTTGATTTAATCCATAGCATGTTCAGTTCATCAGCAATGATATATCCACAATGAACTGCTATCACTACAACTTCTAAATAATTGCTATATACACATGTATATATATATATATATATATATATATATATATATATATATATATATATATATATATATATATATATATATATATATATATATATATATATGTATATATATATATATATATATATATATATATATCTGTGTATATATGTATATATATATATATACATATATATATATATATATATATATATATATATATACATATATATATATATATATATATATATATATATATATATATATATATATATATATATATATATATATATATATATATATATATATGTATATATATTTACCATAAAGAAATTCCATTCCTCAAACAGAGGCAATAGTATGCCTAAACACACACGCTATTCCATCCTTGCATATGCAATGAGCTGGTAGGATTATTCCTCTCATGAATGTTTAGAACACATTGCAATCCAGCATCTGTGATATTCCATATTAATTACCGCAATAATGTATACTTCGCTGTGGCTGCTGTCTCGTACTGCTGACAGAGCCTATGGATTGGTATATGAAGATCAAGTATCAGAAACTGAGTACTAAAATGTACAAAAACAAACAAAATTATACAAAAATGAAATATACCGTGTAATATATTAATACCTATAGTAAATGATTAAACAAGTGAAACTTAGAAATAAATAGGTAGGATCCATAAAGCTAATTATCTGGACGGAGACTGATATTGTTTGATATGATTATTGAATCTGGATTTCAAACAAGGTTTTGATTTTACACGGTCTGCCGATTTCTTGTGAGGGCAAATGTTCGGTTAGGTGTAATTTACAAAACTGGTAGCTTTCTGTTGTTTGACAATTTAAATCCTAGGTATTCCATCAGTGGTGGGAATTATAGGCATTATCTAGTTGCCTTATGCATATTTCATGGTGATTTGGATGGAGTAAAAATGTGGTTTGTTGCGCGAAAGCTTTCTCCTAAATCGAACCGATGTGTGAAATTGCTTTTTGTTAAATACACAGAAAAGCTTCTATATTCCCAATTATTCCACAGTGAGAATATCCCAAATTTAATGCAATTTAAAAATCTACCGATTCGGCCGCTGGGTTCCTCTACGCGTGTAATATGCCTATTATGACAATATTCAGATCATACTGGACGTTTTAATGTGAACGGCAGTTCTATCCTGTTACTCCAACTGGGGACAAATACATTTTGAGTCAGTTTCTCATCGTTTGGTCCCTATGTTACCAAAGTTATCATAATCTCAATCTATTGTAATAGTTAGATGATAAAAGAGTTTTACATGATAAAACAGTTGATTCATAATCAAAACTCAATATCCACTGTTTTGGAATAAGATAATCCTCTGTTTTGGAATACGATAATAATACTGAAGGGTATCATACGAGTCTGCAAAGGTTATTTCTTAAACGAACTTACTAAATGTTAGTCTCATTGCTATATGTGACAAACATCCGGGCATCACAAATTCAACGCACGTGGCTCGAGCAGTAGTGTCTGCCACAGGATTGCAATATCTTTGAAATACTGAACTGCTTTATGACCGCCAGATGTTCTCTACTTCTAAAAAGGACTAAACGGAGACACTCCCATACCACTTAGACGAACATGACGTCACCGAAGATATAAGATTATCTATTATCTGTAAAACTCAAGACAGAGCCATTTTCTAATGTGACGATCTTGCTACAAACAATAGTAGCAATTGAGTACTACGTGAAGCGTAGTGATGTGTTTAAAGATAATGTCTAGATATCGTTGTATCTAGAAATTAAGATTATGTGAATGATAAGCCACATGCACATAGTAACATATTACGAAAACATTCATGACAACAAAGCGGACGCCATGTTAGATGTATATGAATGCATTCGTTGTAAGCTTGGTTCATGTTGGCACTTTGGGATTAGCTTTAAAGATCTAATCCCCTGGGCAGGCACGGCTGATGTTTATTTTAAATTCCATATAGTTCATGTAACGTCAGATCTTTATCTTGTCCATTTGAGACTCTTGTTTCACAGAGCTACTTCATTTTAGATCAAATGTCAGCACTTTATAATGTTAGTTGATGTAAGAGAACATTGACTCAGGAATCCCTTTGTTCCATTATGCAACGAACCCCCATGGTATTTATTGGTTCCAATATCTGCGTTACCTTTAGTTTTGCATGCTTCTATGAGTGCCCTTGCCATTTTTCATTTTCTTTTCTCTCCTAGTGTTGTCTAGCAAATCATCTATAATGACTCTCTGCAAAGCAGATTTTTTTTAATTTCTCTTAACAATGTCATATTTCAAGTTTCAATAATACAATTAAAAAACAATTCAACGACAACCTTAATTCTATTGCAAAATTATAATTATTACAAACCTCACCTAACTCTCAACCGATTATACAATTTTCAAGATAGGACATAACATTTAACATTTAGGTCGCGCCCAGAGGAAAATAGGTCCAGTAGACCAGGTCACTTTAGTTTATTCTGATTCATAAACCCAAAAGCTAAGTCAGCTCACCATTTGTCCGACTGATTATAGCTTATTATTGCTTAGGTCGATTTATTTCCACAAATTGGGCTTAATTTGACAGTTTCTATATCGAGGGCACCAATCGACTCGCAAAAGCTGCAAATCTACCGATCACATGTTCCCTTTATATAAAAAGAACACGCTCAGAGTAGTTTTGCTACATCAGAGAAATATTTGCCTAGTCAGTGTGCTAGGTTTGTAAATTTTATACAAAGTCTCTATGAATGTATGTATATAAGTGTGTGAAATATACTTTGCAATACGTTTTTCCAAAGACTGAAAGGTAAATTCATTTCATCTAAATACGCGAACTGAAAAGATATAAATAAGTTTCTGTTAGATTTTTTACGTATGAAAATGTCTCGAATTCGTATTGAGGAAATACATTTGGATTTAACGTTTTAAGGCTGTGATGATGGTGACACATTTAAAATAAGACAACTCCTAGTTTAGCACTCCGGTCCCCTTTCTAACAATAGTTATCTAATCCCTGAGGTCTTTGTGTTTCAAATATAAGTTTTCTTTAACTTAGCTGCTTGAGCCGACCTCAATATTAACACAGTTCCTATTTTACAGTGTTTTACCTCAAATGAGGTTTTCTTGATCAATAAAGGTACATTTGATTTATCAATACCATACATGTCTGCGAAATATACTAAGCTAGGGCAACTGAAAGGCAAATTTGGAGTTCCTGCAAGGGAATACCTTACAGCACGCGATTATGGTGGAAACTTTTACTTTTACAGTCAAATAACGATATATATATATATATATATATATATATATATATATATATATATATATATATATATATATATATATATATATATATATAAATATATATATATATATATATATATATATATATATATATATATATATTTATATATATATATATATATATATATATATATATATATATATATATATATATATATATATATATATATATATATATATATATACTGATTTTCCCTAATAACCACCATTTTAGGTTCACACAATCCTTTAGAGATAATTCATTGCGGGAATTACATGTCAATTCATGGTGTGTTGTTACAGACATATTGTGCTGAGCGCAGATTGGTATCACGAGACGAGCCCTCCGCAGTGACCATTATTTATAGGGACCTCGGGGAACCATATACTCCATCGGTCCAGTGTTAAACCAAGCATGAAATTAGAAACCTCGGCGATTACTAGGCAATGGCAGAATAAAGGGTTGACAGTCTGAAGGTGCTAGGTTAGGAAGGGATATAACTGTCACAGCAGGGCAATAAAAAGAGATCTAAAACGCCAGCCGTCATAGAAAAGATTTGTTGTGACATGACATACAGGGGTTCGGGTTACCATATTGATTCCTATGATTTCAAGTATAAAATTGACTCGTTTATAATAGATATCTTCAAACAAGTAAGTAGAAACATGGAGAGCACGATTTTGATATTCTGTGAAGAAAGAGGCACTACTGACTCGGTATTAAAAGAAATTAATTTTACTAACCAACCAGTGTTCCCGATATATATCAAAACAATAACATGTATTGTTGAAGTTAACTGCAATTGTGTGATGTATATGAGTGGCCCCCACATGTAGTTACTACACATCACTGGTTTAGATATGCCATTTACACTGCTTCAGGTAAATGAATATCAGCATAGTGATGTGCAGTTTTTGAGGTAAACTATTTGAGGTAAACATAGTTCATGTCAAGATTTACAAGGTTCTTTGGCATTTATATATCCGTATCGTTATAATGGTGATATCGCCATCAACGAACTGTTTTTATGATTTTGATCGCAGTCTACATTGAAGGCACATAAACATCTACTCTATGAAAACACGAAGAAATATATAACGTGATTAATATGTGGACGCAATTGTGATAACAATCTAGAGGTTAATCATACTGTCCATTTGAAAACCATCAAAACATGAGTTAATGTCCAAAGGAAAAACACATTTAAATGGCACTAGGGGATAATTGTTTATACAGAACACGAAATTGAGGAAAAACATAGAAATAGGAGTAGAGAAAGGGTTAAGAGTGCTGGAAATGCATATGGAGATTGGTAGAAACTTAAGATATTTATTGAAATCGGAGGGATGTGATGCAAAAGTACATAAGATGATTTGATTATCTTTTATTGTCACAATCGTGAAAATCTTGATTGATTGTGAAACCATGTCATGAAAATATTCAGAAAGTTGAGAACTATTGGACCAATGCACATATGCAAAATCACACAAATTTAATAAATACAAGGTTAAAAAAAGTTACAGACTACAACTTGGTAAAATGAGCAAACACGTTGTTTACTTGTGTGTATGTATATTTATTGAGAGCCGTTGCCAATAAATATGCATACACACAAGTGAGCAACAACGTGCGTCCATTTTACCCAATTGAGTTAGGTTTCCTCTGTACAAGAGTTTAACCCATTTACACTCATAGCGGCCAAAAGAGGCCTGACGATTTTGGAAATATTTTCCTTACAAAAGCATTTTTTAAAAAACATTTGAAGGAGAAATGTTGATCAGAATACAAACAACAACTCTCCTTGAAATATTTTGCAAACTTTCGCTTTGTTCCCAAGTTATTTCCAAAAGTATGAAAGTAGCAGACGATACTTCTAGAGGAACTCTCGAGTGTGAATGGGTTGAGGACACCTGTATTGACCAACATGGCTTAGGGTCGTTGTTATCGACGTAGGTTTGTTGCAAATACTAGAATGTACCTTTCTCCTCAGAGGCGATTCCTGAACGAATCAATAGGGAATCTTCCTACAGGCGACAGTGGGTTGAATAGCTGTGTTATCAGTTAACTCCAGAAGTGCATGTGTACAGCCCTATGGGTTAACCCTTTCCATGCTCGTCCATAGGAGAAAAATGCAAAAGTTTTGAAAACCATCCAAACTCTGTCATGTTGGTATTCATTAGAAAGCTCTCGCTGAGCATTCTCAGATGAGTACCCATTTGCCATGGTTTCCGTAGTTTTCAGGCTTTTTGCATCACTTTCTATTGATCAAATTTAACTCCAGAAGTGCATGTGTAAAGCCATACGGTTTAAGCCTTTCCATGCTGAGGCCACTTTCGTTCATAGGAGAAAAATGCAAAAGGTTTTGAAAACCATCCAAACCCTGTCATGTTGGTATTCAACGGAAAGCTCTCGCTGAGCACTCTCAGATGAGTACCAATTTTTCATGGTCCCGTCATTTTTCAGGTGTTTTGCATACATTTGTTTTGACCAAATTTAACTCCAGAAGTGCATGTGTACAGCCGTATGGCTTAACCCTTTCCATGCTGAGGCTTCTTTCGTCCATAGGAAAAAAATACAAGAAGTGTTGCAAACCATCCAAACCCTGTCATCTTGGTATTCATTGGAAAGCTCTCGCTGAGCACTCTCGGATGAGTACCATTTGCCATGGTTTCCGTCATTTTTCAGGTTTTTTGCATCATTTTGTATTGACCAAATTAGCCTCAAGCTGCATAACCGTTAACGAATGGTTAAACTGAGATCACTATGAAGGGTGTCCCCAAAAATTGTCATTTCTCAGTTTTCTAATCATTTTGCATTGACAAAATTAGTCACCAACAGCATAAGCGTTAACGAATGGGTATACTGAAGTGCCCATAGATGGTAGCTGTTTG
>OZ012687.1:35567018-35596948 GCA_963942565.1 Maea johnstoni
AGGAGATGCAATAGGAAATCCCTGCAAATCCCTTACAGTCGAGAAAGACATGTTCAGACTTAAATTGGGTGTGGATTTTCGGTAAAGCTTTAATAGGGTCTTGCAGAGATTGACGCATTGCATCGGTTTAGGCAAAATTCGGCTCAAGAAAGGGGAATGTTCAAGTTGTTGACAGATTTTGAATGGCTGGTGTATTTTTCTCCTTGTTGACCTGAATAGCAATTCTCAAAATTTGATTACCAAAGATTGTTTGTGCTTTATACATGTATTTGCATTGGTGGCCTGAAACGGTCAAGTCCATTTTCCATTTATTCTATCGCGTTTTGCAAGGAAATGAATGAATCAATCTTTACTGTCTATATAATTGTATTATCTTTTATTGTTGACCACGTAAGTAAACCTAGTAGATGGAATAACTAAATACTACTTTTTTATGTTGGAGGGTTTACACTTTATACGATATGAAATCTATGTATATTTAGATATTTTTTGTTATGGTAAAGTCATTATCGATGAGTTATTTTCTCTTCTTGTATAAAACCTTTCGTTAGAAATAGACACAGCTAGTGCTTCGTAGCGTATATATAAATATATATATTAATATATATACTATATATATATATATATATATATATATATATATATTATATATATATATATATATATAGATATATATAGATATATATATATATATATATATATATATATATATGCATATATGCATATATATATATATATATATATATATATATATATATATATATATATATATATATATATATATATATAATATATATATATATATATATTATATATTATATATATATATATATATTTATATATATATATATATATATATATATATATATATATATATATATATATATATATATATATATATATATATATACTATATATATATATATATATATATATATATATGTATAACCACCGTGGAGTGGTGAACGACTGCGAGCAGTCAGTGGCAATGTCTCAGACCACTCAACCATCAGGCTAGGCCCTGGCAAGGAACTGAGCATGATGTGATCCGTACATCATTGGTTCTAACGTTATGCAAAGCATGTAAGTAGCTTAAGCAATTGGACTTACTATGCTGGTGCAACGTAATAGAGAAACGCAATTTCTTTAGGGACATTAGAAGCCTTTCTAACATGGTCAGGATAGGAATATTGAATATTTTCAGAATAGGTACCATAGTGAGGCAAGATAATGCGGATTGTCTTCCATCTGAGAGGAGGAGGTGCCTCCGCTATAACCATGGGAAAATTTATAGAAATGTATTGGATTAAGCGCGTGGTATATGGGATTAATATGGGAAAGCCCTTTTGTGTTGGTTTTGTCTGAGTTATATCAAAGGCATTTAACAAACCTTACATGCATTCTTCACCAGCACATAAAGGCCATTTAGTTAGATGCTCGGTACATGCCAAATCATGGAAATCATAAATGCCAGTTCTCAGAGCTGCATTTAATTCCTATGTAGCCCCAATACAATTACAACACATCAATAGATCAAAGATGAATAAAAAGTATGGTGATGTTGGACTTCAAACGAATTAAATCCTTGACATTTGGCAATAATTTGAAGTAATTGTCCAACTGAGGTTGGAACAACAGGATTGAAAGTCAATGAACTTATAACTTTGAAAAGACACAGTCCTTTTTATATAGTTAAGAAAATGATTTTGATCTATGCAACTTTGATAGAATTACTGATTTGAACATAAAAAAGCTGCCTGAAATAAAAAAGTTGGTAATATATGATTTAGCATAAATATTGCCACTATGAAATTGATTGTTTCATCAAAAATAACACATATCCTGTTGTCACTACCCTTCCCCAGTGACTACCCTTTTAATGAATATGATAGGTTTATAAGCAATTCTAAAGGGGACTAAAACAACCCAATATTACTCTTATATGCTAAAATACCCATTAAGGAAATGAGGTTTGAGATCACAAAATCTTAAATAATTTTGAAAGGCAATAGGACTCTCCTGGGTGAAAGAGTGCTTAGATGTCCCATCCAGATTCTTTCAAATGTGTGACTCTCCTCGAAAAGGGAAATATATTGGAAAGAAAGGGGTGGCAACAAATTGGAACATTGCATTTTGGAGAGAAGTTTTATAAGAAGCTCATGAATAAAATTAACACCTATCTGGTAAAAATAACTCATGATGCCAAAATGTTTTCCAAGTTGCCAGGAGACCCAATCATGGCAAAATGGAAAAAAAGTAAAATATCTTATACTAAAGATATTTTGCCCCAAAATAGGATTGTTTTCAAGCCAAACAGAGCTGCGGCAGAAATGGAATATAGATATCAACTTCTTAGACTACAGGACTCATAGTTAGAAATATATCAAAGATTACTATTAAGAAAATACTTCATATCCTTTTGAGGGACCTTATATACCTACTATTAATGGAAAACCTAGGTATGAGTATAAAAGATTGGACTCATATCTATACCCTTTTAGGAATTTATAATGGCAGACTCGAATCAAAAGTAGTAGGAAGATTTAAAAATTGATATCCCAAAAGAGTGTGAGGGAGTCAATTAAAACCTCAGGCAAAACACAAAAGACATGTTTGTCAGAAACATTCAATCTAAGATATGGCATAAAAGCATCACAACACACAAGTTTTCTTACCAAATTGGCATACTAGATTCTACAAATTGTTCATTTATCATCAATCACTACATTTATACAGTGCCCTTTTCCACCCAAATGTTCAAAGGTGCTTTTATATGAACCTACGTCATTACGTATTCCCGAGACTCTTAGCACCATCAGGCACTACCTGGAGGTGGACTTGTTCGATGGGAGGCTATTGTATAACCCTCCCACCTACGAGTGGGTTTGGATGATGAAGGAGAGGGAGGATCCAATGTTGGTCAACTACCATCGATATGGATCGTTCTTTTATGGCCCTCAAGACATAAACATCAAGAGAGACGGGGACCCACGGCTAAAAGTGCCCTCCGAAGCTCTAGAAAGCCGCAAGGAAATTGAAATTTCCTTTTTGCCCCCACCAGGTATCGAACCCGGATCGTCATCGCTGTAGCCAGGTGTGTTAACCACTAGACCAACTTGCCATCTGTAGTGTGTATGTTGCAATAAAGAACAAAACAAAACATACGCTTTCCTTTTCTTCCCATATATCAAAAAGGTTTTGGAACGAGGTGATGAAACTTTTGCAAAAGACCTAGAATATGATTTCACACAATCATATAGAAAACAGGCAAAGTAATGGGCCTTGAACAACAACAAAATGGAAACAAAACTTTCAATATCATGATAATAATAGCAAAAACAATCTATAAATGAAGATGGAAGGCTCATTATTTTCCAGATTCCTGTATTCATTTGACTATCTATATTATACATTGTATATATTGTCTGAAATGCCTACGAATGAGACATACATTAAGCACCAGAAAAGCATCGTTCCAGAAGGGTATAAGTTCTCATATCCAGAACCACTGACCGGGGGACAATCAGATTACACAGATATGTAATTGCAGTTGGATAGCTAGACAATGTAGCTGGACAAATGAAGTTGTTTTTTACCCTTGCTGGTGCTTTCAGATCAGATATGACTGTGCATGAAAGATTGTTAACACTGGGTCAGAGAGCCTCAATAATGGACTTTTATCAATATGTCTAAGGTGCTATGTACTTATCCCTGACTAAACAATTATGTATGATAGAATTTAAGTTGATGTAACATTACCTCAACTTAAATTATATATCATACACAATGCTAAGTCAGAGATAAGTACAGTCAAACCTCTATTAAGCGACCGCTCAAGGGAAATGTCAAAATTGGTCTCTTGAGGAGGTGGTCTCTGTACCTTGGCACCAATAACCAGAGCAACATGATGAATTCCTCATTGGTTGCACTCGATGTTCCAAGTATCAAGATAAAGGACAAACCCTTGGCAATACTCACCTCCATTAGATTAGCATCGACCGTACAAGCACTGTATGGGCCAAGAGGGAAGGTGGGGGCAAGTTTGATTGATCGATACGAGTAACCAATACATGCCCTCAAGGCAGCAGTGGAGTACCACTACTCAGCTCTTGTACATTGGGCTGTTCATGGGAGTACTTAGTGACTTCAAGCAGCCTATTGACCAACTACTACTACCACAGAATACTGGGCCATCAGGAGCTAGGCCATCTGTCAAGGACTTTTGGGAAGCTAACGACCTAGACTTGTCCGAGGTGATTTATAGTTTTTTGATTCGAGGGTTATTCCTCGTTATGCAGTGGAACCTTTCGATATGACATGACATTTGAGGCAATTGGGGGTCAACGGGAGGTGGGTTGATTTTCGTGCATAGGATTTTACAGTGCACCTGAGGTTATATGTTGGTACATATTCATACTATTTTTGAACATTTGGGTTACTAGTGAAAATTTCAAATGCCATTTACAATCAACAAAAAATGTGTGTGTGTGTGCATTCTAATGACCAAGAGTTTAATGGTAGAAGGTTTGAATACATGTTTAGTTCGAGCGAACTGATTTTTATTCATTCATATTGATAAACAAGAACATAATCATATTTGAGCAATATTCAAATATGCTTGTGTGTGTTTAAGAACATTAATCAAGGTATTGATAACTTATGCGAGAAAGTATGTAAACTTGCACATGTGAATTCTAACACTATATTTCTTTTAAAAAGAGATGTTCTGTATTAGAAATAACCCATCTGAGAAAGCATCAAAACATCGAACAAAATAATGATGATAACATTGGACTCGCATGACTTGCAAGCCACCTCTAGTATATTGAGGTTTTGGGACTAATACTCTTTACTCCCAAAGCTTTACTCTAAAAATAATATGTCATTATTTAACAAATAAATCCCCTAAACTATTTTGATTTACAATAAGCAGACGACTAGTTTTGCTAATGAAAAAATAAACTATTCAATAGAACAAGTCTTCAGTAGAAGTGATGAGCGACTGCTAGCAGTCAGTAGCAATGCTTTTGACCAATCAACCATCAGGACATGTAATTCATTACACTATATTTCTTTAAAAAAGAGATACTCATATTAATATTTCTTCACTACCATGCTGATGCCTGCAATTTGAACATTTTCCTATTCCTTATGCAATGGTCGTGTTTGGGATTATAGAGGATGCAGGATTAGAGGCTTTGGTGAAAGCTGATTGTGGATATGATAGATGCAGCATTGATGTCGAGACACTGTCTATATAAGCCTGTGGCTAATCCGTCAAGCAGGGTGACAATGTGTTCAACTGATTATGATAAATCACATTCCAAAAAGCTACCAATCTTCAAACAATCATGCTTAAGGTTTAGATTGAAAAATGTATTCCGGTAATTCACACTTGAATGATGAAAGATTTTATCTACATATTTGCCCAGGGGTTAGGTTTTGGTTATAACTCGAATGGACCACTGGACATATGGTTTTCAATAGCCATAGCCCAACCCAAGATCTCATAGCCCTAGATTTTCTAAATTCTTCTGTCAAACTACAGTCCTTCCCTAAAACAAGTATTTAAGGCGTAAGCTATTGTTTCACTGTTCTATTGCATATTGGAATTGTACCAACGGACAACTGATGTGTTAAATGGTCTTCTTCAACTGATTTTATCATTGCTCTGAGCATGATCTTAAAATTTCACGTCTATTATAGAACGCCGGACTTTAAAGGCAAATATCATCAGAAGCCCAACACAATTTTCTGAAGTCATTGGCTATGGAAAATAGTGGCTAGCCTGACCCCTACATATTGCTATACGTTTGTATCTAGTGCCTGGCAATCCATGAAAATCCGATTATTCTTCCACGTGTGTGAATAGAATTAATCTTGCCAGAGTAACAGCAAAACAGCTTAGTACATTGGTATGTTTGAAAGCAGTTAATTGTTGCATAAGCTAGACTACCACTGGTTAGTTCCAATGAATTGGTTGAAAGTCTCTTTAAAGCTATGGTCCGTTTAACCCTTGTGCTGCTGATGGCTAATTTGGTCAATAGTATATAACGCGAAAAAAAGCTGAAAATGACAGAAACCCTAGCAAATGGGTACTCATCTGAAAGAACTCAGCAAGAGCTTTCCAATTAAGACCAACATGGCAGGGTTAAAAAGGTTTTCAAACATCACTGCATTCTTATGCCTTCGATGAAAGCAGCCTCAACATTGTAAAGGTTAATGTGAGTGCAGTAATTACATTCGAACATTATGGGCCATGTACATGTACGTGCGTAGAAAGCACCAGATGTGTTTTTGTAAAACACTCATTATATAACAGTGTTTTGTACTCAGGTGTTATTCAGACAATCATCCTAACATTAAATTGTCAGGAATGGATATCAGTCAAGTACAAAAAGAAAATATGGGGGAGTAATTTCTCAGTTAATGTTGTTTTAACTGCTGAACACAAATCCTGGCTCAGTTCGGTTGTTTTTGTTGTTATTACAGTGCATATTCATTTACCGCATTTCGTCTTTAACAAACGTTCTAGTAGAATTAACGATACCACGATGTTGATAAAAGGAGTTTGCATAAGGAATTGCTTGGGGGAGTGGGAAGAGACTGATTACTGGTGGCATAATGGATAAGTGTTGTTGCAGATACATTGCTAACTCTGCAAAATCAAGTAGTTTAAGTACATCTATGGATTGATATTGATTGACAAAACTATGGCAGTGATTATTATCTTAAGGCTTTCACATCTGCAAATGATTGCAGAAATAGCCAGTTATGCCTCAAAACAACTGAAACAGCGGATTTCTTCTACTATATCACTTCAGCTAGGTCATTATTTTAGGACTTGAGGGATTTATATATATATATATATATATATATATATATATATATATATATATATATATTATATTATATATATATATATATATATATATATATATATATATATATATATATATATATATATGTGTGTGTGTGTGTGGTGTGTGTGTGTGAGTGTGTTTTATTATATATATATATATATATATATATACACTCACGCACTACACACACACATATATCATACTATATATATATATATATATATATATATAATATATTATATATATATATATATGTATATTTATATATATATATATATATATTATATATATATATATATATATATATATATATATATATATATGTGTGTGTGTATGTGGGCGATACTTGAATAATTCTAAATATAGTAAATCATTTTCTAATAAAAGATATTCCCCATTTTTACTTTTACATTGTGCAATTGTACAAGATTGAATACATTGGGCATCAGATTGCCGTTGTGATAATGCACGGCAAAGATTTATTATCTCTGTACACTTTCCAGAGAACATTCATTATGCTATTACTACTCGCTCATGATGAATTGCAATATGTTGATTTTCCATCGCATACTTTCAATGATATTTTGCATATTTATTCATGATGTTGCTTTCTCCTTTGCAGATTCCCCAGATAAGTTATGCCTCAACAGGTATAGAATTGAGTGACAAGACACGATTTGAATTCTTCTCTCGCGTGGTCCCGCCTGATTCGTACCAGGCTCAGGCCATGGTGGACATAGTGGAAAAGATGGGCTGGACGTACGTGTCCACTGTAGCCGACGAAGGAAACTATGGTGAAAGGGGAATAGGAACATTTGAAGACCTAGCAAAGAAAAGTGGTAAGTAGGCTTATCATCTAATTTTATGTCGTCAAAAACTGCAATATCCTCCTCATCATACAAATGTTAAATGGTCATTAGTTTGCCCGAATCTTAAAGATAGCACTTGAAGATATTTTAAGGGCGCGGACCTGGTACCAAATGATCATGTATATGTATGATAGTGCTACCGTTTACCCTGTAAACTGGATCACACACATACCCATACATACATACATACTTAAATACATACATACATACATACATACATACTAAATGACAATCATCGAGTGCAGTGATACCTATGATGTTCACCCTACAATTTTTTATTTTTTTCTATTTTCCAATATGTCAAATCAATACAGTGTTACATAACAGTAGAGGAGTAAATATTGTCTGGAATTGTATACATACATGCGCAGAATTAATTGTACAGTAAATTAGATGGTTTACTCTTTTTTCTCGTAGACCCTACATAAAGGAGTGTGATCCTTTTCAAACTGTTTCCATTTTCCTTTGATGTAGTATCTATATTTCTTTTGATAATAACAGTTTTTTATTTCATGTTTGACATTGAGAATGAGTAGTTTTTGCTCCTTTTTCATTGCGTTATAAATGATCATTTTTGTATGGAGAATCATACTGTTGATGACAAGATGTGTTTTCGAAATCACCTACTACCTTACAATATGGGTTATACCAGGCTTTGGTAGATATGCTGATCATTGCGCACAGGTATGCAAGGCACCGCAGGTACAAGTAGTGCCTTGTAGTGTTTATAGATAAACCGAATGAATGCACACAAGATCAATAACGTGAAGAGAGGCAGTTTGCGGCTGGGCTTGAGCAAGCAAGTACGCCACAAGGGAAACATTACGTGTTAACACCCTATAAAGCTTTTGTCAGGCCATTGCGTTAGGTGAACACGTGGGCACAGAGGGAATTGATTACATCATAGGGCAACCACTTCTCTGGGGGTATGATATTATTACACATATTCTAGGTAGGGACGGGTATGTTAGGAATAAACGTTGCAATATAGCATTACCTTCGGCACGAACACACTCTCTCTCTCTCTCTCTCTCGCCCTCTCTCTCTCTCTCTCTCTCTCTCTCTCTCTCTCTGGGGGCATGATGTTATTATACATATCCTAGGTAGAGACGGGTATGTTAGGAATAAACGTTGCAATTCTAGGTGGTAACTAATATAGCAGCACTACCTTAGGTATGAAATTAAGCCGGGGATGTTCTCTCTCTCTCTCTCTCTCTCTCTCTCTCTCTCTCTCTCTCTCTCTCTCTCTCTCTCTCTCTCTCTCTCTCTCTCTCTCTCTCTCTCTCTCTACGCACTAAAACATCGCCTAAACTTGTTGTATAGTGCTCTCTCTCTCTCGCTCTCAATTCCGTGCGCTTGTGTCCTACTTTTTCTACTTTGCATTTGTTTCCAATATCTATCATCAGCTTTAGAAAACTTTAGAAAATGCAAGGAAGTTTGATGAACCTCATTATCAGGATTCAGAATAGTCATAAGAAAGAGTTATATCCCTCAAATGCAAGCAATGGGGTAAATGCATTGCATTACCTTACTGAATAATCTTTGTATCTGATATCAGTAATATCCATGTATTCACATGTACTTTCAAATTGGGCCATTCATGTTGTATACAGTACAGCCTTTAATACTTGCACCAGTCGACTGGACGTCTGCCAGAGCCCGGTTGTAAAAACATCAATGGAAAACATGTCAAGGAAATAAGCTAAGCACATCAATGACCCACGTCGGCACGGTGTGTTGTTTTGTAGCCGGAATGCATCAAATTTGGACGTAGATCCTTATAGTTAGATTGGATATCAAGGAAGATACTCTAAAGGCTCCTGTGATTGTGAATCTGAGATACGTCAGTTAACATTTATCCATTAGGTGTAAATGAAGTAGGGTTCGCGTTACTTTGTATCGAAGATACAATAATTTATTCCTATATACACATGCATCGATATAGGGTTAGAATGGCGTCAGGTTTCACCACTTAACCCTGTTGCTGCTGGTGGCGAATTTGGCCATATACGTGAGAGCTATCCAATGAATACCAACCGGACAAGGTAAAGGTGGCCTTCAACATTCTTTGCGTTTTTGTGCTTTGGACGAAAGTAGTCTCAGCACTGAAAGGGTTAAGGAGTCAAAGGCTTCTTGCTATTTGACGTTCCTTGTCGAGCCATTGGCATTTTCCCATCATGCCTTAGAGATATGGACTGCACGCCACTCATGAGATCAGTAGTTGCTAAGGTTACAAAGTGACACGAACCCCAGAAATTGCGGGAAAATGTAATTACATGAAGAAATGGGTTGGATCGTGTTTTGCCGCCTGATCACACCATGATCATTCCGCGCACGTGGCGTACTAATCTCTCCTGGATGGGCACGAGGGAACAGCTGCAGGGTTGAACCAATCAGCGCATGAACCGGAAGTCACGTGACATAAATACTGAACCTGGTCAACACAAACAACTTTATATTTGAAAGTCGAATAGATTTAAGTCGAATAGATTTTCAAGTGATCATATTTATGGGAATGATACAGTTCTATATACGTTTTATAGAAAGGCAAACTTAAAGGGGAACTAAAGCCTCATATACATATTAGCTTATATGAAAGTAATACACTTCAAGAGTACAATGCTTTCCTCCTTTTTCTCTCAGTTATCCCATGAGGGGGAGAATTTTTCGTATTGCGATCAGCCTGCCCAGCCCCTGGCAGCCCCTGCTAGCAGCCATGTTCTTATATTGCTATCAGCTGTAAATCAAGGGGTGGCATTGTCACTTCCTGTCCCCGGGCCCCTCTCTGAGCAGTGCATCATAGACTGCAGTGCTCTTCACAAGAACTTTCTTCGAAATTTGCATCAAAACTTGTATCAAACAGGAAAAAGTTAAAATCATGTGCAGCGATTGGCTGTACAAAAAGTTTATACGCAAAAATGCGTAAGTATATATAACTTGATCAGTGTTAAAATCACAATGTCGACATGAAACCCCTACAACACCTGTGCTATTCAGCCTAACCCTGCCATATGATTTCGAACATATGCTGAAACACAAGAAGACCTCAATTTGGGTTTCATCGAAGGGCTAATTGACGTCACATAAATTAGCTTTGCCTTAGTACTACACATTTAGTTTCAAAATGAAGTACAGTCAAAGGAGCGATACACACAGTCACATTCATACGTATAGATAAATAGATGGGTAGATAGATAGATAGATAGATGACGTAATCGTTAGCACTGGCAATCCATATAAAAAGTTTTGTTTCTGAATAGAGTAAAAATTGAAAGCATGACTACATGCAATACAATACAAGCATTCATTACTAAATGACTGCCTGATTCATAATAAGCAGGTTGGTCTGGTCGCTATATAAATGTACTGCGTGGTGGAGACATGATGATGTTTCTGCAACTGAATAAGTGTCTTTAGGTTCCTTTCTACTTTTTTCCCACATCATTATACTATATAAGTTACACATATGTGACCGACTACCGGTATCAAGCCATTGTCATAAGAGCATTACGTCATGGTAGATTGCCTGTGTGTAATATATACACAAACTGCCCCTGGTTAGCGAAGGAGTGCATTTTATACCATAAAAGGCAATCCTTGGATCACCCTAAACACACACCCACGGTATCGGTCTAGCCATCACATTACATACATTCAAGTAGGCGTTCACCAAATACAAGTACAGCCCTCGTGAACAGTCAATATAACGTTAATATCAACGAAAAGCAAAAAATGGGACATCCCAGCCAGTACATTTTCTAACCATGTCGTTGATATCCAGGTATTTACGATTTAGAATGTAAGACTATTTTGTTTTTGATAATAAACGAAAGACCGCTTTACCCCAAGTCACTAATATTACCTTTGAACAGGTCTTAAATGTAATACTCGAATTGATGTTATTCTGTAATGGTGTGACACAGTCACTATCATATGACCGAAGGGTTGATGAGTGCGTGTGTCTGTGTGTATTGCCTGATATTCTATCATGCAAACGAAATGGTATTTAGAGCATTGGCTTTGATTTGTTTCATTAGTTATTTAATATGTGTGCATGAACTCATTCGATTAACCACACATTATTTGTATAAAATGGCCGACTAATTCTATTCTTTTACAGGTATTTGTGTCGCACGTTCATTGAAGATTCCCAGAGAAATCACAGATCGCGTGTTTGATCGCACTATAACCAAATTGACCAAATCCAATGCAAAAGTTGTCGTCATGTTTGTCAATGAGGACAACTGCAGGCGACTCCTGGCGGCCGCAATGCGAACCAATCACACGAACAGTTTCTATTGGCTGGCGAGCGACAGCTGGGGAGCTAAGATCCACCCTGTGAAAGACCGGGAGGAGGCAGCAGAGGGCGCTGTCACCATTCTACCAAAAAGGAAAGTTCTAATAGGTAGGATTTATAACCATACATACATGTGTGTGTATATATGTATATATATATATATATATATATATATATATATATATATATATATATATATATATATATATATATATATATATATATATATATAGTTTCTTCTAAATGGTTACACTTTCTCATATTTGGATGATGGAACGTGCCAACAATATTTGGTTTTAATGCCTTAAGTATCAAGTCTCGACCATCAAAGGCGTGACAAAATTAAACGTATCTAGAAAAGGGGAATCCAAGGTGAGTGATGGGGTCCACGTTTAAAGCCATACCAAGCGATAATAGGGTCATTCCGTGTCAAATCACCGAGAGGTGTTGCTGCATGTTTTCAGATATGGCTCAAAATTGGTTTGGTGAAAGCTATACGTTTTTAGGGAATCCCCAAAATATCAGCTCAATATCTTTACTGGGTCAGGACATACGGCCATTCTAAGGCCAGGGGGGTGGTCAAATACTAACAAACTGGCCTGAAACCCAGATTTTCAGACCCTTGAAATTGTGCAAGTGACATTACCACAGTGCTTCCCATCTCAGAAATAACTCTCCAGGTGACTTAGACCAGATATTCACAATAGGACTATTTTCTATGTTCCCATTGGTCAGATAATGATATGCTAATTAGCTCAATCGTCTCAAAATACACCACTCACGTTTGTGATCTTAGTGTTTTCAACATCCTCTAGTTCAACTGATATGCATCCTAGGAGGCTGTAAATGGATATATAGTACCTCTGTTATATACTAAATGTTAGGAGGACCAAGCAATAGTATTACAGGTCTTAGAGGTTCAGATACAAGGGCTCTAGAAGTGCTATTTTAAACAAAATTACTACTCATGAATGGTTTTTAAGCTGGTATTTTGGGGAGATATGCTATTGTATAATAGCATTTGACATTTTTTATCATTTCTATGTATAGAGGAGTACCACACATAAACAATACCAGTACTTTGGGTGGTCTAATTTCTGAGATAGAGGTGCGAAAACAAAATTGAGTTAGAAGATTGAGCTTCTGCATCAAGGAAGGTCTATATCCTGTCTTCATCCATGCCAAGTTTCAAGTTTGGCATCTGGCTCCTTCACAGGAAATTATCTCATCAGAGATGACATGTATAGCCACAAACATTTTTGGACTGGAACTGTGCCGGGACACCACGCATGAGTTTAGTAGCTTATATTTAGATATTTTCAGTCAGAGGGTTTTCAGATACAATCAGCTGTACACTTCTAATCAGTAAATCTTGCAAAATCCCGAAGAACCACTTGGGCAAGTTCCTCATCTAGCCGGTACTGGTGAGCTCGTCGGTCCGTTGTAGTTGTGGGTATGACACGCAGGATATGAGAAAAAGGAACATGGCAAACATCTTCTCGCACAGGCCAGTGGAAAGATGCTACTGGACCAGCAGGGTGCATGAATTTAAATGACACATCCTGAAATTCTTCTGACTTGTCTATGACAGTCCCAATCCACCATCTACCATCATAAACACAGGAGATGTACCAGCCAGGTTCCATTAAGTATCGCCTACATGTAGGTCAACTAGGCTGTTAACAGGGTGTCTGTAATGGCAATGCCCCCATACATGCAAAGCTAGTGAGTGCACTTTTCATTACAATTTGTATTTTCAACCACATTCAAAAAGCCATTTCATGAATAGCTAAGGTCTATTCCTTTCAACCTATCTACACCGTAGTCTCCTGACCAGTCCTGGCTTCCCCCACTCTCAGGGGCAATATACACTAATTGCCAATTACGCCTTGGATACTGCCCGGCTGTAAGGGGCGTAATTCCTCGTCTTGCACACTTTATTGCTGTATTTAGGCAATGCAGCCAGTGCGATATGGCCCACGCCCTTACCATAAAACACCAACTAAAGGTCAGAGTCGAAGACGTGTCGTCCTCCATTGGGACATTCGTCACTTCCTCAATGAGGAGGCAATTGGAGCAATGTGCCACAGCAGCAGCTCAGAGAAATGTCCAGTTAAAAGTCCATATGTTTTATCTTTATATATATATATATATATATATATATATATATATATATATATATATATATATATATATATATATATATATATATATATATATGTATATATATATATATATATATATATATATATATATATATATATATATATATATATATATATAATATATATATATATATATATATATATATATATATATATATATATATATATATATATATATATTATACAAATTTGACATGCCAGTGGGGGTAACATGATGGAATGTTTCCCCGAGGGAGGATGGTTTTCCCCGAGGGCGGAGCCCGAGGGAAAACCATCCTCCCGAGGGGAAACATTCCATCATGTTACCCCCACTGGCATGGCATATTTGTTTCATTATACCGAACAAACCCCATTTGTAATCTAAACAAAGCAAGGTCACAGATGACTGGTGATTCACACATTCCCCGCTAGGTGTCGCTAGTGGCAACGGGCAACATGAAGCCCTCACTGATGGCATCAGGCAACATGATGATTGTTCACTGTTAAGTCAGCCAATCACGGCTTACGATCTTCAAGTGAGGTATAATATATATATATATATATATATATATATATATATATATATATATATATATATATATATATATATATATATATATATATATATATATATATGTATATATATACAATATACATATACAAATTGCATTTTGTTTTTGTTTTCCGTGTTTGAATTAAATAAACTCAATTCGAAGAATAGTTTTTGTTATCCTGAATTAAATCTTTATATCCGTTATAATGACTAGGGCAAACGAATAGCATATCTAATAAACGTACTAAATACCATATAGGCTCATGACTTCGACTATGTTTCATGTTGGTGGTATTGTTGCTTTTTTAAAAGTCTGATGCCTACTGAAATGAAATTAACCTTACGAATGACACCTAAAGGCTTGGTTTACGTTTTGTCAGAATAGCTTTTGTATTGCATTCATACATGTATGTTGATGCCATCTATGAGTATGTTTAATCGCGTTGTTATTTTCTTTATTCCAGAGTTTGATGCATACCTAAATGGAATGAACCTAACGAATAACAGAAGAAATGTTTGGTTTCCGGAATTTTGGGAGAATCATTTTTCTTGTACACTTAATAGTAGTTTGCATCCAAACAGAGCACCATGCACAGGTAAGAAAAGCGTATATGGGGTATTCTAGACCTAAGCATAGCTGTCCCAACCCGAAGCAGCTCATCTGGGTACTGTCTTGCATTTTTCCCAGTCAATTTAGATACATACATACAAGCAAGCAATTACTTTCAGGCATACATACATACATATGTACATACATACTTACATACATTCATACTTACATACAAGCATACAATACATACACACATACATATAATACATACACACATACATATGATACATACATAAATACATACATGCATACATTCACACATACATACAAACATACATACATACATAGTATACATACATTTGTACATACATTTAAACATATAATACATACATACATATACATGTACATACATGCATATAGTACATACATACATACATTTATACATACATGCATGCATGCATACCAATACAGTCTAAAAGAAATAGGTAGTTAAAAGTGCGTAGAAAGGTCACTTAAGGGTAAGCTTAATGGCTCCGCTATTCAAATATAGTATTCCACAACAAAGATAACTTAAGTGAAGCACATGCGAGTCAAGTTTCCTTTGTCCGTTGTGTACTTTATCTCTTACGGAACATGAACACCTCTGCTAAAACACGCGCCAGAACTCCTGTCTTTGTAATCTACACAAAGTCGGTTAACCCATTAATGACTGTAGCGCACATACCTGACACTATTTGGCAATTATATAATACTATCTTTTTGGCTAGAGTATAATTGGGAAAATAATTCCAGGGGAATTGTTGACCAGAGCATTTACAACAATTCTCCTCGAATTATTTTGTGAATTTATTCTTAACTCCTTAGTCGTCAGTCATTGTTAGACCTATCACATATCCGCATACACGACAACATTTGGTAATTATATAATATTATATTTTTGGCTAGAGTAAAATTGGGAAAATAGTTCCAGGGGAAGTGTTGACCTGAGCATTTTCAACTATTCTCCTCGAATTATTATTTGAATTTATTCTTAACTCCTTAGTAATCAGTCATTGTTAAACGTATCACAGATCCCCAGTGCACCCGCAGGTCTAACCCGGTTGCAGTAAAACTAAATCTACCAGACATGCGTGGGAAGAGAGCTTGCTTAGGGAACAATAAGTCAATAATCACGTCACCTTTGCCACGAGTGGCTATCCGATTCGCAAAGAAATCAAGCGAAACACTCGCCTATCACTGGTAGTCAGAGGAAATGTCAAAGCTGTCCTCTTGTCGAAAGCGATCCAATCCACTAATGGTCCTGTCTATCTAATGGAATGCGACACGCTAATGCATTCCTAGAAATTCGAACTTCCTCTATACTGTTTTGTTCTCCATGTACTAGGCAATCACAAACAACATGCTTTGTGCCAAGTTTGCTAAAGTCTTTACGTGTCGGAACATTTACCCGCACCCTGACTTACTATTGACCAAAGTCTGTCGGAATTGTGGCATTGTACTGAGAGTTTTTGCGTGAACGCTAGGTGTTATATGGGCGCTACGTGATTGCACATACAGTATGTGCAATGGTATCTCAGAACAAGGATACCAGGTATAAAGGATAAAGGAAATCGAAGTACCCGGTGAAAACCAACGCGTGACACCGAGTCATTGGCAGCACTGGTAGATATTTGAATGACATTTCCGATATAACTTAACGCCCACAGGTGTTTAGTATTCAAACTAAGGAAGCTTTCTATGAATATATGCATATATACTAGTATATATATATATATATATATATATATATATATATATATATATATATATATATATAAATATATATATATATATATATATATATATGTATATATATATATATATATATATATATATATATATATATAAATATATATATATATATATATATATATATATATATATATATATATTTATATATATATATATATATATATATATATATATATATATATATATTTTTATGGAATAATAAGAACTTCTGTTAACATATTCTACTTTGGGCACTATGACATTTACTGTATCACGCCATGCGTGCCCTACAAGTTATCCATTATATTATCAGTCTAAATAACATCGCTGAAACCTAGAATGAGAAATCAACATCAGTCAGAAGTAGTCAGACACCGTATTTGTTGATCCAGACAGGGTTTTCCATAGTGATGTAAAATACAAAGGAAGGAAATGACAAAGAAATTGACGTCTTTACTTACACAATGACTCTGTTGTTATAGAACCATCGACTTGTTAAGTCCAACAATTGCAATGATTCTTGAAAGCGTGGATCGGGTATACATCTGTTATTCTTCCATCTCAAGCATCTAATCGAGAGGGGATGGGGAATGAAGTATAGCTATAATCATCAGGTTTTATTCATCTCGATTCGTGTACAGAGAATTAGTATATTTGTTTGGATTTTTTTGTAGTAGGATGTTATGACGCCTATTCAGAAGATGAGGTGTGGAACTCGTTATTTTAAGTATATTGGGATATTGGTTTCTTTTTTTTGCATTCTTAGGGGGGGGGGGTCGGTTAAGACGAGAAGATGAGTTTGGGGCAATAGCTGACGAATAACGTCTTGTATGGAGTTAATTGAGACCGTGAATGATAACAATGAAAGTAGCTCTTATCATACGACAAATGACCATGACTTTTCTTGGTAAAGACTAGGAAAGTATGTATAAAACTGTTGGCCAAATATCTATCATTAACCTTACCTTACCCACTACCCATGGCGAGTTTTAATGCAATGTGAAAATATATATGATGCATATCGTCTTTTGTAAAATTGTTATACACATAGGTTCGTAAAGTATTGGTTCCCTATCGCTCCGAGTGGCAATGGTCACCATGTTAACGATGTTTTATAAACATATGAATTTGATTAATGTGCTACTATTTTTAAAATTTAGTAAAATCTTAGATACGTGCATATGACAAGTCAGACTCTAGAACCATTTATGGCTGATGACATGCAATGAGTGTTCTCTAGTAAAGCTACAGTGCCGACATTTAATTCCTGAGTTAAATGCGTGGGCAGCCTAGACAAAATACACGACCGCACGCCCGATTGCCACTCAGGCAACCTGGTCATGGATGTGACCACAGGTCACTGACCTCAAAACTGAACATAGTTTTGATTCTCCAGATACGTGGGTCGTTGGTGTGCTTGACCTTTTTTCGAAATGTTATTCATGTGTATTAGTTCAACCAGGACTGGCAGACGTCCGGTCCACTGGAATTAAATGTCTGTTCTGCATGTTGAAATTTTGTTATTCATAAGTATATTGTGCTAAGCCTTTTCCCCTACTAGGTAACGAGCAACTAGCAGGGACGTACAACCAGGAGGGTGTGGTTCCTTTTGTGGTGGACGCAGTCTACGCCATGGCGCATGCGCTGCACAACATGATGACGCGGAAATGTCCCGGATGGACCAGTCTATGTAAGGACATGGACCCGCCTGATGGCACAGAACTATTGCAAGCCATAAGAAATGTGTCCTTCATAGGTCTGTATACCAAACTACATTATACAATTATACAAGCATTTACATTTTGATTTCAATACCTAAAATACTTATATAATACTTAATAATTTTTACATATGTGATTTTAAGCCAGATCATAATATAACCCATTAATGCACTCTGTGGCCAAAAAGCAGCTTCATAAGTTCGATGAGATCGCACAAGCGGGGGCATGACGAGAAAATAAATTACTTACATTTGTATGTGATTTTAAGCCAGCCAAAGAATATTATCTAACCCATTAATGCCCACAATGCGTTAAAATGATAGATAAGGTTGATGGAATCATTCAAGCAGGAGCAAAGCTGGGAAAAAGCACGAAAGAAAATGTTGCGTAGAACACTATCAAAACCTCTCCTTTAAATATTTTGTGAGGTCATTTTCAATCCCAGAAATATATATATTGACAAAGGTACATGTATTATCGATCCAGATGATAATTTTAGAAGCTCTCTTAAGCAAAACGCGGGTTAAACAAGTCTTACAGTAGGATATTTGAAGCTACTCGATGCTTTTCCAACTGTACGAAACTCCTCAAAAGATAGTTTTGATGCCAGTTTTACACATCGTTTTTGTCATTTGTATAACGCAATACATATCATGGATATTACTCCTAACAATATGTTGCAATATACATACCATATCCTTAGAAATGACCCTTATCACATGTTTCTGTTTATCAAAATATGAAATAGTATTTGAAATCAATATGAAATGCCTCACCTTTAAAATGCACGTTTTTACATGTAGAAGTTTGATTGACCATTTATACTCGTCTACTCTTTATCTGTTTGTTCATTTTCTAAAACGTATGCTTTTTAAAATGATTTGATAATGAAACCGAGTTGAATTGTTTGTAATAGAAACGGCATTTCCCACATCCAACTTTGTTTATCTAATATTTTCAATTAGCAACTGATTGTTGAACCCTGAAACCTATAATGGTGAAATATTAACATTAAGGTATTAAATATTAAATCACGTAGAAACCAATAATCTAGTTTTTAAATAGTGGCTTATGCATAGGGTCCTCTTGATGAAAATATGAAAGGATGCGCACTTTTGGATTTAGTATTGCTCAAACTCATACCTTAGTCAAACAAAAAGGCATTTTGTCCACGGCGGTTCCTTTTGAAACTATATCCCTCTTTAGAACTTCTTGCAACATCTTGCACTTTTTCTGACTTTGTGTGCACTCTATTTCCAATACCCTAACATATGTTCTCCTTGTGTATTCAAATCTCAGCATATCTATGATATTACATAACAACTGCAGATAATTCGCGAAAATGAATTTGATTCCGTGTTCCTTTTTCGCACTCTGAGTGTTTTAAGAGCTTAACATATTAGATATACGATGTTTAATAACAGCTGCTAAAGTTTGCATAAAATCAATTTGACGCCGTGTCAAACAAAGCTCTAGACTCGATTATACCCGAATAGCTTGTGCTACTTGCTTTTACATTTAAAGATGTGAAATCGAAACACGTTAAACTCTTTTTTTGAAATGTTATTTTAATTGAATGTTACAAAAAATGGTTGAACTTGGATGTCGAAGGATTTCTTAAGATTTTCCCATACGTGAAGTTGCATACACTTCCATATGTTAGCAATTGGTAGTCAAAAGGATGCATACTTAGAAAGCCTTAAAATACATTTTAACCGAACAAATTGATGTTACCCGTAAATTGGAAAGTTGCCAAGCATCGATTTTTAACGTTTTAAAAATGAAATTCCTAAAATGTAGGAAAAATAATCGAAAACAAGTTCGTGAAGTGTCATCTTGTTAAACACCCCAATGTCTGTAGCATTCAGCGATGCTTTTTAATGCAGTGGCTTATGGATATCTCTGATCCGACATAACGTGTTAAGGGTATCAGAATATATTATGTCAAAATAGAATTGGTCACCTGACACTTGAACGTGAGTTGACACACAGAGAGAGTACTGCTAATGGTGTATTGTTATTTCGCTTCACTTTTTACCTCTTCAGGCGGGTTAGGTAAGCGATGGTAAATATGATGTTCCAACTACGTCAGTAGGAACAAACCGGAAGTGGAACGATTTGGTTGAACGAGATGCACGACGGGAAATGCCGTATTAACCAAAAAAGTGTGTTCAAACCTAGTACGGTTTTGTACACTTAAATAATTGGACAATAGACATACGAATGAAAACAATAAATGAATTACAGTTTTTGAATGGAAATGTTTTAAAATTTTTTCATGTACGGTTGTCTTCGTCGTTTTGTCTCGGGTCGAACTCATTTTCCACTTCCGGTCTGAGCCTGATCACGTGGCGAGAGCATCACGACTCAACTTCTCCTCGGGGGAACCTCGCACGTGCAACAATAGGACCGAGCACTCGATTAAAGAAATACTCGCGAAGTCTTTAATAAAGCCTAACTTTTCGCACCTGGCGAGTATCTTTTTAATCGAGGCACTCAACTGAGGAGAAGCTTCATTCGTCAACGTGAAACCTTCGCCGTGCTTGCTCTTTATATATATATATATATATATATATATATATATATATATATATATATATATATATATATATATATATATATATATATATATATATATATATATATATATATATATATATATATATATATGATAAATAGTTAATGGTAGATAAATGAATGACGTCATCATAGCCAGCTATACCTGCGCACTGCCCACTACTATCCCAATGTGTTCACCACCAAACGCAAGTTCCTTGATAGGACTAGCGTTGTTCTACTCTGTCAACTATGACTTCCACCATTCTTAGCCTATCCCCCTGTCGGCACTCAATATTCTCAAGAGACTCCAAGCTTTTGCAATCTTCTCTCGTCTGTACCGATGTCGTATTATAAATGAGGTATACGAGGTGGTACGATCTTTCACCCCTCCCCCCTTCTATGGTGCCTTTTCTTGTCGCTAGGTGGCGCTCCTTGGTGTGTACTAACCCGCTTACCCTCCTCCCTTCCGTTGTTCGTTGATTGGATATGTCTTATTTAATCATCGGTATTGTCACATATATCATCATATTCTAATTGGCGCTAACCATTACCGTTGTCTGTCAACACATTTTGTTAATTAAGCCATTTGGGATAACACTATTTCCTTTCCTTTCCTGACTCACAAGAACCACCTTCTCTAATACTCCTGTCCCACTACACCCTAACAAACACCCTCCACCAAACCCATCATCGTCTTTTACACACGTGTTTATTTTTTCTCTATCCTCGTGGAAATGCCCTGGTAGAGTCTGTCTCAGATGAGTGAAAATGGTATAGGTCTATATGCCAAGACTTCCTATGTTAATTCATTTTAACGCGGTGTCTTCAAGAACCATGTGTTACAATATGAGTGAGACTTAAAATCGCAGTCTATTGAATATCATGGTCATATGTCATAGTCTCAATTAGGCCTTCCTTTTTGGTGCTATTTTGAATCTGGTGCATTGAAATAAATACAGTGTATTTCAAATATAAGCATGTACAATGATGAAGAAACGATAAATGGTCTAGATTGATACATGTAGAAAAGCATAAGGTTGAAAGGCAAAGTGGTACTTTCATGATTGGCAAGGTTACATTTACTACTGAATTTTCAATCTAATACACATGTATGTAGCAAAAACATCGACAGGTAGAAAAGCATCGTTAATCAGTTATTGTATTCTACTCTTGAGACTATTTGCGAGGTACACATATCAAGTAAAACACATTTTCATTCGATACTGTGTACTACTTTAAAAATCAGCAATCTTATAATGATACACACACACACACTGGGTGATATGATATTATACACTTAGAGAAGGAAGTCAATTCTTTAGAAGATAGGTTATGTCTTTGATCTTTTTGTACAATTAAAATATATATATATATGAATATATTCAAAATATCAAAAAATATCCTTAAAATATTGAATTAAGGGCATAGCACGTGCAGTATGACAGGGTACATTTCCATGTCTTTTATCTTTCCTTCTCCTAAAAAACTCTTCTTTCTCCAATCCATCTCTCTTCTTAACCCATATGATCATAACTATATGCTAATTACTACCTTTTTCCTGAAAATTTGAACTTTCAATGAAACCTAGTCTTAAGATTTTTACCTTCACTATAAACTAATAAAATATGTTTCCCTCAGTTAAATGTAGTTTTCACATCCCTCTATGTAATTAATCCTAGCCTCCTCCTTGTTCAGGAGTACACAAACTAACAATCCTATGCTTATTACTAATAACTATTTCCTATTTGTTTTTTGAGTAGCATAATATATGTCCATGCGTAAGAATGTCACTGCGCATGCGTCGGATTTGTCAGCGCAATCATAGGCGCCATCTAGCGACCGATATGTCAACTATTTTTTCTCGGCAGGTATGAATGATAACCAGGTGCGCTTCAATGAAGTGGGAGACGGTCCTGGCAGGTACAACGTCTACCAGTATCAGCGCATTGAAAACAGCACCAGATATGACTACGTTCAGATTGGAGAATGGGTAGAAAGGTACGGCAAAATTCATACCATTAAAAGATTGGTTTCCTTAGTAGGACCTACATTTTTATCATAAGTGGAGCAATTTCATTATCAGGGCCAATTTTTACATCATTAGAGAAGTGGATTCATTAGTAGGGCCAATTCGTATACCGTCAAAGAAGTGGCTTTATTGACATCGGTTGTATTAGTAGGGTCACCTTTAATATGTCAATAAAAGTGTGGTGTCATTATTAGGGAGAATGTTTATACATGTTCATGTATCATTAAATGAATGGTTTTATAAGCGGGGTCAAATTTTCATTGTGTCGTTTGATAAGAATATTTTGCTTTGCATTTCAAAGCAATTGCTGTGAGTTGCACAAGTACCTAACCAAACGCAAGATGATATAATATTTCAGTCGTGTTACAAGCAATTATCCATTTTTTTCAGGTGCGAAACAATTTCAAACATATGATTTGAACACATTATATATTTCCTAATGGTGTAATATGTGATTCATGTTTGAATTGCCATTCGCTTCCGTTTTGCATTCGGATTGCCGTTTGGAAGGAATCAGCGACTCAAAACACTCGGTTGCCAATGCTTTTCCTTTTCCAGGCCCAATCTGAAAGTGAAATTCTCTAATATCTCTCTTACGCATTTTATACAAATACTGTTTCTTTTTTTCTTTTCCAAACTACGTCTAAATATAAAATTTCCAGTGCTTTTTGATACAAATGATTCTTCTTCTTCCCTGTTCCAAGCTCAACCCCAAAAAAACGAATTTCTCAAATCAAATATACCTATACCTTTTTACAGATGTTTCTCAAATCAAATATACAAATGTACCTATACTGTTTTACAGGTGTTTCTCAAATCAAATTTACCTATACTTTTTACAAATGTTTTTCTTTCTTCTTCAGGCTCAACCTGACCATGAATATGACAATATGGCGGAACGGTTCCCTAGATTTGCCCAAGTCGGTTTGCAGCGAACCTTGTAAAGCCGGCCACGCAATGAGCTACTCAGAGGCCGACTCGAAATGCTGCTGGATTTGCATGAAGTGTCGGGAGTGGGAGTATTTGCACAATGAATTTACATGCAAGGCCTGTCCGGCAGGCTCCTTACCAGACGAGGATAAAACAAAATGTCTGCCACTTCCGGTCCAGTACATGGAGATCTGGAGCGCATGGGCAATCGTTCCCATGGTGTTCGCGACGCTAGGCATCATGGGAGTTTTAGCAGTGCTCAGCGTTTTTATCAAGTATAACTCCACGCCTATCATCATGGCTTCAGGACGAGAATTGTGTTATATGCTAATGATTGGCTTCTTCATGTGTTATGGAATGACGTTCGTATTGGTCAGCAAGCCCATGGTCGTGACATGCGCACTGACGCGCTTCGGTCTTGGATTATCGTTATGCGTTTGCTACGCTGCGCTGCTGACCAAAACTAATCGGATTTCGAGAATCTTCAACCGGGGGATTAAAGCGATGATGACGAGACCGGCTTACACGAGTCCGAGATCTCAAGTCGTGATCACGCTGTGTCTTGTGAGCGTTCAGCTGATCGGCGTGACCGCGTGGCTCATCATGGAACATCCGAGAACTGAACTCGTCTTCCCGAGCAGAGAAATTGTGGTCCTCAAATGCGGCACCACCAACATGTCAATAGTGCTCTCCCTATCTTACAATATGATCCTCATTCTCATGTGCACGGTGTATGCTTTCAAAACGCGAAAAATACCCGAGAATTTCAACGAGGCAAAATACATTGCGTTTACCATGTATTCAACCTGCATAGTGTGGCTGGCTTTTGTGCCCATATACTTCGGAACAAAAAATGACTTTAGGGTAAGCATGTTTTGATACTATTTCAATTTTTCTTTACTATTTTCTGTTGGTATATAAAACTATTGTTTTGTACATTTTTGTAGTCCCAACTACAGTCAATAAAGATACAATACAGTGCAATATTCCATTTTCTAAGTCTGAGTAGTCCCTCGGCACAAATCGTTTGTATTTCATTCTTTGCGTTTATCATTTGAGTTAACTAACTCCATTCCTATTGATATGTATTCACCTTATAGTGTAATGTCTTAGAATTTGTTCTGATCGAACTATGCACTTTCTATTTTGCTATTTGTGTTCAATAAAGATAAATGTAAATGAGATAAAATTGAAGATGAGTATGCACAATGCATGAACAATTTGAACATGAATGTAGTAAATAAATGTTATCGATGGCTACATTTATCAATTGAAAAGTGTACTTAGTCGAATATGAATAGTTACCAATAAGATTTCCATTTTGATTACTACATTTTTATATCTCAACGTATTGCAGCAATGAATGATTTCTACAGTATTTCTCGTTCAAAAAAGGCATTTCTATATCTCAACATATTGCAGCAATGGATAATTTCCATCGAATTTTCGTTCAAAAAAGGCATTTTCGTATCTCAACATATTGCAGAAGCGTATTATTTCCATTTCATTTCTGTCCACAGGCATTCTTGATTATTTCCATTGCATTTTCTCTCATGCAGGTATTTTTCATTTCACATATTGCAGCAATGAATTGTTTCTATTGCACACAGGCACTTTTATATCTCAAAATATTGCAGCAATAGATTTATCTCCATTGCATTTTCGTTCAAAAAGGCATTTTTTGTATCTCAACATATTGCAGCAATGGATGATTTCCATTGTATTTAAGTTTACATAGGCCTTTTTTCAACATCTTGCGGCAATAGATTTTTTCCATTGCATTTTCGATCACACAGACACTTTTTATATCTCAACATAGTGAGACAATGCAATGCAATGGATTTTCATTATTTCCATTACATTTTCGTGCAAAAAGGCATTTTTGGATCTCAACAGTGCAGAAATGCATTATTTCCATTGTATTTTCGTTCACACAGGCCCTTTTTCTCATTGCAGCAATGAATTTTTTCCATTGCATTTTTGCTATCGTCTATATTTCAAGATAGTACAGCAATAGATTATTTTCCATTACATTTTCGTTCAATAAATGCATTCTTCATATCTCAACATATTGCAACAATATATTATTTCCATTGCATTTTCGTTTACACATACAATTTTCATATCTCAACATATTGCTGTAATTGATAATTTCCACTGTATTTTCGATCAAAAAAGGTATTTCTATATCTCAACATATTGCAGCAATTCATCATTTCCATTGCATCTTCGTTCATAAAGGCATTTGTGGATCTTAACATAGTGCAGAAATAAATGGATTATTTCCATTGTATTTTCGTTCAGACAGGCCTTTTTCGCATTGCAACAATGATTACTTTCCATTGCGTCTTTTGTTTTCGTTTATATCTCAACACATTGCAACAATAGATTATTTCCATTGTATTCTCGTTCAAAAAAGGCATTTTTATATCTCAACTTATTGCTTCGGTAGATTAGTTTTCATTGCATTTTCGTTCAAAAATGCATTTTCAAATCTCAACATATTGCTTCGGTAGATTAGTTTTCATTGCATTTTCGTTCAAAAATGCATTTTCAAATCTCAACATATTGCATCAATAGATTATTTCCATTTCATTTTCGTTCCAAAAATGCATTTTTATATCTCAACATATTGCACAAATGAATCATTTCAATTGCATCATCGTTCCTAATTATCATTTTACCTGTTTGTTCTACAGATTCAGATTACTGCGCTCTGTATGTGCGTGAGCATCAGCGCAACGGTGGCCATGGGCCTCCTGTTCGGCTCCAAGGTCTACATAGTGATCTGCCACCCCCACAAGAACGTACGAGGCCAGCCCACCAACGCATCTTCCATACAGAGTCCCTCGGCGGCAAAAGGGGGCGCTCGATTCACCGGAAAGAGATCCAGCACTTTCACTTCCAACTGTGGCTCCCCCAACGGCGACCTGCAGTCGCCTAGCAACAACACCATAGCAACGGAGGTGGACTTCACGTGTTCCACGGATAAGGACATGGATGCCTGTCTCTCTGACGATCAGGGGGCGGAGGATGGACTTGTTGTGGCTGAGGAGAGGAACGACGATGATGAGGAACAAACTATTTGCTGAAGTCGTCATCGTATTGTTCTATAGGCTCATGTTACAGTGCAGACATTTAATTCCTGCACCAGTCGACCGGACGTCTGCCTGTCTCTCTGACGACCAGGCGAAGGATGGACTTGTTGTGGCTGAGGAGAGGAACGACGATGACGAGGAACAAACTATTTGCTGAACTCCGCATCATATCGTTCTAGAGGCTCCTGTGCATTCTACAGTGCAGACATCTAGTTCCTGCACCAGTCGACCGGACGTTTGCCTGTCTCTCTGACGACCAGGCGGAGGATGGACTCCTTGTGGTTGAGGAGAGTAACAACGATGATGAGGTGCAAACTATTTGGTGAACTCCTTATCGTTCTAGAGGCTCCTGCTACAGTGCAGACAATTAATTCCTGCACGAGTCGACCGGACGTCTGCCTGTCTCTCTGACGACCAGGCGGAGGATGGACTCGTTGTAGTTGTGGAGAGAAACAACAATGATGAGGAGCAAATTATTGCTGAACTCCTTATCGTTATAGAGGCTCCTGCTACAGTGCAGGCATTTAATTCCTATACCGGACGACCAGGCGGTAGATGGTCTTGTAGCTGAGGAGACAAACGACGATGATGAGGAGCAAACTATTTGCTGAACTCCTAATCGTTCTAGAGGCTCCTGCGCATGCTACGGTGCAGACATATAATTCCTGCACAGGTCGACCGGACGTCTCCCAGTGCCTGGTTTTACAAACACCCATGGATAAAATGTAAAAAAAATGGGCCACGTAGCTAGGGAATCAAAATAACATCCAGTTGTGAGGTCATCGATGCATCCATGCCCACGAAAAAGAGGGGCAATCGGGTGTGCAGTCATGTATTAAAGTCGGGCTGCCCGTACACTTAATGCAGGAATTAAATGTCGGCACTGTACTGTTGCCAATAGGTTCGATGAGACGAGACAATCGATCCTTATGTCACATTAAGGAGCCCAATGGCCCTTTTATTTTGGTCCCATCAGAGATAACAAGGCTCCTATCATTTTCAAGTGTCAAAAATATTAGAGGTGAAATATAGTTGTTGAAATATTATAAATACATTTAAAAATGTATTGGGGTTTGACCTTTTGATGAATTTGAAATTAGCAATGTTGCACCATTTTGCTGGTGTTATATTGCTATTTATGTCCAAACTGATGTTGAGCAGTCATTTTCTGTCATATGGCATACTCCAGTGCATGCAAGTACAGTAAAAGTATTAACCCTTATGCTGCTGGTGGCTAATTTGGTCAATACAAAATGATGCAAAAAACCTGAAAAATGACTGAAACCCTGGCAAATGGGTACTCATCTGAGAGAATTCAGCAGGAGCTTTCCAATGAATACCAGCATGACAGGGTTTAGATGTTTTTCAAAGATCTTTGTGCCCTTATTGCTTTGGATGAAAGTCGCCTCAGCATTAAAAGGATTAAGTGAACATGTCATGTATCACAGATGCATCATAAGTGCATCTTGTGTAGATCGACACATGAGGCGAATCTGAAAAGTTATTACTACAATATGAGAAGTAAACAGTTCTTATTAGTGGGGTTAATGGTATTTGTAAATAAAAAATGTATTCAATGGTAGAGTGCATCGGTGCCAAGATGAATGATCTGTGTGCTGATTGGCAGAGCGGGGTCACTCCCATACGAAAATTTTCATTCATGAAAAAATCGTGGCATGAGAATATCATGCATGAAAACTATTTTCATGCATCATACATGGAAATTTTATTTTCATGCATAGAATTTTTTCCAAAAGTTTTCATGGAAGAGAATGTCATGCATGAAATAGTGTCAGCATAATTCCCATGAAAATTTCTGGGGTGAGAAAATCCTCTACCAGGGGCAAGAATTTTCATTCATGATTATTTTCATACCAAGATTTTTTCATGCATGAAACCTTTCGCACAGGCTGATTCGTCAAAATGTGTGTGTGTGTGTGTGTGTGTGTGTGTGTGCGTGTGTGCGAGTGTTTGTAATAACTGCACAAAATTGACTCTGTGTTTTCACTAGTTTAGTCCCTGTAGATAGCCTGCTTACCATCCTGTCCCTGTCCTCATGAATGTTGCTTTGCTCCATGATATTAGTAGTATTATATATATATATATTATATAATATATATAATATATATATATATATATCTATATATTATATATTTATATATATACTATTGCAAATGATCTATCAGCATTTGAAAATAATTTCTTAGTACAATATTTATCATGATTCATGATTTTTTATAGATAATTGTATGTATATTTATAACTGTTGCATGTATGTGTCTAAAAAGCTTGCTGAAGCCTAAAAGTGAAAAAATGATTATCTATATTTCTGTACTTAACATTGTATCATTATCAGATATAATGTGAAATAAATAGAACTAACACGGCTTTTGGCATATTATAACAACAAAAGAAAGCATACTAGCATTAGCTCCATAAACGCGAGTGCAATTGGATGAATGTCAAGTACTCTTTAGGTATGAATGTTTTGAGTCGCTGGATTTAATTAAATATCGCTCAGTGATGTATTCCGCGGAAAGAAACACG
>OZ012687.1:35597148-35675362 GCA_963942565.1 Maea johnstoni
TTGGGAACTAAAACAACCCAAATATAAATCTTATATGCTGGAATACCCATTAAGGAAATGAGGTTTGAGATCACAAAATCTTAAATAATTTTGAAAGGCATTAGGACTCTCCTGGGTGAAAGAGTGCTTAGATGTCCTATCCAGATTCTTTCAAATGTGTAACTCTCCTGAAAAGGGAAATATATTGGAAAGAAAAGGTGGCAACAAATTGGAACATTGCATTTTGGATAGAAGTGTTATTAGAAGCTCATAATGAAATTAACACCTCTCTGGTAAAAATAACTCATGATGCTCAAAATGTTGCCAGGGGAACCATTCATGGGAAAATTGAAAAAAGTTAAATATCTTATATTAGAGATATTTTGTACGCAAATGGGATCGTTTAGGCCAGACAGAGCCGGAGCAGAAATGGAATATAGATATCAACCATAGTTAGAAATATTACAAAAATATATTGAGAAGATACTTAATATCCTTTTGAGGGTCTTTGTATATCTACAATGATGGAAAACCTAGATAAGAATATGAAAGTTGGACTCATATCTATACCTTTAAGGAAACTTTGATGACAGTCTTGAATCAAAAATAGTAGAAAAATGGTCTGAAATTTAGGTAAAACTTCTTGTAAAAACACAATAAACATGTATGTCATAAACATCCAATTTAAGCTATCACATAAAAGCATCGCAACAAATAGGTTCCTTTACCAAATTGGCATACAAGACTCATATCTATACCTTTAAGGAAATTTTGATGTCAGTCTTGAATCAAAAATAGTAGAAAAATGGTCTGAAATTTAGGTAAAACTTCTTGTAAAAACACAATAAACATGTATGTCATAAACATCTAATTTAAGCTATCACATAAAAGCATCGCAACAAATAGGTTCCTTTACCAAATTGGCATACTAGATTTTATACAGCGCCCTTTTCACCTAAATGTTCAAAGGTGCTTTAATATGAACCTACATCATCACGTATTCCCTAGACTCTTAGCTGCGACTTAACACCATCAGCACCACCTGGAGGTGGGCGTGTTCGATGGGAGGCTATTTATACCCTCACGCCTACAAGTGAGTTTGGCTGAAGGAGAGGAGAATCCAATGTTGGTCAACTTTCATCGACATGGATCGTTCTTTACGTCCCTCAAGACATAAACATCAAGAGAGACGGTACCAGTGGCCAAAGGTGCCATCCGAAGCACTAGAAGCGGAAAGAAATTTGGGATGTCCTTCAATGGGCCCTAAAAAGAAAAACGGAAAACGAACGTTTTATTATCATAATACATATACTGATAGCAAAAATAATTATTAATGAAGATTGGAACTTACAGTATTTCCTCATCCCTGTCTATCACATACAGAGTATATACTGTATGAAAATTCTCCGTATGAGAAATATATTAAGCACCATAAAAGTATCATTCCAGAAGGGTATAATTTCTCTCATCCAGAGCTATGGACCAGAGACCAACAAATTACACAAACGTGTAGTTGTAATTGTATAGTTAGATAATGTAGTTGGATAAATAAAGTTGTTTTTGCCCTTGCTGATGCTGATGCTGTCAGATATGACTGGGTATGAAAGATTGTTAACACTGGGTCAGAACGCCCCAAAATTGGACATTTATCAATCTCTCTAAAATGCCATGCAATTATCCATGACTTAGTAATGTGTATACTAGTAATAGAATTTAAGTAGATGTGACGTTGCAGCAACTGAAATTCTATCATACACAATGCTAAGTTAAAGATAAGTACAGTCAAACCTCTATTAAGCGACCGCTCAAGGGAAATGTCAAAAGTGGTCTCTTGAGAAGGTGGTCCCTGTACCTTGGCACCAATAACCAGAGCAACATGATGAATTCTCATTGGTTGCACTCGATGTTCCAAGTATCAAGATAAAGGACAAACCCTTGGCAATACTCACCTCCATTAGATTAGCATCGACTGTACAAGCACTGTATGGGCCAAGAGGGAAGGTGGGGGCAAGTTTGATTGATCGATACGAGTAACCAATACATGCCCTCAAGGCAGCAGTGGAGTACCACTACTCAGCTCCTGCACATTGGGCTGTTCGTGGAGTACTTAGTGACTTCAAGCAGCCTATTGACCAACGACTACTACCACAGAATACTGGGCCATCAGGAGGTAGGCCATCTGTCAAGACTTTTGGAGGCTAACGACCTAGACTTGTCCTAGGTGATTTATAGTTTTTTGATTCGACGGTTATTCCTCGTTATGCAGTGGAACCTTTCGATATGACATGACATTTGAGGCAATTGGGGGTCAACGGGACGTGGGTTGATTTATTTTCGTGCAGAGGATTTTACAGTGCACCTGGGGTTATATGTTGGTACATATTCATACTATTAATAACATTTGGTTTACTAGTTAAATATCAAACGCCATTTATTATCAACAAAACTTGTATGTGCATTCTAATGACAAAGAGTTTAATGGTAGAAGGTTTGAATACAATTTTAATTCGTTACGAGCGAACTGATTTTTATTCATTCATATTGATTAACAAGAACATTACAATATTTGAACAATACTTGATTATGTTTTGTGTGTATTGGGAAATGAGAATCCAGACAATGATATATTATCTGGGAAAGCATGTGAACCTGCGCATATAAATTCTTACACTATATTTCTTTTAGAAAAGAGATATTCTGTAATAGAAATAACCCCATCTGTGAAAACAATAAAGCATCAAACAAAATATTGATCAAAGCGTGCAACCCATAATACTCTTTACTATCAAATTTTTACTTTAAATGTAGGTTATCAATTAACAAAGAAATTCCCATAACTATATTAATTCACAATAATCAGACGTCTTAGTTTTGTTATTGAAAAACAAACGAATTATCCAATAGAAGAAGTCTTCAGTAGAAGTGATGAGCGACTGCTAGCAGTCAGTAGCAATGCTTTTGACCAGTCAACCATCAGGACATGTAATTCATTACACTATGGTAGCACTCCACCTTAAGGGTGAAGATGATTTGACCGATTTCTCACAATGGACATCCATATGCTAAATTGTATATAATAGTTTATGTTGAAAGTCTATGCGCTTTCCAATTTATATTTTGTAATCATATGATTTTGTTGTTTATTTGTATGCGATGTATTTTTTATATCTATGAATATAGTCAATAAATACTATACTATACTATACTATATTTCGTTAAAAAAGAGATACTCATATTAATTTTTCTTCAATACCATGCAGATGTCTGCAATTTGAACATGTTATCATTCCTTATGCAATGGTCGTGTTTGGGATTATAGAGTATGCAGGATTAGAGGCTTTCTCTTGAAAGCTGATTGTGGATATGATAGATGCAGCATTGATGTAGAGACTCTGTCGATATAAGCCCCTGGCTAATCCGTCAAGCAGGTGACAATGTGTTCTCCTGATTATGATAAATCACATTCCAAAAAGCTACCAATCTTCAAACAATCATGCTTAAGGTTAAGATTGAAAAATATATTGATGTAATTTACACTTGAATGATTTTAGCTACATATTGGTCCTGGGGTCAGGCTTCGGTTAAAAACTCGAAGAGACCACCGGACTTCAGGATTTCAAATCGCCATAGCCCAGCCCAAAATCCGTTAGCCCTATATTTTTTAAATGGTGCAGTCTCACTACAGTCCTTCTATAAACCAATATTTAAGGCGTAAGCTATCTATTCACTGTTCTATTGCATATCGGAATTGTACCAAAGGAAATCAGATGTGTTAAATGGTGTTCTTCAACTGATTTTATCATTGATATTGCTCTGAGCATGATCTTAAAATTTCACTTTTCTCCCAAGGCAAATAGTATTACAGCCCAACGCAGTTTTATGTAGCCATTGCCTAGCTTGTCCCCTACATATCGCAATACTTTTGTACCTACATGTAGTACCCGACAATCCATGATTGTCAAATCATTCTTCCACGTCTGTGGATAAAATTGATCTTGCCAGATTATCTGGTAAGTTTGAAAGCAGATGATATATGCTTAAACATTACCACCGAGGTATGTTTGGGACGGGGCTTTTAACTAGACGTTTTTGTGCCAATTCTTTGATTACTTTGAGGGCTTGCTCGCGAGTCCAGCTTCATGTTCATGCACATAAAAAGGCATTCAATAGTTAGCAAAATCTGGGGAAGGAGAGTGAATTGGTTCCAATAAATTGGTTGAAAGTCGGTTTAAATCTTGGGTCCGTTTGAGTGAAGTAATTACATTCGAACATTATAGGCCATGTACGTGCGTAACAAACACCAGATGTGTTTTTGTAAAACACTCATTATATAACAGTGTTTTGTACTCAATTGTTAATCAGACAATCATCCTAACATTAAATTGTCAGGAATGGATATCAGTCAAGTACCAAAAGAAAATATGGGGGCGTAATTTCTCGGTTAATGTTGTTTTAACTGCTGAACACAAATCCTGGCTCAGTTCGGTTGTTTTTGTTCTTATTTCAGTGCATATTCATTTACCGCATTTCGTCTTTTACAAAAGTTCTAGTAGAATTAACGATACCACGATGTTGATAAAAGGAGTTTGCATAAGGAATTGCTTGGGGGAGTGGGAGAGACTGATTACTCGTGGCATAATGGATAAGTGTTGTTGCAGATACATTGCTAACTCTGCAAAATCAAGTAGTTAAGTACATCTATGGATTGATATTGATTGAGAAAACTATGGCAGCGATTGTTATCTAAGGCTTTTACATCTCCAAGTTATTGCAAAAATAGCAATTTTTGCCGCAAAACAACTGGAACAGCGGAATTATTCTACTATGTCCCTTCAGCTAGGTCATTATTTATAGGACTTGAGGGATATATATATATATATATATATATATATATATATATATATATATATATATATATATATATATTCCCCATTTCTACTTTTACATTGTGCGATTGTACAAGATTGAATATATTGTGCATCAGATTACCGTTGTGATAATGCACGGCAAAGATTTATTATTTCTGTACACTTTCCAGAGAACATTCATTATGCTATTACTACTCGCTCATACTTTCAATGATATTTTGCATATTTATTCATAATGTTGTTTTCTCTCTTGCAGATTCCCCAGATTAGTTATGCCTCAACAGGTATAGAATTGAGTGACAAGACACGATTTGAATTCTTCTCTCGCGTGGTCCCACCTGATTCTTACCAGGCTCAGGCCATGGTGGACATAGTGGAAAAGATGGGCTGGACGTACGTGTCCACTGTAGCCGACGAAGGAAACTATGGTGAAAGGGGCATAGGCACATTTGAAGACCTAGCAAAGAAAAGTGGTAAGTAGGCTTATCATCTGATCTTATGACGTCAAAAATTATAATAACCTCCAGATCATACAGATTTTAAATGGTCATTAGTTAGCTCGAATATTAAAGGATGCACTTGAAAATATTTTGAGGACGCGGACCTAGTACCAAATGGCCATGTATGTGTATGATGCTTCTATCATTAACTCTACAAATTGGATCACGCGCACGTATGTGCATATATATATATATATATATATATATATATATATATATATATATATATATATATATATATATATATATATATATATATATATATATATATATATATATATATATATATGTTACACCATAAGTACTAAATGACAATCATTGAGTACAGTGATACCTTTGTTGTTTACCCTACGATATTTCTTATTTCTAAATAGTTTTTATTCATTTTCCAACATGTCAAATCAATACAGTGTTACATACCTGTGCAGTAGTAAATAGTGTCTGGAATTGTATACATACATGCGCAGAATTAATTGTACAGTAAATTAGATGGTTTACTCTTTTTTCCCGTATACGTCACATTAAAGATTGTAATCCTTTTCAAACTGTTTCCTTTTTCCTTTGATGTAATATCTATATTTCTCTTGATAATAACAGTTTTTTATTTCATGTTTGACATTGAGAATGAGTTGTTTTTTTGTTCCTTCTTCATTGCGTTATAAATGATCATTTTTGTATGGAGAATTACACTGTTGATTGCAAGATGCCTTTTCGAAATCACCTACTATCCTACAATATGGGTTATACCAGGCTTTGGCGAAGAAGCCGACCATTGTGTACAGGTATGAACGGCACCGCAGGTACAAGTAGTGCCTTGTAGTGTTTATAGATAAACCGAATGAATGCACACAAGATCAATAACGTGAAGAGAGGCAGTTTGCGGCTGGGCTTGAGCAAGCAAGTACGCCACAAGGGAAACATTACGTGTTAACACCCTATAAAGCTTTTGTCAGGCCATTGCGTTAGGTGAACACGTGGGCACAGAGGGAATTGATTACATCATAGGGCAACCACTTCTCTGGGGGGTATGATGTTATTACACATATCCTAGGTAGAGACGGGTATGATAGGAATAAACGTTGCAATTCTAGGTGGTAATATAGCAGCATTTCCTTAGGTATGAAATTAAGCCGGGAATGCTCTCTCTCTCTCTCTCTCTCTCTCTCTCTCTCTCTCTCTCTCTCTCTCTCTCTCTCTCTCTCTCTCTCTCTCTCTACGCACTAAAACATCGCCTAAAACTGGTTGTATAGTGCTCTCTCTCTCGCTCTCAATCCCGTGCGCTTGTGGCCTACTTTTTCTACTTTGCATTTGTTTCCAATGTCTATCATCAGTTTTAGGAAACTTTAGAAAATGCAAGGAAGTTTGAAGAACCTTATTATGAGGATTCAGAATGGTCATAAGACAGAGTTATATCCATCAAATGCAAGCAATGGGGTAAATGCATTGCATTACCTTACTGAATAATCTTTATATCTGATATCAGTAATATCCCATGTACTAGTATTTACGTGTACTTTCAAGTTAGGCCATACATGTTATGTACAGTACAGGCATTCAATTCATGCACCAGTCGACCGGACGTCGGCCAGTGCCCGGTTGTAAAAACACCAATGGAAAACATGTCAAGGAAATAAGCCAAGGCACTGTATGTTGTATTGTAACAGGAATGCTTCAGATTTGGACGTAAAGCCTTAGAGCCAGACTGGATACCAAGAATAATACTTCAACGGCTCCTCTGATTGTGAATGTGTCGGTTGAGCTACGTCAGTTACTATTTACCCATTAAGTGTAAATGAAATAGGGTTTGCGTTACTTTGTATCGAATAAACAATAGTTGATCTCAATACTACATACACATGTACCGATATCTGGTTAGAATGGCGTCAGGTTTTACCACTCAACCTTGATGCTGCTGGTGGCTAATTTCCCATTTACAAAATTATGAAAAAAAACTAAAAAATTACTCAAACCCTGACGCATGGGTACTCAACTAAAAAGTTGTCTGTGAGAGCTATCCAATCAATACCAACAATACAAAGTATAGGTGGCCTTTAAAGAAATCGTTGCGTTTTTGTTCTTTGGACGAAAGTAGCCTCAGCACTGAAAGGGTTAAGGAGTCAAAGGCTTCTTGCTATTTGACGTTCCTTTTCGAGCCATTGGCATTTCCCATCATGCCTTTGAGATATGGACTGCACGCCACTCATGAGATCAGTAGTTGCTAAGGTTACAAAGTGACACGAACCCCAGAAATTGCGGGAAAATGTAATTACATGAAGAAATGGGTTGGATCGTGTTTTGCCGCCTGATCACACCATGATCATTCCGCGCACGTGGCGGACTAATCTCTCCTGGATGGGCACGAGGGAACAGCTGCAAGGTTGAACCAATCAGCGCATGACCCGGAAGTCACGTGACATAAATGCTGGACCTTGCTCGACACAAACAACTTATTTGAAAGTCGAATATATTTAAGTCGAAGATACATTTTTATGTGATCATATTTGTGGGTATGATACAGTTCTATATCCGATTTATAGAATGGCAAACTTAAGTTAATTCGCAAAAATGCGTTTCAGATACACGTATAACTTGATCAGTGTTAAAATTCCTACAGTCTTCAGTTTATGATACCTGTACATTTTAGCCGAACCCTGTCATACGATGTCGAACATATGTTGACACCCAAGAAGACCTCAAGTTGGGTTTCATCAAAGGGCTAATTGATATCATATAAAGTAACTTTGCCTCAGCACTACACATTTGTTTTCAGAAAGAGGTACTATCAAAAAGAAGAGCGACACACACACAGATAGATAGATAGATAAAGTAATGCTTAGCCCTGATAATCCATAAAAAACTTTTGTTTCAGATCAAAGTAAAAATTGAAAGGAAACGTACATGCAATACAATACGAGTAGTTATTACCAAAGCGAATCCGTTTGATTCCTATCAGCTGGTTGGTATGGTCGCTATATAAATGTACTGCGTGGTGGAGACATGATGATGATGCATCTGCAACTGAAAGACGCTCTGGAGCTATTTGAAAAGAGAAGGGAATTTCTTTGTATGCATAGGTTTTTATCATGGGGAGACATGACCTAAGCTGATGAAAGCGACTTTATAAACCAATTCCGCCCTTCCACAATACAAAATTCACCGCTATAAGTGGCTCTTGGTTCCTTTCCTCATTTTTTCACATCGCCATGGTTACAAATGTAAGCGAGAATAATAGTACTAATCAATGGTCAGAGGAGCATTTCGTCATGGTAGATGGTCTGTGTGTAATTTATACACAAACTGCCATGGTTACGTGCATTCTATACCATAAATGCAATCTTTGGGTCATCCTGACCACACCCACGGCATGATGATGATAATAATAATAATAATAATAATAATAATAATAATAATAACCAGCACATTATAAACATTAAAGTAGGCATTCATCAAATACAAGTACTGCCCTCGTGAACAATCAATAACACTGTAATAGCAACGAAAAGTAAATATCGGAGCGTCCAAGCCAGTACATTCTGTAACCATGTCGCTGATATCCTGGTATTTACGATTTGGAGTGTTGATTTTAGGTCCTAAATGTAATACTCGAATTTATGACATTCTGAAATGGTGTGACACAGTCACTATCATATGACCGAAGGGTTGATGAGTGCGTGTGTCTATGTGTATTGCCTGATATTCTATCATGCAAACGAAATGGTAGTTAGAGATTGGCTTTCATTTGTTTCATTAGTTATTTAAGATGTGTACATGTAGTAATTCGATTAACCACACATCATTTGTATAAAATGGCCGACTAATTCTATTCTTTTACAGGTATATGTGTCGCACGTTCATTGAAGATTCCTAGAGAAATCACAGATCGCGTGTTTGATCGCACTATAACCAAATTGACCAAATCCAATGCAAAGGTTGTCGTCATGTTTGTCAATGAGGATAACTGCAGGCGACTCCTAGCGGCCGCAATGAGAACCAATCACACGAACAGTTTCTACTGGCTGGCTAGCGACAGCTGGGGAGCTAAGATCCACCCTGTGAAGGACCGGGAGGAGGCAGCAGAGGGCGCTGTCACCATTCTACCAAAAAGGAAAGTTCTAATAGGTAGGATTTATAACCATACATACATAGTATATACATGTGTGTGTGTATATACACATGTATATATATATATATATATATATATATATATATATATATATATATATATATATATATATATATATATATATATATATATATATATATATATATAGCTGCTTCTAAATGGTTACACTTTCTCATATTTGGATGATGGAACGTGCCTACAATATTTGGTTTTAATGCCTTAAGTATCAAGTCTCGACCATCAAAGGCGTGACAAAACTAAACGTATCTAGAAAAGGGGAATCCAAGGTGAGTGATGGCGTCCACGTTTAAAGCCATACCAAGCGATAATAGGGTCATTCCGTGTCAAATCACCGAGAGGTGTTGCTGCATGTTTTCAGATATGACTCAAAATTGGTTTGGTGAAAGCTATACATGTTTGTAGGAAATCCCCAAAATATCAGCTCAATATCTTTACTGGGTCAGGAAATACGGCTATTATAAGGCCAGGGGGTGGTCAAATACTAACAAACTGGCCTGAAACCCTGATTTTCAGACCCTTGAAATTCTGCAAGTGACATTCCCACAGTGCTTCTCATCTCAGAAATAACTCTCCAGGTGACATAGACCAGATATTCACAATAGGACTATTTTCTATGTTCCCATTGGTCAGATAATGGTATGCTAATTAGCTCAATCGTCTCAAAATTCACCACTCACGTTTGTGATCTTAGTGTTTTCAACATCCTCTAGTTCAGCTGATATATATCCTAGGAGGCTGTAATTGGATATATACTACCTCTGTTATATACTAAGTGTAAGGAGGACCACGAAATAGTCTTACAGGTCTTAGAGGTTCAGATACAGGGCTCTAGAAGTGCTATTTTAAACAAAATTACTACTCATGAATGGTTTTTAAGCTGGTATTTTGGGGAGATATGCTATTGTATAATAGCATTTGACATTTGTTATCATTTCTATGTATAGAGGAGTACCACACATAAACAATACCAGTACTTTGGGTGGTCTAATTTCTGAGATAGAGGTGCGAAAACTTGGGAAATTTTCAAAATTGAGTTAGAAGATTGAGCTTCTGCATCAAGGAAGGTCTATATTCTGTCTTCAAGTTTGGCATCTGGCTCCTTCATAGAAAATTATCTCATCAGAGATGACATGTATAGCCACAAACGTTTTTGGACTAGAACTGTGCCGGGACACCATACATGAGTTTAGTAACTTATATTTAGATATTTTCAGTCAGAGGGTTTTCAGATACAATCAGCTGTACACTTCTAATCAGTAAATCTTGCAAAATCCTGAAGATAGACTTGGGCAATTTCCTCATCTAGCCGGTACTGGCGAGCTCGTCGGTCCGTTGTAGGTGTGTGTATGACACGCAGGATATGAGAAAAAGGAACATGGCAAACATCTTCTCGCACAGGCCAGTGGAAAGATGCTGCTGGACCAGCAGGGTGCATGAATTTAACTGACACATCCTGAAATTCTTCTGACTTGTCTATGACAGTCCCAGTCCACCATCTACCATCATAGACACAGGAGATGTACCAGCCAGGTTCCATTAAGTATCGCCTACATGTAGTTCGACTAGGCTGTTAACAGGGTGTCTGTAAAGACAATGCCCCCATACATGCGAAGCTAGTGAGTGCACTTTCCATTACAATTAGTATTTTCAACCACATTCAAAAAGCCATTTCATGAATAGCTAAGGTCTATTCCTTTCAACCTATTTGTACAGTAGTCTCCTGAACAGTCCTGGCTTCCCCCACTCTCAGGGGCAATATACACTAATTGCCAATTACGCCTTGGATACTGCCCGGCTGTAAGGGGCGTAATTCCTCGTCTTGCACACTTTATTGCTGTATTTAGGCAATGCAGCCAGTGCGATATGGCCCACGCCCTTACCATAAAACACCAACTAAAGGTCAGAGTCGAAGACGTGTCGTCCTCCATTGGGACATTCGTCACTTCCTCAATGAGGAGGCAATTGGAGCAATGTGCCACAGCAGCAGCTCAGAGAAATGTCCAGTTAAAAATCCATATGTTTTATCTTTATATATATATATATATATATATATATATATATATATATATATATATATATATATATATATATATATATATATATATATATATATATATATGGAGCAATGTGCCACAGCAGCAGCTCAGAGAAATGTCCAGTTAAAAATCCATATGTTTTATCTTTATATATATATATATATATATATATATATATATATATATATATATATATATATATATATATATATATGTATATATATATATATATATATATATATATATATATATATATATATATATATATATATATATATATATGTATATATATACAATATACATATACAAATTGCATTTTATCTTTGTTTTCCGTGTTTGAATTAAATAAACTCAATTCGAAGAATAGTTTATGTTATCCTGAATTAAATCTTTATATCCGTTATAATGACCAGAACAAACGAATAGCATATCTAATAAACGTACTATATACCATATAGGCTCATGACTTCGACTATGTTTCATGTTGGTGGTAGTGTTGCCTTTTCTAAAGTCTGATGCCTACTGAAATGAAATTAACCTTACGAATGACACCTAAAGGCTTGGTTAACGTTTTGTCAGAATATTGTTTGTATTGCATTCATACATGTATGTTGATGCCATCTATGAGTATGTTTAATCGCGTTGTTATTTTCTTTATTCCAGAGTTTGATGCATACCTGAATGGAATGAACCTAACGAATAACAGAAGAAATGTTTGGTTTCCGGAATTTTGGGAGAATCATTTTTCTTGTACACTTAATAGTAGTTTGCATCCAAACAGAGCACCATGCACAGGTAAGAAAAGCGTATATGGGGTATTCTAGACCTAAGCATAGCTGTCCTAAGACGAAGCAGCTCATCTGGGTACTGTCTTGCATTTTTCCCAGTCAATTTAGATACATACATACAAGCAAGCAATTACTTTCAGGCATACATACATACATATGTACATACATACATGCATACTTACATACAAGCATACAACACATACACACATACATATAATACATACACACATACATATGATACATACATAAATACATACATGCATACATACATTCACACATACATACAAACATACATACATACATATTATACATACTCAAGAGCATGCTACATACATATATACATTTGTACATACATATAAACATAAAATACATACATAGATACATACATACATATACATACATGCATATAGTACATACAAACATACATCCATACATACATACATACATAAATTTATACATACATGCATGCATGCATACCAATACAGTCTTAAAGAAATAGGTAGGCAAAAGTGCGTAGAAAGGTCACTTAAGGGTAAGCTTAATGGCTCCGCTATTCAAATATAGTATTCCACAACAAAGATAACTTAAGTGAAGCCAAGCGAGTCAAGTTTCCTTTGTCCGTTGTGTACTTTATCTCTTAAGGAACATGAATACCTCTGCTAAAACACGTGCCAGAACTCCTGTCTTTGTAATCTACACAAAGTCGGTTAACCCATTAATGACTGGAGCGCACATACCTGACACTATTTGGCAATTATATAATACTATCTTTTTGGCTAGAGTATAATTGGGAGAATAATTCCAGGGGAATTGTTGACCAGAGCATTTACAACAATTCTCCTCGAATTATTTTGTGAATTTATTCTTAACTCCTTAGTCGTCAGTCATTGTTAGACGTATCACATATCCGCATACACGACAACATTTGGTAATTATATAATATTATATTTTTGGCAAGAGTAAAATTGGGAAAATAGTTCCAGGGGAAGTGTTGACCTGAGCATTTTCAACTATTCTCCTCGAATTATTTTTTGAATTTATTCTTAACTCCTTAGTAATCAGTCATTGTTAAACGCATCACAGATCCCCAGTGCACTCGCAGGTCTAACCCGGTTGCAGTAAAACTAAATCTACCAGACATGCGTGGGAAGAGGGCTTGCTTAGGGAACAATAAGTCAATAATCACGTCACCTTTGCCACGAGTGGCTATCCGATTCGCAAAGAAATCAAGCGAAACACTCGCCTATCACTGGTAGTCAGAGGAAATGTCAAAGCTGTCCTCTTGTCGAAAGCGATCCAATCCACTAATGGTCCTGTCTATCTAATGGAATGCGACACGCTAATGCATTCCTAGAAATTCGAACTTCCTCTACTGTTTTGTTCTCCATGTACTAGGCAATCACAAACAACATGCTTTGCGCCAAGTTTGCTAAATTCTTTACGTGTCGGAACATTTACCCGCACCTTGACTTACTATTGACCAAAGTCTGTGGAAATTGCGGCATTATACTGAGAGTTTTTGTGTGACCGTTATATTGGCGCTACATGATTGCACATACAGTACACATTTGTAGCCCAGAACAAGGATGCCAGGTATAAGTAATAACGAAAATCAAAGTACCCGGTGAAAACCAACGCGAGACATCAAGTGAATGGCAGCAATGAAAGATATTTAAATGACATTTCCGATATAACTTAACCCCCACAGGTGTTTAGTATTCCAATTGAAGAAGCTTTCTATGAACATATGCATATATATATATATATATATATATATATATATATATATATATATATATATATATATATATATATATATATATATATATATATATATATATATATATAGTGTTCTGGAATAGTAAGGACTTCTGGTAACATATTCTACTACGGGCACAAGCATTTACTGTCTCACGCCATGCGTGCCCTACAAGTTATTCATTATTCTAAATAACATCGGTGAAACCTAGAATGAGAAATCAACATCAGTCAGAAGTAGTCAGACACCGTATTTGTTGATCCAGACAGGGTTTTCCATAGTGATGTAAAATACAAAGGAAGGAAATGACAAAGAAATTGACGTATTTACTTACACAATGACTCTGTTGTTATAGAACCATCGACTTGTTTAGTCCAACAATTGCAATGATACTTGAAAGCGTGGATCGGGTATACATCTGTTATTCTTCCATCTCAAGCATCTAATCAAGAGGAGATGGTGAATGAAGTATAGCTATAATCATCAGGGTTTATTCATCTCGATTCGTGTACAGAGAATTAGTATATTTGTTTGGATTGTTTTGTAGTAGGATTTTATGACGCCTATTCAGAAGATGAGGTGTGGAACCCGTTATTTTTAGTATATTGGGATATTGGTTTCTTTGTTTATATTTTTTGCATCTTTAGGGGGGGGGGGGGGGGTTAAGACGAGATAGCAGGATTTTGGTGATGCTTGATGAATACTGTATTGTATGGAGTTCATCAATACCGTTAAAGATGAAAATGAAAGTGTTTTTTTATCATAAGAAAAATTACCTTGATAAGTCCGTGATTTCTTGGTAAAGACAAGGAAAAGTATGTCTAAAACTGTTGGTAAATGTTGAATACGTTGGTGTAGATAAAGGTATCCATTTCTGAATTCAGGAACTTTGGACCCTTCTGGTTATAAATAGTGCATCCTAAGTATTTTGAAAGTCAACCAAGTATCTATTCCTATCATTAACCTTACCGATGTTACCCAAAGCTAATATCAATGCAATGTGACAATATATGTGCTACCATCTTTTGTAAAATGGTTGTTAAGTTATAAACAGTGGTTCGTAGCAATTGATTATGAAACTATTGTTCCCCATTCTCACCGAGTGGCAATGTTAACCATTTATAAACATATGAATGTGATTAATGTGGTACTATTTTTAAACTCTTAGATACGTTTATATGGCAAGTCAGACTCTAGAACCATTGATGACTGATGACATACAATGAGTGTTTTCTAGTAAAACTACAGTGCTGACATTTAATTCCTGAGCTAAATGCGTGGGCAGCCTAGGCAAAATACACGACCGCACGCCGATTGCTACTCAGGCAACCTGGTCATGGATGCGACCACAGGTCACTGACCTCAAAACTGAACGTAGTTTTGATTCTCCAGATACGTGGGTCGTTGGCGTGCTTGACCTTTTTTGGAAATGTTATTCATGTGTATTAGTTCAACCGGGACCGACAGACGTCCGGTCAACTGGAATTAAACGTCTGTTCTGTATGTTGAAATTTTGTTATTCATGAGTATATTGTGCTAAGCTTTTTTTATTGCCAGGTAACGAGCAACTAGCAGGGACGTACAATCAGGAGGGCGTGGTTCCTTTTGTGGTGGACGCAGTCTACGCCATGGCGCATGCGCTACACAACATGATGACACGGAAATGTCCCGGATGGACCAGTCTATGTAAGGACATGGACCCGCCTGATGGCACAGAACTATTGCAAGCCATAAGAAATGTGTCCTTCATAGGTCTGTATACCAAACTACATTATATTTACATGTTTATTGTAATACCTATACTACTTATATAATACTTAATAATTTTACATATGTGTTTTTAAGCCAGCCAAAGATAATGTTTAACCCATTAATTCACTCAGTGGCCAAAAAGCAGCTTGATGAGTTCGATGGAATCGTACAAGAGGGGGAAAGATGAGAAAATACATTACTTAAATTTGTATGTGATTTTAAGCCAGCCAAAGATCATCATTTAACCCATTAATGCCCACAATGACCAGAAGCAGCTTGATAAGTACGATGAAATTGTTAAAGCAGGAGCAAAGCCGGGAGAATATATTATGCATAGAACACTATCAATAAATCTCCTTTAAATATTTTCGAGGGCATTTCAATCCCATAGATATATATTGACAAAGCTACTTTCGATCCAGATGACAATTTTAGAAGCTCTCTTAAACGAAACACGGTTTAAAGTACACGTTAACATACAGAAATGTGATAAACTATTTATGCTTGTCTACTCTTTATCTGTTTGTTCATTTTCTATAACTTATACGTTTTATAAATTTAATGAAGAAACAGTTATACTGTATGTAAATGCAAAGGTACTTCACAGTACACGTAAAAGCCACAGAAAATAGTCGAGCTGTGATTAGTTATCAACATATGCAAAATTCAACATTATATATGAACATTTTATTTCCTCTTTTAACTACGAAGAGATCGTGATATTAACGGTGAAACATCAATATCAAGATATTAAATATCAAATCACATATAAACCAATGAGCCAGTTTTTGAATCGTAATAAGTCTAGGCATGCACTGTTGGGTTAAGTATTTTTAAAACTCATACCTTAGCCAAACAAACAGATATTCTCTCCACGGTGATTCCTTTTGAAGCTAGATTCCTCTCTAAAAACTTCTTATGACATCTTGCACTTTCTCTGACTTTGTGTGCACTCTTTTTCCAATACCCTAACAGATTTTCTCCTTGTGTTTTTAAATCTCAGCATATCTATAGTATTACATAACAACTACAGAAAGTTAACAAAAATGAATTGGATATCGTATCATACAGTGTTCCTTTTCTTTACACTCTGAGTGTTTTAGAAGCTTAACATAGTATACAGCTTCAAAAGTTACATTTACATTTCATAGTGCTACATTTAAAATTGTGAAATCGAAACATGTTAAACATTTTTATTTTTTTGCAATGTTAATTCCATTGAACGTCAATACATAGTACATAGATACATCTATATCTAAATGTGCAAAGGAGTAATGGTAAAAATGCCGATAAGAAAACATTGAATACATGTATTACAAAATAATGGTTAAACTTGGATGTCGATGGCTTTCTTCGGATTTTATTTTACGTGTAGGGGGATGCACTTCCCTCTGTTAGCAATTGCTGGTCAAAAAGATGCATACTTAGAAAAGCGATAAAATACATTTTAACAGATTAAACAAATGCAACCCGTAAATTGGAAAATTGCCAAGCATCACTTGTTAACGTTCTAAAATTGAAATTGATAAAATGTACGAAAAATACTCAAAAATAATTTCGTGAAGTATCATGTTAAACATGCCAATGTCTTTAGCATTCAGCGATGCAATTTTTTTATGCAATGGCTTATGGATACCATTGACCTAACATCACGTGTTAAGGGTATCAGAATAATTATATTATGTTAATATAAACTTGGTCACCTGACACTTGAACGAGAGTTGACACACCGAGAGAGTACTGCTAATAGTGTATTGTTATTTCGCTTCACTTTTTTACCTCTTCAGGCGGGTTAGGTAAGCGATGGTAAATATGATGTTCCAACTACGTCAGTAGGAACAAACCGGAAGTGGAACGATTTGGTTGAACGAGATGCACGACGGGAAAAACCGTGTTAATCGAAAATTTGTGTTTAAACGAAGTATGGTTTTGTACACTTGAATAATTACAGACAATAGACATAGAATGAAAACAATTCATGATTTACATAATTTGATTGTTATTTTTCTACATTTTTTTTGTACGGTTGTCTTTGTCGTTTTGTCTCGGGCCGCACTCATTTTCCACTTCCGGTCTGAGCCTGATCACGTGGCGAGAGCATCACGACTCAACTTCTCCTCGGCGGAACCTCGCACGTGCAACAATAGGACCGAGCACTCGATTAAAGAAATACTCGCGAAGTCTAAATTAAAGCCTTACTTTTCGCTCCTGGCGAGTATGTTTTTAATCGAGGCACTCAACTGAGGAGAAGCTTCATTCGTCAACGTGAAACCTTCGCCGTGCTTGCTCTTTATATATATATATATATATATATATATATATATATATATATATATATATATATATATATATATATATATATATATATATATATATATATATATATATATATATGATAAATAGTTAATGGTAGATAAATGAATGACGTCATCATAGCCAGCTATACCTACGCACTGCCCACTACTATCCCAATGTGTTCACCACCAAACGCAAGTTCCTTAATAGGACTAGCGTTGTTCTACTCTGTCAACTATGACCTCCACCATTCTTAGCCTAACCCCCTGTCGGCACTCAATATTCTCAAGAGACTCCAGCTTTTGCAATCTTCTCTCGTCTGTACCGATGTCGTATTATAAATGAGGTATAATTATGAGTGGTACGATCTTTCACCCCTCCCCCTTCTATGGTGCCTTTTCTTGTCGCTAGGTGGCGCTCCTTGGTGTGTACTAACCCGCTTACCCTCCTCCCTTCCGTTGTTCGTTGATTGGATATGTCTTATTTAATCATCGGTATTGTCACATATATCATCATATTCTAATTGGCGCTAACCATTACCGTTGTTTGTCAACACATTTCGTTAATTTAGCCATTTGGGATAACACTATTTCCTTTCCTTTTCTGACTCACGAGAACCACTATCTATAATACTCCTGTCCCACTACACCCTAACAAACACCCGCCACCAAACCCATCATCGTCTTTCACACACTTGACTATTTTTTCTATCCTCACGGAAATGCCCTGGTAGAGTCTGTCTCAGATGAGTGAAAATGGTATAGGTCTATATGCCAAGACTTCCTATGTTAATTCATTTTAACGCGGTGTCTTCAAGAACCATGTGTTACAATATGAGTGAGACTTAAAATCGCAGTCTATTGAATATCATGGTCATATGTCATAGTCTCAATTAGGCCTTCCTTTTGGGTGTTATTTTGAATCTCGTGCATTGAAATAAATATAGTGTATTTCAAATATAAGTACGTACAATGAGGACAAAACGATAAATGGTCTAGATTGATAGAAAAGTTTTACTTTAAAACGCAAAGTGGTACTTTCATTATTGGCAAGGTTACATCTACTACTGAATTTACAACCGAATACAAATGTATATAACAAAAGTATTGACACGTAGTAAAACAAAGTTAAACCGCTGTAGTGCTTTACTTGAAAGATTATTTGTGCGATACACACATATCAAGTAGAAATCATCTTTTTTCGACGCTTTACACTATATATATATATATATATATATATATATATATATATATATATATATATATATATATATATATATATATATATACATTATATATATATATACACACACATATATATATATATATATATATATATATATATATATATATATATATATATATATATATATATATATATACTAGTATATATATGTATATATATATATATATTTATATGCATATATGTATACATATATATATATATATATATATATATATATATATATATATTTATATATATATATATATATATATATATATATATATATATATATATATATATATATATATATATATATATATATATATATATATATATATATACTTCCTGAGTAAGGTTTGATAAAAATTAAACAGTCCAGGAAAATTATATACACCATCATTTTACGTGAACGAGAGTGCATTCTGCGTTGTCGTTCTTTTTGTTAATTGTCCTCTTATAATTGAGTGGCATTTTATAAATATACGTATATATTATAGTTACATGATGGGTTACCAAAATATCACATCTTGAATTTTCGAAAAAGCTTTCCATGCAGTGACATTTGCAGTGGGTACTAATTACCAATGGATGATATGATATTATACACTTAGAGAAAGAAATTAATCCTTTAGAAGAGAGGATACCTCTTTGTTCGTTTTATTCAATTCAAAAGATAAATATAGAAATATATGTAAATCATTTAAAATATCAAAAATATTTTCAAAATATTTTCAAAATATTTAATCAAGGGCATAGCACGTGCACTATGACAGGGTACATTTCCATGTCTTTTATCTTTCCTTCTCCTGAAAAACTCTTCCTTCTCTAATCCATCTGCCTTCTTAACCCATATGATCATAACTGGATGCTGATTACTAACTTTTTCCTGAAAAATATAACTCTCAATGAAACCTACTCTTAAGATGTTTACCTTCACTATAAACTAATAAAATCTGTTTCCCTCAGTTAAATGTAGTTTTCACATCCCTCTATGTAATTAATCCTAGCCTAACTCCTTGTTTAGGAGTACACAAACTAACAATCCTATGCTTATTACTAAAAACTATTTCCTATTTGTTTTTTGAGTAGCTTAATATATGTTCATGCGTCAGGATGTCACTGCGCATGCGTTGGATTTGTCAGCGCAATCATAGGCGCCATCTAGCGACCGATATGTTAACTATATTTTTCTCGGCAGGTATGAATGATAACCAAGTGCGCTTCAATGAAGTTGGAGACGGTCCAGGCAGGTACAACGTCTACCAGTATCAGCGCATTGAAAACAGCACCAGATATGACTACGTTCAGATTGGAGAATGGGTAGAAAGGTGCGGCTAAATTTATACTATTAAAATAATGGTTTCATTATTAGGACCTACTTTTTTATCATAAGTGGAGCGATTTCATTACCAGGGCCAATTTCTACATCATTAGAGAAGTGGATTCATTAGTAGGACCAATTCGTATACCATCAAAGAAGTGGCGTTATTGATATTGTATTAGGAGGGTCACCTTCAATATGTCAATAAAAGAGTGGTGTCATTATTTAGGAGAATGTTTATACATGTACATGTATCATTAAATGAATGATTTTATTAGCGGGGTCAAATTTTCATTGTGTCGTTTGATTAGAATATTTTGTTTTGTATTTCAAAGCAATTGCTGTGAAATATAAGTTATATATTGAATCTGTGTGTATACCTTTATGACAATGGCTGAGGTTCATTCAATCAGATACGTCTAGGTCTAAGGGTAAGGTAACCATTTGCCTGTCAATCAATATTCTTACTAAGATAACGTTATGGTAAGAATTGTCTACAAATCTCTGGAATATATGAACAAGCTAGAAAATAAAATGTATCTAATAGCCCTGATTGACAGGGTAGATTTTTCTTGAAATATTCTACTCATTTCATATAAGATAAGCTATTTGTACCACTTATTCAAATATTTGTACCGCAGCTCAGTTTTACTTGAGTTGCACATGTACCTAACCCAACGCAAGAGGATATAATATTTTAGTCGTGTTACAAGCAAATATCCATTTTTCAGGTGCGAAACAATTTCAAACATGTGAGTTTAACACATTAGATATTTCATCAGGGTGCAATATGTGATTCATGTTTGAAATGCCATTCGCTTCCGTTTTGCATTCAAATTGCCGTTTCGAAGGAATTTGCGACTCAAAACACTCGGTTGCTTTTCCTTTTCCAGGCCCAATCTGAAAATGAAATTCTCAAATATCTCTCTTACGCATTTTATACAAATACTGTTGTTTTTTTCTTTTCCAAACTACGTCTAAATATGAAATTTCCACTGCTTTTTGAAACAAATGATTCTTCTTCTTTCCTGTTCCAAGCTCAACCCGAAAAAAACGAATTTCTCAAATCAAATATACCTATACCTTTTTACAGATGTTTCTCAAATCAAATATACAAATGTACCTATACTTTTTTACAGGTGTTTCTCAAATCAAATATACCTATACCTTTTACAAATGTGTTTCTTTCTTCTTCAGGCTCAACCTGACCATGAATATAACAATATGGCGGAACGGTTCCTTAGATTTGCCCAAGTCGGTTTGCAGCGAGCCTTGTAAAGCCGGCCACGCAATGAGCTACTCCGAGGCCGACTCGAAATGCTGCTGGATTTGCATGAAGTGCCGGGAGTGGGAGTATTTGCACAATGAATTTACATGCAAGGCCTGTCCGGCAGGCTCCTTACCAGACGAGGATAAAACAAGATGTCTGCCACTTCCGGTCCAGTACATGGAGATCTGGAGCGCATGGGCAATCGTTCCCATGGTGTTCGCGACGCTAGGCATCATGGGAGTTTTAGCGGTGCTCAGCGTTTTCATCAAGTATAACTCCACGCCTATCATCATGGCTTCAGGACGAGAATTGTGTTATATGCTGATGATTGGCTTCTTCATGTGTTATGGTATGACGTTCGTATTGGTCAGCAAGCCCATGGTCGTGACATGCGCACTGACGCGCTTCGGTCTTGGATTATCGTTATGCGTTTGCTACGCTGCGCTGCTGACCAAAACTAATCGGATTTCGAGGATCTTCAACCGGGGGATTAAAGCGATGATGACGAGACCGGCTTACACGAGTCCGAGATCTCAAGTCGTGATCACGCTGTGTCTTGTGAGCGTTCAGCTGATCGGCGTCACCGCGTGGCTCATCATGGAACATCCGAGAACTGAACTCGTCTTCCCGAGCAGAGAAATTGTGGTCCTCAAATGCGGCACCACCAACATGTCAATAGTGCTCTCCCTATCTTACAATATGATCCTCATTCTCATGTGTACGGTGTATGCGTTCAAAACGCGAAAAATACCCGAGAATTTCAACGAGGCAAAATACATTGCGTTTACTATGTATTCAACCTGCATAGTGTGGCTGGCTTTTGTGCCCATATACTTTGGAACAAAAAATGACTTTAGGGTAAGCATGTTTTGATACTATCTCTTTTTTCATTTTCTATGTCTGAGTAGCACAGCACGAATTGTTTGTATCTCATTCATTACGTTTATCACTTAATTAACAAGTGTCCATTCCTATTGATATGTATTCACCTTATAGTGCAATGCCTTAGCATTTGTGTCTTATGCTTGGTTCTGATGGTATTTCACTTGCCATTTTGCTATTTGTGTTCAATAAAGAAGCATGTAAATGAGATGAAATTGAATGTGGGTATCCACAATTCAAGAACATAAATGAAGTAAATCAATGCTATCGATGGCTGCATGTATCAATTGAAAATTATACTAAGTCGAATACGAATAGTTACTGAACATTATTCAAATCTCGTTCAACTCATTCGAATTAAGAAAAATACATGTTATACTGAGACGATTGTAATGGGTTTTCGACGAACTAGGGATCACACCAAATAATGCAGTGTTCTCTGTATATTCAGTGCTGCATGTAAAATGGTTTAACCCTTATGCTGCTAGTGGCTTATTTTGAAAATAAATACGAAATGATGCAAAACCCCTGAAAAATGACTGAAACCCTGACACATGAGTAATCATTTTAGAGTACTCAGCGAGAGCTATCCAATGAATACCATCATGGCAGGGTTTAGATCGTAATCAACATTCTATATTCCAACATATTGTAGCAACATTATTTCTGTTGCATTTTCGTATAAAAAAGGCATTTTCATATCGCAACATATTGCAGAATAGAATTGTATTATTTCCGTTGCATTTTCATTAAACACGGATATTTTCATCTCAACATATTGCAGCAATGAATGTATTTTCGTGCAAGCAGGCACTTTTATATCTCGACATATTGCTGCAATAGATTATTTCCATTGCATTTCCGTTCAAAAAATGCATTTTTATATCTCAACATATTGCAGCAATAGATATCATGTATTTCCATTGCATTTGCGTTCACACAGACATTTTTATATCTCAACGCAGTGCAGCAATGTATCATCTCCATTACACTTTCGATCAAAAAGCCACTTTCTTATCGCAACATTGTGCAGCAATTGATAATTTCTATTGTATTTTCGATCAAAAAGGGCATTTCTACATCTCGACATATTGCAGCAATGGATTAATTCCATTGTATTTACGTTCAAAAAAAGCATTTTTGTATCTCAACACAGTGCAGGAATGGATTATGTCCATTGTGTGTTCTCTCACACAAGCCTTTTTTCTCATTGCAGCAATTAATTATTTCCATTGCACTCTTGCTTTCGCTTATAACTCCATTGCATTTTCGTTTAAAAAAATGCACTTTTATATCTTAATATATTGCAGCAATAGATTATTGCCATTGCATTTTCCTTCAAAAAGGCATTCTTTATATTCTAACATATTGCAGCAATAGATGATCTCCATCGCATTTTCGTTCAAAAAAGGCATTTTTGGATCTCAACGTATTGCAGAAATGAATTGTTTCCATTGTATTTTCGTGCACACGGGCACTAAAAATATTGCAGTTACGTTAAAAAAAATGGCATTTTTTATATCTCAACATATTGCAACAATAGATTAATTCCATTGCGTCATCTTTTCTAATTGTCAGTCTTTCCTGTTTGTTCCACAGATTCAGATTACTGCGCTCTGCATGTGCGTGAGTATCAGCGCAACGGTGGCCATGGGCCTTCTGTTCGGCTCCAAGGTGTACATAGTGATCTGCCACCCCCACAAGAACGTACGAGGCCAGCCCACCAACGCATCTTCCATACAGAGTCCCTCGGCGGCAAAAGGGGGCGCTCGATTCACCGGAAAGAGATCCAGCACTTTCACTTCCAACTGTGGCTCCCCCAACGGCGACCTGCAGTCGCCTAGCAACAACACCATAGCAACGGAGGTGGATTTCACGTGTTCCACGGATAAGGACATGGATGCCTGTCTCTCTGACGACCAGGGGGCAGAGGATGGACTTGTTGTTGCTGAGGAGAGGAACGACGATGATGAGGAACAAACTATTTGCTGAACATCATCATATCGTTCTAGAGCCCCTGCTACAGTGCAGACATTTAATTCCTGCACCAGTCGACTGGACGTCTACCTGTCTCTCTGAAGACCAGGCGGTGGATGGACTCCTTGTTGTTGAGGAGAGAAACGACGATGATGAGGAACAAACTATTTGCTGAACATCATTGTATCGTTCTAGAGGCTCCTGCTACAGTGCAGACATTTAATTCCTGCACCAGTCGACCGGACGTCTGCCTGTCTCTGTGACGACCAGGTGGAAGGTGGACTCGTTGTGGCTGAGGAGAGGAACGACGATGACGAGGAACAAACTATTTGCTGAAGTCGTCATCGAATCGTTCTAGAGGCTCCTGCTACAGTGCAGACATTTAATTCCTGCACCAGTCGACCGGACCTCTGCCTGTCTCTCTGACGACCAGGTGGAGGATGGTGTCGTTGTTGCTGAGGAGAGTAACAATGATGATGAGGTGCAAAATATTTGCTGAACTCCTTATCGTTCTAGAGGCTCCTGCCCATGCTACGGTGCAGACATTTAATTCCTGCACCGGTCGACCGGACGTCTGCCAGTGCCTGGTTTTACAAACTCATGGATAACGTGTCAAAGAAATGAGCTATGTAGCTAGCGAATCAAAACAACATTCAGTTGAGAGGTCAGCAATGCATCCATGCCCAAGAAAAAGAGGGGCAATCGGCCGTGCGGTCATGTATTATAGTCGGGCTGCCCATGCACTTAATGCAGGAATTAAATGTCTGCATGTGCTGTTGACAGTAGGTTCGATGAGATGAGACAATCGATCCTTATGTCACATTTATTTCGGCCCTATTAGCGATAACAAGGCTCCCATCATTTTCAAGTGTAAATATGTCAAAACCTTTGGAGGTTAAATATAGTTGTTGAAATATCATGAATACATTTGAAAATATGTTAACACATCGGGGGCATTGGGGTTTGACCTTTTGGTGAATCTGAAATAAGCAATGTTACACCATTTTCCTGGTGTTCTATTGCTATTGATGCCCAAACTGATGTTGAGCAATCAATTTCCTAAATATGACGTACTCCAGTAAATGCAAGTACAGTAAAACACTTATGCTGCTGGTGGCTAATTTGGCAAATACAGAATGATGCAAAAAAAAATAGAAATGACTGAAACCCTGGTGCATGTGAGCTTTCCAATGAATACCAGCATGACATGGTTTAGATATTTTTCAAAAATCTTTGTGTCCATGTGATTTGGATGAAAGTCGCCTCAGATGCCTCATAAGTGCTCCTTGCGTAGATTGACACATGAGGCCAGTCTGCATGGTTACTATTAGAGTATGAGATGTAAGCAGTTCTTATTAGTGGGGTTAATGGTATTTGTAAATACAAAAAGGTATTCAATGGTAGAGTGCATCGGTGCCAAGCTGAATGATCTGTGGGCTGATTGACAGAGCAGGGTCACTCCCATACGAAAAATTCCATTCATGAAAAAATCGTGGCATGAAAATGTTATGCATGAGAACTTTATTTTCATGCATCATACATGGAAATTGTATTTTCATGCATAAAAATGAAAATTGTTCCCAAAAGTTTTCATGGAAGAGAATGTCATGCATGAAATAGTGTCAGCATAATTCCCATGAAAGATTCTGGGGTGGAAAAGTCATATCAGGGGCAAGAATTTTCATTCATGATATTTTCATACCAAGATTTTTTCATGCATGAAACCTTTCGCACAGGCTGATTCGTCAAAATGTGTGTGTGTGTGTGTGTGCGTGTGTTTGTAATAACTGCACAAAATTGACTCTGTGTTTTCACTAGTTTAGTCCCTGTAGATAGCCTGCTTACCATCTCTGTCCCTGTCCTCATGATGTTGCTTTGCTCCATGATATATATATATATATATATATATATATATATATATATCTATCTATATATATATATATATATATATATATGTATATATATGTATATATATATATATATATATATATATATATATATATAGATAGATAGATATATATATAAATATATATATATATATATAGATAGATATATATATAGATAGATATATATATTGCAAATGATCTATCAGCATTTGAAAATAATTTCTTAGTAAATATTTATCATGATTCATGATTTTTTATAAGATAATTGTATGTATATTTATAACTGTTGATGTATGTGTCTAAAAGCTTGCTGAAGCATAAAAGTGAAAAAATGATTATCTATATTTCTGTACTTAACATTGTATCATTATCAGATAAAATGTGAAATAAATAGAACACGGCTTTTGGCATATTATAACAAAAAAGAAAGCATACTAGCATGAGCTCATAAATGCGAGTGGAATTGGATGAATGTCAAGTACTCTTTAGGTATGAATGTTTTCGTGATTTAATGTTGCGTGATTAAATGGAAAACGCTCAGTGATTTATCCTCGAAATAAACCTTCCTACGTAACATTTTTAGACAATTTGGCTAATTACATATAATATATATATATAATTATATATATATATATACATATATATATATATATATATATATATATATATATATATATTATATATATATATATATATATATATGTGTGGCTAATTACATATATGTATGTATGTATGTAAATATATGTATATATATATATATATATATATATATATATATATATATATATATATGTATATACATATATATATATATATATATATATATATATATATATATATATATATATATATAATATAATATAATCTTTATTTCTTTAAAGGGGTTATTACAAATAGCCATGGGGCTAATCGGGGTAACCACCCCAACAAAGTAATACAATGTATGATGAATAAAGTTAAATAAAAATAATTTGACATAGCAAGGTCAATAAGACACTGAAATTATCTACAATTGTCAGACAGAGAATATATACAGTATAATATAACATAAGATGGATAGAAAAAAAAATGCACGGTCTGATATTCAAGTGATGTAACAATCCTATTCTTATATTAGAAACCTGGAATCCTGAAACGTTCACTTGAAACAATGAAATTTTGTGCTGCTACAAATATAAGTGAGTTTGTAACTTCAGAAAATGTACTTGAACCATACAGTAGCAGTGAGCACAATTGTTCAGGAGACATATAGTTTACATTTGTTAGATAAGAGTCAAGCTGGTCAATCATCACAACTCTCAGAGCAGCATATTTCGGGCATATGGCAAAGAAGTGGATCTCATCTTCCCAATCATGGCCACAAGAACATGAAGGGTCAGCAACAATATTATGAGTATACAAATGAGCATTTAATGCACTGAATCGATAACGCAGTCTTGATTGAAGGACTGATGCTGGCCTAAGACCTGAGGCATAATATTTGGGGGCTTTGGCTGGTGGTTGGAAGGCATAATAATTAGATTTGCAGATTTGAACGAGTTTGTTTTTTCAATTCTACGTATCTCAAGAGGCAATGAGTTCCAAATTTTAATTGATGCATGGACAAAGGAATTTGCAAATCTGTTGGTAATGCCAGCTTTGGTGGGGAGTACCAATAAGTCTTTATTTCTAAGATTATAGTTTGATGCCGTTGCACTAGTAGGCAGTAGTGGCTTTAAATAAGAAGCAAAATCCTTGTGGAGGACTTTGTGTAGTAGGGTAACACGATGGAGGGACCGTCTTGACGTGAGAGTAGGTAATCCTAGCTCACTTTTGATAGTTTGACCACTGGTACCATTCATGGCACCAGTACAGATTTTAGCAGCTGCATATTGGATGGTTTCGAGTTTTTCAGAGAGGTAATCAGGGCATCCATCCCAAACAACATCAGCATATTCTAGGGAAGAGCGAACCATGGTATTGTAAAGGGTTAGTAGGGTATCACATGTGACTTTGAATTTTAGCCTCTTCAGTTGTCCAATCTTTTTTGAGGCAGATGTTAGTAGGTTATCTATGTGTTTATTCCAAGACAGATTATCAGATAGGGTAAGTCCAAGATGTTTGTGTTGACACGATTGGGTAAGAATCTTGCCCTGGAAAATCAAAGAGGGGTGTATAGGTTTGTTAACTTTAGTGGAGAAGACCATGGTGACTCTCTTGTCTGGGTTGAAGGTAACACTCCACCGCAGGGCCCAGTCATGAATGGCCTCTAGATCTCTATTCATCTTGTTAGATGTGGAGGTAGGGTTGTCTATGATATCAAGAAGGGAGGTGTCATCTGCAAAGAGATCAACATTGCTCTCAATGCCTTGCGGGAGGTCATTGATAAAAATTAAGAATAGCAGAGGACCAAGGATTGAACCTTGAGGGACTCCCGCCGTTACTGGTAACCATGTTGACTCCTGGCCTTAGATAATTACTCTCTGGAGCCGACCAACAAGGTATGTCTGGAACCAGTTCAGTAAAGGGCCCCCAATTCCAATCTGTTTCAATTTGAATAATAGACCTTCATGCCATACTTTGTCAAATGCTTTGGAAGTGTCTACAAATATGGCACGGACTTCCTTGCCATTCTCAAGAGCCTCATAAATAGTGTGTACAATGTGTATCAACTTACAGACACTAGAGTCTTTTTGTCTAAAACCAGACTGTTTGGGACACAGGAGGTTGTTTTCTGAAAGGTATTCATAAAGGAATTTATAAACAAGACGCTCAAAAACTTTGGAGATGTTCGGGAGAAGAGAGATTGGGCGGTAGTTTGCTTTGTCCTGTCTATCTCCCTTTTTGAAGACTGGTAAGACATGTGCTCGTTTCCAGATATCTGGGAATATTCCTCTGGAAAGAGAAACATTGAATAGGTGGCAAAGAGGATTAGCTAGGATGGGGGCAGCTAATTTGAGAATAAAGTTCCCCACACCATCAGGTCCTGTCGCTTTGGATATTTTTAATTGGGTGAGTACTTTAAGAACATGTGACTTTGTGAGGTTTATGTGTGTTAGGCGGGAAGTCGTTTTATATGTTAATAGGGGTAGATCTGGTCCTGGTGGTAGTTGGGAGTGAGAGGCAAAGTATCTGTTAAAGAGTTCTGCTTTTTGCTTGTTGCAAGCAACCACATGGTTGCCTGCTTTAATTGATGGAATAGAAAGTATTTTCTTGTTTCCAAAAAGGTCCTTGGTGATATTCCACCATTTACGTGGTGATAGATCTTTTTGTTGAAGCTGTTGTTGGAGATGGTTATAATGATTGTGTTTAGCAGTTCGGATTGCAGATACAGTTTTATTTCTCATGGCCTTGTAAATGGCCCAGTCATGGAGTACCTTTGTTCGCAGATATTTGTGATATTGACGGTTCCGCTGCCGAATCAAACGCCTCACATAGTTATTCATAAATGGTTTGTCCCTGGGTCTAATTGTAACAAGCTTGTTGGGGATACAATCATCAATAACAGATTTAAACAGGTTGTTCCATGCCCACACAGAGTCATTAAAGTCGTCAAACATATAACCTTCATTAAAGGGTACAGAAGCCAGGGCATGTTTGAACTCCTCTTCATTCAAGAGTTTGAAGTCATATAGTATCCTTGAGTATATATACATATATATATATATATATATATATATATATATATATATATATATATATATATATATATATTAATATATATATATATATATATATATATATATATATATATATATATATATATATATATGTGATAAATATATGTATACATATATAATGTATATATGATAAATATATATATATATACATATATATGAATGTGCTTGTGTGTGCCTGTGTGAATGATGAGTATGTGAGAGGGCGCTTTACATGCATGGTTGTATTCCATTGTCTCTGGTATATTGATATCTGACGACGGTTTGCAATTGAGAATATGATTTTGAACTGGGGGCTGCTATTAAAAATATATACTCCAATAAAAGCATTGAATGATTGTCATGTGTGACTGTTTCATATGTTACTCTGAATAATGAGATACAAACCGGTAAAAGTGATATGCCTTTTTAGATAAACTACGCTCTAGTGTGTTACTGACAGAGCAGTGCGATGTGTTTAATGTATTGAGAGTAAAGTGCGGGTCTTTATATACATACACACACACATATGTATATATATATATATATATATATATATATATATATATATATATATATATATATATATATACATATAAATGATGTGTGTGTGTGTAAGTGTATGTGTGCATGTGTATCTATAAAAGTATACACATATATATATAAACACATATATATATATATATATATATACATATATATATATATATATATATATATATATATATATATATATATATATGTATATATATATATATGTATGTAAATATATATATATATATATATATATATATATATATATATATATATATATATATTTATTTATTTATTCTTATATATATGTGTGTGTGTGTGTGTGTGTATGAGTGCATCTTTGCTCTGGGTGTGGGTGTAGTTGGAGTGTGTATGTTTGACTGCATTCCTGTATGTGTCTAAAATGAAAGTGTATGAGTGGCAACAAAAGATTTAGACAAGGCTACTTTTTATGTATTTACTTATATATTTTTCCAATATGTGAACGAAAGTTTCAAGATGATGTAGGCTAAACAGGAAAAGATGTTTCAAATGTCTTTCCAAAATTTACTTGGTAGTGAACCATTATCTGGCTGTGCGTGTGTATGCTCGTGCGTGCGTTTTAGGTCCCTGAATGTGTGTATAAGTATGTAAACCTTTGAAAGTGGGAATGGAACAAAAGCATAGTGTATAAGTGTAGTCGAGCCAATGTTTTACTTTCTATTTTTCTCTATGTAGTATACTATATTTTACCATTATCCCTCTCATTCTCTCTCTCTCTGTCCGTATGTGGTGCCTGTTAATTATTATGCATTAAGGCTGTGGTGCTGGTGACACACCCAATAAGACATCTCCTAGTCTAGCACTCCTGTCCCTTTTCTAACAATAATTATCTAACCCCCGAGGTCTTAGTGTTTCAAATATAAGTTTTCTTTAACTAAGCTGTTTGAGATGACCGCGATATCAACACAGTTTCTATTTTACTGTGTTTTACCTAAAATGGGGTTTTCTCGATCCATAAAGGGTACATTCGATTTGTAAATATAATACATATCTGCTATATATACTAGGCTAGGACAACTTGTTGAAGAATTTGGAGTTCCTGCAAGATAGTGATAACTAATGTTAGAAAGGGGACAGGAGCGCTTAACTAGGAGATGCCTTATGTTGAGTGTGGCACCAGCACCACAACCTTAAGTCCGTAAATATATCTCACTTCCTTTTCATCCTGCTTTTCAAGCACACGGTTAAACTACTGTTCTAGCGAGTCATGTTGTAATTTAAGTTTCCGTTTATGAAGATTTGAAGCTGTTTGTGAAGGTGTGAATGTTGTTGAGATGCGGACGATTAAAGATGTATGGTTGTGGAACAAAACTAAAATAAATACTTGACGGGTGTGATAGTAGAAGTCATATTCACGCCACAAAGTGCCACTTTAAAGTGGGTAATTTTCGTTAAACCTGGACTGGTTATAAATCATAGTTAACCTATTAATGCTCATACAGCCAAAATTGGCCTGACAATTTTGGTGAAATCTATCAGGCAAAAGAATACTTGGTAAAATATTTCAAGGAGAAATGATAATCAGAAGAATACCAACAACTCTCCTTCAAATATTTTGTAAAATCATTCTTGATTTTCAAGTTATGGTCAAAGGTATAACAGGTCCAGACGACAATTTCAGGAGAAACCTTTCAGCACTAATGGGTCCGCTTACTTTAATTGATATATCTACAAACCATTGCGGTTGATTACCTGTATGAATTTATAACTATAAACAGAGACATGAGTACCAACACTTTAGAGTCAATTGCAGCTTTTATATAATTGTCGATCGCAGTCCAAGCAGATATTTCACGACCATTCGGTACTTGATGTGTGAATAAAATGCGGGGGTAGGCATGATTTACCGATTTTCCTATGAAAAATTGAAAGAAAAGATAAGTATGTGTCAATAAAGTTCTATTTACTGTAATGCAAGTTTACAAGAGTGATTGTGTGTTAGTGGCGGTAGGCATTTATGAAAAATCGATGCGAGTTCGCTGTGACTGATGTTTATAAGACCAGACAGAAGCATGTTAAACATGTTGAATATATTTCTGGGAATATTGATAAAATATTGCTATTTTACATATAAATGTTATATAAATATACATATATATATATATATATATATATATATATATATATATATATATATATATATATATATATATATATATATATATATACATATATATATATATATACATATATATATATACATATATAAATATATATATATATATATACATATATATATATACATATATATATATATACATATATATATATACATATATATATATATACATATATATATATACATATATATATATATATATATATATATATATATATATATATATACATACATATATATGATATACATATATATATATATATATATATATATATATATATATATATATATATATATATATATATATATATATATATGATATATATATATATATATATATATATATATATATATATATATATATATATATATATATATATATATATATATATATATGCTTCTTTGTGATGGAATGACAAGTGTACTGAGTAGACATACACTCATCTAAATCCCTCAAGCTCAATGATTGTTGAAGCCCCTGGCATGTTTACTACTTTTCACTATTTATTGGTTTCACAGCACCGAGTTTTGCAATAGTTTAGTTCTGCTGTATGATATTACTTCTATGATTTATATTCACTGCAGATGTACAAAATGAGGTCATATGATCCAAATAAAAATATATTATCTCCCAAATATTGTTCTGTTACTTTCCTTCTTTCACATGCTTTATTAGGTATATATTTCATTAACATTTTCCTTGGTCATTTAACAAAAATGTATCTATCATCATTTCGGAAAAAAGCCTTACATCTATACAATTCTGAATTAGAAAAAATAATTAACAACGCATTCATGGAGTGCTAACATTATTATAGAATACTCTTGGAACTCAATGGATTCACATTAATTGGTGCACAAAGGAAGAAAACTGAATATTCCTGAATCCAGTATATATGAAACATTGAAAAGAGTATTCAATATGTATTCACAAGACAGTGGACCAGTTTAGTAAATGGAAATGTTCATATGACATACAACAAATTGTTTGATCCTTTATCGTTTAAGCTGCCTTAATTCTTGCTGGTGGCTAACTTTGCCAATACAAAACGACGCAAAAAAGCCAAAAGATGAATGAAACTGGCACGTGGGAACTCATCTGAGAATACTCAGCGAGAGGTATCCAATGAATACCATCATGAAAGGGTTAAGATGGTTTTCAAAAATATTTGCGTTTCTGTGCTTTGGATGGGAGTAGCCTTAGTATTGGAAGAGTCAACTTATAGTGTGTTACATACTAACAAAAGGTTTGAGCAGAGCGCTCAGTCCGGCTTTTCTTGGCATAAGGTAGTAAGGGGTCTTACTGTATCTGTCACAAAACACACTTCAGCTAGTACAGTTACTAAAACTCCCTGCCAACTCCTTTGTGGTAGTATAATATACGTGGTACATACATATGCAAAGAATTGCTCAAATAGGTAAATAGATCTACGTGGAATGTGCTAGACATGAAAACGAGTATCACCTTAAACAATAGTGCAAAATAGATAACAGATCGTAGATTTCTAATACCATTTTATAAATACGACACATTACTAATACCCAATGAGAATAAGAAGATACGCCCCATGTAAGATATAGTATTTAGGTATATAAACTAAAGCATACGTTGCACTTAAACTACTATTAACCAGTTTTGTATATTACATAACAAGGTACCACAATTTTCATTCTTGAATATGTTCGTGTCTAGCGTACATCAAATAATCATTCTTTATCGGAATTGTGTCTGTCGTCATTTTTCTGCCATATCACATTTAGATTGCGACAAGCCAGTTAAATGGAGAAAACCAGGTTTGAAACTCCGACTAACTCCAATTATTGATTATTATTCGGAATTGTATTATTGAAACCTTTGAAATAATATGATTTTGAGAGGCAATACAAAACATGTTTTGCAGAGAGTTATAAAAATAAAACAAAAAACTCCCAAGTACCTGAACCATCACCTCTAGCAAATCGTAATTGAACCGAAGACCTTTTTGCGCACTAGTAAGAGATAGAACGCTGGCAGTGGCAAGACGTTAGCCCACTAAACTATCGGGCAGTCCCTCGTGTTGTCATGAAATAATGAATACTAGTAACGTAAGTTCATGAATTGTACTCATGAGGCAGTAATTCATACTGTAAAACAATTGCTGTAATATGACAAATTTAGTTGATAACCATCAACTTAGGGTTTGTAAAATATTCCAATGAGCATTGGAATATGATTTGGAAAAAAATGTTTGGATTTGACAAAATTTGACATATTATCAATACAACAATAAAGAAGAAAATACACCAGAATACTGTATTCAAATAAAATGGTGTAATACTTTTTTGTATACGCCACTACAAATGATTTATGAGAATTAGGGAGTCGACCTTAGTGGCAGATTTCTATTGGCTATTTTCCATCGTCTCGATGCTGATTGGTCACTATTTGCCAGACATTCAGCCGTTCACTCTATGTAAATATCATATCGAACATCTGAATTCGAAATCATCCCTTAGCGCTAAGCCATAAATTATATCACCTCTTAGCCAGCAAGTTGATGTATTTTTACCATGGAAGAGCGGATGACAAATTAGCAACACCCTGTTTGAAAGTGTGGTATTTCAAATTGAAAACCTACTTAACACTTCATAAAGACAGGAAAGGACTTAGATACAAATACGAAGTTGAACTATTCAAATCACGAAGTCTTACATGCTGCCCTATATTTGTTTTATGCAATTTGTACTTGTGTACTTTAACCTAAAAATTAAAAATGTATACTGCGGATGATAAATGGACACTTTTCCCAATAAAACAGTGGTATATCTTACAGCTCAAGGGTGTATGAATGGCACATTATGAAATTCTATGCCTTTTGCAGGAAAGGTCATATGTGCGAAAACTATATTTTCACAAATGTAATGGCAAACAATATGCAATTGTTAAAGAGGCGTAGATGGAAATAATAACTTAAAAATAGTACTTTATCTTTTTCAAATATTGCAGTAGTATGCAATTTAAGTATTGCATACCATTGGAGTATTATCAGAAACATTTGATGTTTTTATGCTTATCAAAACCTGCAACACAAGAATGTACATGTATTCCAATACAGTCAATAAAAGATATAGGTTGAAAGTGAAAGTAGTATCGAGTAGGACATACGAGTGATACACGTCTTGACATTTCTATCCTAATAACTATTGGTACCCTAAATCACTTTGGTCTCTGGTCTAATTGGATACATAATAAGGATGTTTAATACAGTTATTGCTATTTGAACATACTCATATATAAAGTGTGTGATATTTGAATATGCCATGTAAAAGAACAACATACTTTGTTACACACTTTAAGATATGCTTTTGAAACCTATGATTCTGTATCTCGTATACGGTCGATACACAATTGCTCAAATTAAAAAGGCTAGTTAATACAGGGTTAAAATAGACCAAGGTCCCATAGAGCGAAATTCGTATAGTTCTTGGTCGTCCAAAGACACACATACCGCAGTGGAAGGGCCCCATACGACATTGGAGAGAAAAACGACCACTTGACCATCCGGGTTCCGGGCAGCAGCGGAAATAATATTTGCCTCCTCGCTTGACCACACCCGTCTCGCTCCTCGCTTGAAGTACTTGGCGAACTGACCTAGCAGATAGTATTCGGGGTTCAATTCAAACGAGCCATCTTCGAGGATAGTTATGACGCCTCGGCAGTTTTTGCAGCCGTTCTTGGTATTCGTAGGTCCGCTGTGTTCGTCCAAGGCCAAATTCCAGAAGAGTGCAGTTTTCGCCCAGTTTCTCAATCCGCCGACAAGAAGATTTTCGGAGCTCCACTTGAGGATATGGCCGAAGTTGTTGTCCCAATAACCACCCGAACACTCTGTGTAGTAAATGTCTTTTTTGGGGTGTGCGTCGTGGACGACCGTGGTTGCGTTGGGGAGCCCCTTATAGCAATGCCAAGCCGATCCTGCAATGAACTCGCTTGCTTGCGGGTCCTTAAGTAGGTCAATGGAGAAATCTGTATTGTCCCAATTGTGGTCCCAAATGAGTATCTTGACTTTGAGGCCATGTTTTCTCAGCGCTGGTCCAAGATGCTTTCGGATGAAGTCAGCTTGTCCCTTCTCGCTCATCTTCATCGTAGGATAGCCATCAATGGAGTGGTCAGGTTCGTTCTGGATAGTAATGGCGTCGAAATGGATCCCCTCTTTGGCGTAGGCCTTGATGAACTTGATGAAATACTCGGCGTAGGCGTTTGCGTATATATTGACATGGTTGATCTTGCCGTATTTATTGATATCTAGGCTGGACTTCATCCAACCCGGAGCACTCCATGGCGTGGCCATGATTTTCAAACCAGGGTTGATTTTCAGGGCGGATTGCAGTACCGGAATGACGAACAACTTGTCTTTTGCAATGCTGAAAGCCTTTAAATCAAAATCCGCCTTTCCATCGGGGACTTCGTCGTATGTATAACCAGGACTTATCGCTTGGAAGTCCGTACCACCCATTGGTAGACGAATGTAAGAAATGCCTACGCCATCAATTCCATTGGAGAATAGTGATTTTATGATCTCCTCCCTCTTTTCACTTGTGTGGATGAGGTAGGCTGCCGCATTGGTCAAAGACGCGCCAAAACCCTCGATCGTCTGATAGAGCTGTGACGTGTTCACGTCAATCCGCACGCTGTCCGCGCCGCACGAATCCACTGCCGATAATTGTTGGTCCATTCGCTGCAAATTCACTTGGCCGCTTGCTTCTGTTACCAAGGCTTTCGTTAGGCTAACAACGAAATGTAAAAAGAACCGAATATCACCTGAATGTTTGACAGTATACCTATTAATTATACAAATTTTGCAAACCAAGTTTGCAGTTCTGATATTTATGATTTAGTAAAACTGAATTTCCAGCTTTCTATAGTGTGTTATATAAATTTCCAAACTTCAAATATCTGAAAATGTCTAAGAAAACTGATTTGACCAATTATTTCTAAGTTTGAGATTCCTATATCAAAAGTCACAGTTCGATATTTAAACATATTTCCTTCGTTAAGTCTAATTGATTTAGAGTAAACTAGTTCAGATATCTATGATAATAGTAAAACTGAGTTTCCAGCTTTCTAAAGTGTGTGTGTGTTAGTAGATGTATTTCAAAACTTCAAATATCTGAACATGGCAATGAAAACAGATTCGGCCAAAAATTTCTAAGTCATTGTTTAGATTTCTCTCTCTCTATATATATATATCAAAAGATGAAGTTCGAAATTTAAACATATTTCCTTCGTTAAGCCTAATTGATTTACTAGTATCTCTATAAATGAAAAGCTAAAATTTGAAATATGTTTCGCTATTAAATACTGATATAATAACATAATATCATATATTATGCATTTATCCGTTCGCACCTGAAGACTGTACGTATGGTACAACTTTAAATATAACCCAAGAAGAAGAGCTGCACTTCACATATATCTCAATACTAGTATCTAATTGACATGTAAAACCCGAACAATAGCTTTCCATTTCACATGTGTTTTTTTTAAATGCTTCGCAACAAAAATATTTCCATATGTGTCAGATCATGTCCATGCTTCTCATACAAGTCATTCGGTATGCATACTAGTAGCTGATGATTAGTAAAATTGTGATATGAAAATATTCTTATGATTTATAGAATACATTTGCGACTTGAGTAATCATGTACGTCCGAACCGTGCTTTTTGGTAAAGCATTTTTCATGACTGTCTCAAGGGTATGGATATTCGAAAGCGTATGTTTTATTTAAATTGAATGAATTCTTTGAACAATAAAAAAACATATCCCTTTCAGATGATTAAAAAACAGTTTTTCAATATAAACTAAACGATTTATTAGAGCTGCACTCACGGAGGGAGATCAACTCATGAGCTCACCACCCGTTTGACTCGTGAGCTCATGAGCTCACGGACGTTCCAATTTTCCAAAGAAATACTTATTTTCCAGCCCAACTATTAAAAATTAAATAACTATTGGCGGAGATTTAACAACATTTCCATGTTTATTTAATTTTAAAACGTGCTGACGAGGTTCAAAGGTCAGTATAACACTCAACACCACTTGAAGGTATACATTGGAGATTGTGAAGAAGATATGACAGCGATAAACAGTTATGTATGTTAATAATGTGTGTTAGGTGCTCTGTGTTACGTTTGTGTTCCCAACATAGACGAGCTCACGATTTGAACATTTCAGCTCGAGCTCGGCGAGTTTGCCCCAGGGTTCGAGCCACTCGAGTTCGTGAGTGGTGAGTGCAGCTCTACGATTTATACAGGCATAGTATGTATGTGTGTTGGATTTAAAACCCGGATTTGAATTGAATGAATCTCTTGAACAATAAAAACATCTGCTTTGCTGATAAATAAAAAAACGCTTTTCGGTATAAACTAAACTATGTGTACTGTCATAGAATGTATCTATGCTGGATTTGCTCCACCATACGATTGTACAGGTATGGACGGCAGAAAACAAATTCGCTGTTTTTCTGGAAAACGACAAAAGAATATTTTTTTCAAAAGTTAGGAAAACAGTAGAACTAAAATTCTGTCGTTTTCCAGAAAAACATCGGATTTTTTTCTGTCGTTCACACCTTCAGCATCGTACTACGATTACCCAGTATTGAATATAATAATACTCACCCATCGGTATCCACAATGGAGCTGCCATGCGAAAAAGCCGCTAGAATCAGAAATCCTGTCATTTTCCACAAACATTGTCGCTTTAGCTTAAACATGTTGAACAACAACAGTAAGTGTTAGTGCCCTTGTTCGATACAATTATTCTCAGCACATTAAATGTCACAGTCGCCTCAACATAGAGATAGCTTATTGATAAACTAATTTAGTGCACGCCACTCTGGCCATATATGGTGTCAACTGATCACGTGATTTATGGTTTACGCAATAACTCTGACCTTATATGGTGTCAATTGATCACGTGATTTATAGTTGACGCAAGAACTTTTTCCGCTCTCCCAGAAAATGACTGATCATACAGAAGGGCATTTGCATATTAAAAGTTCAACTTTACTCTTCAATTTGGAATTTGAAGTTTCGATTTTCGACACATCATGTGAAGACATTTTCACAATGATATTCCAGATCAAGGATACCAGGTATGGCCTTTGTCCCACTATTTGGAATTTCGGTTTTCACTTTTTCAACTTGTGACTGACAGGTTGTAAGTGGTGGAGGAAGCAGGAGTACCCGGCGAAAACCACCGCCTAACTGAAAGTCACTGAAAAACTTCTCACATGCCCAGACGGAGATTCGAACCCGGGCAGTGGTGAGAATTCAACCGCCGGGAGCACTAAGATGCTCAAATACAGTACACCACAGCCCCATATTTTTTGCTCGGGAAAGTTTCCTTCCCAGTAGCCAAAGAGATTTTTAAAATGAATGGACTACCTTTATTTAGATTTCTGCCGTACTTCTATTTTTGAGGCAGAACTCTCAATGTGCATTTGGCAACAACGAGCTCTTCAAAGCCTATCGGGGACTGCCAGACAACCCAGTTCAAGGGGTCTAGATTTGGAATTTTGGAACTTTGTTTTTTACCTCACTTTCTCTGTCATACTAGTATTGCGGCTTAGTCGGGACTAGCCAGTTGTAACTAGTGGAGGAAACCGGAGTACCAGGCGAAAACCACCGCTTAGTCCCAAGTTACTGGCAACTTTCTCATATGGGATTCGAACCCAGTCAGTGGTGATATACAGCTAGCAATCAGTGGCAACGCCGTAGACCACACGACCATCAGGACAGGCCCTCTAGGGGTCAAGACTGTAAATGGCACTCGTACATGTAGTTAAAGAGTTAATGATTTGCAAGATCTACAACTGACTCATTATACTTGATAAATGGCACTTATTGACAATAATTTATTTGTTATTTTTTTTAAAGAAAAACGAACCAAATTTGTGAAACTGTCTGTTCTATCTTAAAGATGATGACCATTTTATTTCTTCATGAAAAAAATGTATGACCCTTGAGAAATCATTCCACCAACGCTTAGCAAATGTCTCTTGTCAGTATCAACTGGCCAATAAATTCTCTAAGTAGTTACATTTCATTTGGAATTTTGGTTTTCGTCCCTTTTTCTTCTATACTGCGGCTAAGTTGTGACTAGCCAGTTGTAAGTGGTTGAGGAGATCGGAGTTAATATAACACGGTGAAAACCACTGCCTACATGGAAGTCACGGTCTTTGCATCTACGACCGTGACTATCCCCATCCATTCTCTTTCGCCATTCCTTCATCTGACGTCATTACATTTGTTTCGAAAACACGTAGCTTATGAATAAAGTCGAATAAATGCTCACATTTGACAAATGAAAATCTGACATTGCAGGAACAGGCAATGATTAATGCACAGGAAATTAACCTATGAAAGATTGCGTGTCAGGAGAGCTAAATGATGAATTGTAATAAAATGTAAATAGTCATATGTAAACAAATGTTGCGATTTCTTACGTGCCAGAATGACAAATTAGCACCGCAAGTAGGATGTCGTCAGAAACGGATTTCCTATCCATAGGTAATAACCGATAGAATGTATGATTGGCTTAACTTTGGATGAATTGAAGCCATTAATAACGGTTCATTTCAGCATCCGACAATAATCAATAAATTGTTTTTTTCACAAAGCAGAAAATAGAGATTGAATTCGTAAAAGTACTGAAAGTACCCTCAATGCAGTATAATTAAGTTTGTTTTATGAAATCAAATGGCTTGAAAGTACATAAAGCTAAGGGAATATCGTGTGAACGTAGTTAAGGATCGCCTTTTACAGAATTAACAATTAGCCCTTTACATTCTTTGCCTATTTTTGTCCAAAGCACAAGACAGGAAAACACGGTGGAAAACGAACTAAACCCTGTCATGTTCGTAATTACTGGAAAGCTCTTAAACTATCAGATAAATCCCTATTTTGGGGGTTTCAGTCATCTTCCACAAGTTTGTTTGACCAAAAAAACACCAGCAGTGAAAGGGTTGAGTACAAAGAAATGATTGAAATATAGCACTCACAGGAATCTGATCCCACATCCAACTTATTTGAATTAATAAGATTGCTTTGCACGGATTAAGTGCCACCTGATTAATAGAGCGTCAATGTAAACGAACGAGTGCTATTACATTTATCAAACGGTCGTAAATAGTAAAAGTTCATTTAATTTTTCCAACCAATTGCGTAATGTGACTTATAGGGTTAACTTGGTAATATAGGGTTAATTTGAAATTTTACATTTGTGAATGCCTACACCCTCTTCGTCATTAATAGATCAACTGTGACTGCAAAGGCTATCACTGAGCTGAGTTAAGAGACCAATTATTACAGAATTATCGAGCTGTCTCTACTGTAAAGAGATTCTGGAGTCTAGTAGATACACAAGTACATGCATTACTGTATTTCCCTCTACCATTCAACTCTGGAGTAATGTTGGAAAATGGATGAGAAAGGTTATTCATCTTCATTACAGAATTTGTGACTGGGATAAAGTATTTGGCTGTCCAAAATTATTCTTCATAATAAATGATATTATTCTTAACACATAATAGTAAAATACATGAATAGAAAATGCTAACATAGTTAGATACCATGTTTTTCAACAACTAAACGGCTGGTGAACACAAAGCAAATCTAAATGTGGCCATGCACCAATTTGATGAGAGGAGGGATAAAGTGTATGCTTCTTAGAGGTGCTTTGAAATTGGATATTGAAATATTTTCCTTTTAATTTGCCGTCAAAAGATATCAGCATTTACATTGCCTTATTGATTGTAGTTAACCTGATATATGCTTTGGGGACTATGTGATTACCTGTGGTTGAAATACAATACGATGACGCATGTGTACTAATAGATGCAATAAAAATCAATTAATAACTATATATATATATATATTGCAGAATTTCACATAGGCTTGCAACACAAGCACAAAAGGCCTTTGTCCAAATTATACCATATCATGGACGCCACAAATACTTATGCATTTTCAGTGCCAGAAATTAACAGATTCATTTAAGATTTGGTATTATCATAGCGTAGAGTTCTTCGGGGGGAAGACATCTTCCCCAATTCTGGCTATTTTCAAAAGTTATGGATTCTGAAAGTTGAAGGAAATGTCCTTTCTCGCATTTGCAACACAATATGGAAGAAATGGTTATAGAATTTGAAGGGAAGAAATAATTAGAAAAGATGTCTTATCTTCCCCTCCGTTTAAGTTTTTTCCTACGCATTCGTAAAATTTGAAGGTCCCAGATCCATAATTGTGGAAAGGACCTCTTTTTGTTAACAATATGTATATATATATATATATATATATATATATATATATATATATATATATATATATATATATATATATATATATATATATATATATATATATATATATATAAATATATATATATATATATATATATATATATATATATATATATATATATATATACATATATATATATATACATATATATATATATACATGTATATATATATACATATATGTATATATATATATATGTATATATATATATATATATATATATATATATATATATATATATATATATATATATATATATATATATATATATATATATATATATATATATATATATATATATATATATGTATATATATATATATATATATATATATATATATATATATATAAATGTGTGTGTGTGTGTGTATCTATCTATCTATCTATCTATATATATATATATATATATATATATATATATATATATATATATATATATATATATATATATATATATATATATATATATATATGTATACTTTTGACATACTTGAAGTCGTAACGTATTCATTTTGAAAGTTGAATATCTGATAACTGATCTTGAGTTAGTGCACTCATATCATTGTATAAGTTGCATCTCATATTTTACGAATACTGATCAACTTATCGACAGAGAAAAAACTCTTTTCAAGTAAAAAAAAAAAGTTTAGAATGAGCAAAAACTTACCTGCATGTTTTTTGGTTTCATTTTTTTCCTTTGGCAAAATGTCACACTCTTTACTTGGAATTTAGACGGTAATACCTAACCATTCGTGCGTTTGGTAATGTCGAAGGTCCTACCATAAATGGGGTTCTGCACGATAAGTATTTAAAAAAATATTTTTACTAGTTACCGTACGCCTCACTATTTCTTACAGGCATGTGGCTTAGATAGTAAATGCTGTTTTCCTGGTCTTGTCTTTAGAATTCTACGTGGATGTACCTGTGGCCAGGGGCTTAGCCACCTATGCGTCCAGCTTGTCATTTGGACACCCAGAACCCTGTTTTTTGACAGTTTGGACACCCAAAAGTTTAGGCCAGGATTTGCTGATGATGACAATTTTAGAAGATAGAGCATGTATTGTCACTCCTACAATACAAAGTTACAAACAAAGCAGTTACTGGCCTAAAAAGCAAACTCTGTAGATATATATGGTTTACTAGTATTTCATTAGTAGTGTGAACTTTGTACCACACTTTGGACACCCAAAAGTCTATGTAACCTTCGTCTGGACACCCTGTTTCCAAATCCTGGCTAAGACCAAGCCTCTGGCATGATCTTGGACATAGAGGGGGTTCATATCTGTCAAATCCTAAAACACTGGCTTCAAAGGCTGAAGTTGTATTCACTCTCCGCCAAAAAAATGATATTTAAGTAATGGTCTTGCATGAGGGAATATGCATGGTGAAAGCAGACGTCTATGTCGTTAGGGAGCATTTTATGCGGAAAATACATCCGCCCTATAACCCGCTGTTATTTCAGCTAGGATCATGTGATACAGATGTGCAATGGCTTTCACTATATAAGTACTTCCGATGGATTAAGTGTGACAAGTTCCTGATTTAGGGTGAAATAAGCTAGTACAACTAGTTGTGTAGACATAAGGGTGTGGATAAACACGATTTGAAAATAAATAGTTCTGGATGTTCAATCCCTTTCAGACAAAATTAAAAGGTGTATGTGTTTCACATTGACTCTGGATTGAGGTGATGCAAAAATATGTATCATTGAGAGAACTTTGTGGCTTTGCATATAATGCCCTTAGATGAATAAAAGAATGGATATGTAGCGAGAGACCAATTACTACATGCGCTAGATTGAAGGCCTGGCTATGCCAGGGCATTCGAATCAAGCCTCAATGTGACGTCACTGGGAGACAAAGGCTAATGAGGGCTCTCGTATCGTTTACATTACAGAGAAAGCTGCGCTGAAAAATGCGTGGAACACGACTTATGTGCTATTCGCCGCAGCCAGCCTATTCAGGTTGACCGGCTGGTTTCATATCCACTTGTTTTATTCATCTAAGATATGCCGCATCTCAATAGAAAGTCGCTTGGCCAGTGATCACTCATGTGTAATTTTGGTTTCGATTTAATTTTATACAAATTCCATGGTCAAGGCTTGAAGCCGAGTACAGTCGAAGACGGCCATCTTAGATTTCCAACTAATATATTCCCGATCAGAAGACCTCTCAGAAAATATATACGTTGTATAGGCTGGATTCCCGGGGCTGGATTGTCAAGGCAGAGTCGAATAGAGAAAAAATGAGTCAAAGAAATTAACCCTATACATGTATATAAGCCTCCTCTAAGGCTGAAAAGTGAGTATAGCGATCGTATAAGTACGCAGGTTACATCGAGATAAAATGTACGATGGTGCAGTAGTCAACGGCAGAAAGAAATCCGTTGTTTTTCCGGAAAACGATAGAAAACAAGTCTATAAAAGATTCCACTGTTTTTGCAATAACAGCAGAGAAAAAATTAGGATTTTTTTCCACCGTTTTCCAAAAAAAACAGCAGAAAAAACTCTTCTGTTTTTGGAAAAACAGTGGCAATTTTGAAAAAAGTAAATATGTCGATTTCCAGAAAAACAGCAGAATTCTTTTCTGTGGTTCACACCTGCACCATCGTAAAATTGAAGCAATAATTAATTGATCAGCAGAAATTATCCATATAAAATTTGAGTGAAAAAAATGTGATGATATTCTGGTGATGGTTCAAGCCCTGCTATCATTTGGAAAAACCTAGTTTCCAATGCATTATTTTGAGAAATATCTTATGTAAATCAGTTTTTTTCCAATGCATCATTTTGAAAAATATTTAGTCGAAAGCATTTGTTCTGTTTTTATTTATAACAATCCAATTACAAATGTTGTTAAATATAGCTCTCAATGAGTCATGTGCGAAGGAGGACCGTGCATGCACTTCAGATGCGAAAGGGTTAATCTTACGTGACCCTGATGACCCCCTGTGATTTTAGCGGCGCCTAGCGGAGGGACAAATCAACTCGCTAATTGAAGTGACAGCCATTTTGTATCCATAGTAAACAACATGGTGGGCGGAGCTCAGAAGTTACCATGCCATTATTAAATATTCACTTCCTTGAACGCTGTCGAGTAACCTACTGCATTTGAGGCGGTAGATTTATTTACTTGGTAATGTCACGCGAAGACTCTTTAGAAGCGTGAGGTAAACTTCACCTATAGTTCGCGCATAAATATCAAAAAGTCAGCGGTGGATTTATGTCGTTATAATTTGCATGTGCATATGATATAGCAGACTAGTTGCTGAATGCTGTAGACTTGCCCTGCACAGTCAATGATTCATGCTCGCAAATTGAAAGTAATTTGATCGGTTCAAAGGTGGGTGGATGTGCTGAACAATATTTTAACTAAAGATTGACAGTCATGTGCACTTATCAAACAGCTATTTAGACAAGTCCCTGTGCTTATGCAAAATGATAACTTGCAATTAACATAGGTTATCTATTATAGATATATCCCGAGATCTCTGGATATAGTGCTTGACAGGCCAGAGGTCAACTGGCCTTTCAATTAAGAACACAGCCAGGCTCCTAACTGAAAGTGAGGAAACTTAAGTCCCGCGGGAAAATATTTATTGTTTTAAGACCCCTTTAGATCACCTGGTATTCAGTTATCATAAAATATATTCTTTAAGATATGGGTAAAGTATTTTTTAAAAACCAGCTGACCATTTTGTCATGGAAACTCAAACAGAATATGATGCATATCATCAGATATATACATACGCACACTTAATCTATATATCTGGTATCATATATTTTTGTTCTAATCGCCTGTTGCAAGATAAACCCCCTAAAATGGTGTTTATAGACCCAAATCCAGATCAAAACAATATTCTGTCTGGTACCTAATGCCAATACATAGGGACAAGTTAGGTTAGTTTTGATACATAATATCATTGGTGTGTAACAACCTTATGTTAGAAAAAATGAGTAAATTATGTATCAAAATGGCCAAAATAGGCTGTAACAAATGGCCAAGACAAATTTTGTCTAAAAGTAGACTGCAATAATGTTTACAAATGTTGTCATCTTTGGGGTTTGTCATATGTCAAACATCAAGGCAGACATCAGTTGTGCAGCTGCCAAAGTGCCATTTTCCAGATGCCTTTTAGCAGAGAGATAGGTTATTTGCCATTTTCATGTTTTTATGTAACATTTTTACCTTTTTTTTCAATGGGTAAATGCTTGATAGTATACTACTTCTATACCTCTATTAGAGATAAGTAATTATGATATTTTCTGATAAACTAATGTCATACCTCTCTAAAAACCATGCGGATAATCAAATATGTTCTACTGTATTTTGTGGGAAACCAACTATATTTCCTCAGATGAATTTCCGAAACAAGGTTGTCCCATCCGAAGAGCCATGTGTTCTCCTAAATGGTAGTGAGATTTCAAAGAAATAGGGTAGTGGGCACAAGGTCCCTTGGAGTAGCCTACATACATGACACAAAAATACTTGGAACACCTCATTTTCCAAGGGGAAATTTTTTTTTACTGTTTCCGAAACATAATTTGTCCCGTCCGAAGAGTTTTCTTATTTGTTCGCTTATGGGATGGGCTTAGTATTTTCTTGCAAATTTCCTTTACTCATGTGAGGGTGTCTATCCTGTCTAAAAGATCATTCAAAAAGAAAAATCATCAAACACTTTTTAATATAATAAAATCCCTTTTTTTGGAAAAGGGGTTTTGTCCCGTCCGAAGAGCTCTCTGGGTGGGGAACTGAATAGTCAGTTTATAATATGTTAAAAGTGAACTAGGTGCCTTAAAACTATGTAATGATACAATTAGACAGTTCATGGTTCATTACACAGATAATGGTACATTGCCCATACAGGGAATATCTTTTATAGTTCATTTGGAAGAAATTGGGTGATGCCAAAAACAATGTCCCGTCCGAAGAGCTTCTTCAAGACACAATTGTATAGGGTACCGATCACACAAATATAGGCAGAAGGGGCTGTATTAAGCCTATGCGGCCATAGATATTTGAGAGGCCTTTCGAGGGGGGCAGGAGGGGTGGATGGGATTGTGGAGGATATTGCTGAGATTTGGGGAAAGGTCATAGGGTAGGGGAGGGGGCCACCTCAGGACAGAGGGGCGGGCGCAATATCAAGGGAAGGTGTACTCTGTTTGAGGAGATAAGTATTCACATCTTAGGTACAGTGTGAATACACACACACATATATATATATATATATATATATATATATATACATATATATATATATATATATATATATATATATATATATATATATATATATATATATATATATATATATCAGACAACCATCATTACCTCAATACTTTGACGGCCTCAATTGGCATTCTTTCATTATCTCATAAATTTCAATTGAGCTGCATCTTATTTTGAAAGGTCATTTTTAGCAAAATACAGTATATATTTCTCAATTTCATGACTGTCAGGTCTGAACACCTTTTAAGAGTTTAATTGTTCTGTAAGAAAATTGAGAGACTAAACTAACTTCAGCTGGTACTGGCACCGCCCCCCCCCCCCCCCCCCCCCCCCTCCTACCCATCATACTTCTACTTCTTAAAGAAAGCATCTGTATAGATTGTGATGTCATCACTTGGTGGAGTTGGGACTTTGTGTAGCACCAGATAGCCTTTTCAGTATGTAGTGAGATGAGCAGGCTGGTTGTTTTTATTATTTTATTTTGGCGGTCAAGCAATGTTGCTATGATACTGCACTTATGGCTTAAGATTTCCAGATAAAAAGGGATATGCAGTGTAATTTTCATTCCATTCTCAAAGGCTAATCAAGATACAGAAAAGTACAAAGGAAGGATCCAAGCATGTTCTAGGCAAAACTTTGATATTTTGTCCATTACTAAATATACCTATGTATGCAGTGCTCACTTTGTTCAAGATCAAGGGCACAGTGATTCATTCAAATTCATTTCAAATCATCACATCAGTGACACCACAACTATATAGGAATGGTACCAGGATTTATTTGAACGGAGTTTGTACCCCATGAGGAGGTTTGTTTTAAAAGAGAGATAGATATTCTGATTGATTTGAAGCGAAGGTTAAGAAAAGGAACCATTCTTGACAGGACGATAAACATTTTGAATTCTAAAAGGGGTTTCATTGAACCACTCAAACCCCTCTAGGGGGGTCCTGATCATTTCAAAGTATTCAGGATATATTCTACCACGGTAAAAGTCCACCAGCTTACATTGTACCCATTTTCAAGAACCTTCATCTCAACAGGTGTATTAATTGATCAAATTGCCCATTCTACATAAAAACATACACAATATGATATATATATATATATATATATATATATATATATATATATATATATATATATATATATATATATATATATATATATACATATACATATATGTGTGTGTGTGAATTTTCCTGCCAATGCATGAGTACGCTCTTCAGACCCGATCTTGGTAAACCTCTACATTATAACCATCTCTTAAGTTGAAGTTTTCAATGTACCTCAAATGATTCATATACTAGCTATAATGTCCCTACTGATACATTTACTACAGTAATTCAATCTTAAAAGGTAGGGAAATTGTGTATTTCCCATTCACCATGATTTCAGAAATACCATCCCCTAGTACAGTTTGTGCCTCATGGAAAGGGGTGATGTCCCGTCCGAAGAGTTCAGATGTCCCGTCCAAAGGGCTCATAAAGTGCAATAGCCATATCTGATATGTTAATAAATTCTTGTCTTAACATGTTCCTGCAACTGTTTATTGTTGTCTCTTAGTAATTCAGTTCTTTTTATCATTGACAAATAACAGAGAAAATAGTTGCTCCTAAACTGTTTTTAGTTTCACTGTCCGTCCTAACTACACTTATCATTGTAAGATTTGTAGAAAACATATTTGTGCAATCTCAAAATCAAAAAAGCATTGTATTCATTGTGATAGACATCATTTTGACCTACTAATAGAAATAGAAAGTTATTTCTAGACTTAAAACTAAATATCAAACAATTTCTGGCTACATATTTACAGCTTTGCATCAGTAAGTAGTTCACTTGTCCCGTCCGAAGAGCACTTCAAGGTGGGTAAAATGTCACTCAAATTCTCTGAGAATGGGGCTTAAGTTATCTTTTCCATATCAAATTATCAAACTACACATGCTAGGCTAACAGAAAAAATGCATCTCATTAAAAAACTAAAAACTTTATTTTTGGATGATTGTGGCCACCAAATATAGGGGTTTACCTTGCAACAGGCGTAATAGAAGTTTAATTATGATTTCAGATTGCATCCCAGTATGACAGCTAAACAGAAGAAGCCTCCTGACAAGGAGAATGGGAGGAAAAGCAGTAAAATAGACACTGAGCTTCGAAATCATTGTATATCAACAACATCTAAGGGAGAGGATGGAGAAAAAGAATATGAGGGTGCAAATGATTTCCAAGTGAATTCTGGCTTCCACAATGACAATTTTAAGAAACGCGACTCTCTAGCCTCCTGTATAAGTTCTTTGGACTATGGTGACCATGTGAAGCTCTCAGAGAATTATACTGCTGTGGCTTATGGATTTCAAGCAAAAGCAACCTATGAACATAAAGGTCATGGAGAGATAATGGGAGGTAATTACAATCAGTCATCAATCCACAATTGAAAGGGTGACATCTATTGATAAATGTACAAACAAACAGAAAGCTGAAAAAAATCAGCATTGTAGTGTCACATCAGATATCCTCAGATGGCATGATGGATGACAAAATCAGCAGTTATTTCATTCATTTTTCATCAGAATATCGAATATTGTGGTATAAGCAGAGCCCTAGCTGTGTTTTACTTTAATTAGATGGGGTTACTAGTTACTAGTGGTCGGACGATTAAGCGAGAACTCGAGCATTGGGTTGAGCTGAGGCCGACTCGACTCGTTCGAACGGCATTTGAAATAATCAATTATTTCAAATGTGAAATTTCTGAAGAAATTTGTGAAATTATGTGGCCAAAACTGACAAAAACATTAGAACTTGCATTTAAGTGACACAGAAAGGCTCTGTGTCAACACTCAAGAGTAAACAAATCTATTGCGCCATATTTGGTGCACCAATTCATCAAGTGCCGCGATACACTGCATGTGTGCCTGGCATGTGCCAGCGCATGCCACGGCACAATAATGCTTAAAATCATTTGCCTTGAAATTACAGCAATGTGGCTATAAAACTAGAACCAAATCGATTAATTGTTCAAAATATTTTTCGATCAATCATTTCAAAAAATCTCTTCACATCCGAACCCTACTAGTTACTAGAGCTTTTATTATCCACTTTTATTTAGTATAGCAATCTCCGTAGATGATCATATTTCTGGGGCATATGGTTAGTCTTACTTAGAAGAGCCTTTACATGGTTAAGAGATTTGCATTTAGTTTGTTTTTGATCTCTAGAGGCAAATTTATTATATGTATTATATGTAACTGAAATCACCCGCCCTTATTTTCTGATTTTCATTTCTAATCTAGTTGCATACAATGAAAGAGCGAAGCAGTTTGTGATACTAGACCCAAGAGGTATTGTGGTTTGGAGGAGAGAATCTGGGGATGTCCAAGGTAAGTCCCACACTCATCTTCGGTGTCCTAGCTGGCAGTGAAGCTATGGATAACCCGAGGAATTATCAATAATTCACGATAATTCACATCAAAAAATAAACCACGCAATGATCAGAAATTGTAAGATATGCAAGCTAAGTACTCACCACAATGCCACTTCTAATAGATTGATATACCGGCGATCTCCACCGATAAACAAACTGCCAATATGGACTTCGAAATCACTTTGATGATCCCGCATTGAACATGATTTTGCTCAATTTTAAAATGGCGGCTGTTTTCTTCACTGGCGGCATCGTCGGTATAACAATCTATTTGTAGTTACATTGTGCTAAGTCAAATAACAAATCTGTCAACTTTTATCGATAATCTAGCGTGAACTGTGACGATATATTGATAAAACAATTTCGGCCAAGTCCGAGCACTAGTACTGGTAGTCGATATGGTACTAAATATCGATATTGGATAGGAAAAAGTATTGTATCAATTTAAGATCTGTTATACAAATATTGCTTTTAAACAATATAAAATTGATTTAACTGCTACCACTGACATCTCCACACAAAGTAGTTTACTAATTGTATGCGAAATTTTCATCTAGATGTTGATTGTGCTAAATCTAACAAATTTAAGTTGCTGGGAGGCAGAGAGAATCGTTAAAATATCATCGAGATGTTGTATTGTTAAGGAAATATCAATATTGTATTGTATCGCAAAGGTTTTAATTTTAAAAATAGTTGATGATTACAGGAGAAGTAAGTTTGATCTATGAACTATTGATATCTAAATTTCTTTAATCAAATTAGTAAAAAACCTCAAAATTTGTCAGGTTACTGATTTAAATCCTTTTCTTTACCCTTTCCAAAAAAAATGTGTGCCACGCATGTAGCAGAAACTAGGTTGTTCTGTGGTACAAGTGTGTCTAGCGATTGGTCTATAATCTAGGGACTACAATGTCATTACCACATATTCTAACCATATAACCTAGGCAGTGCCACATAACTACCACAATCTAACCACACATAATGTTACACACATGGCAGACCTGTGGAAGAGTTGTGGTAATGGTCAACCACGGTTCTGCCACGGGTCTACCACTGATCTGTGGTCAGATTAAGGTAACTGTAACATCAACCCGTTTCTGTAACAGGTCTAATACAAGACCTGTGGTTCAACAGAGGCTTTTTGTAAGGGTTAATAAACCAATAGTTTAGATTTTATAGTGCTAATCATTTTTATGATTCTTGTTTTTCTAGTTGAGAGGATGATGTCCTACCCAAAGTACGAACACAGGGTCATCTCAAGTATTATCTATGCCAAGAAGTACAATGTATATTTTGTTCTCAACAGGGATTTTTCTCTGAGAGTAAGTCTCTGTATGGAAATATACTTGCCCATTTGCAATTAACATGTTAAATATTTACTAAAAGTGCAGAGGTGGATCGAAGAAACTTTTTTACATGCCCAGCCTGGATTCAAACCTTGGCTGTGGTCTTTATTCTAGTATAGTTTGTGAAATTTCATTTTTGCTAGAAATATTATAATAACATTTGTGTCTGACACATGTTTATATGATTGTTGAACACTAAGTTTATCTCTATATGTTCCAGGTTTTCAATCGTGACTTTGAGGAAACTTGCTCCGTTTCCGCAGACATGCGCTCGGTGCTGTTTATGATTTTTAATCCAATCACGGATGAGCTGATAACTGGCGGAGTAGGCGGAACAAAACTCTGGGAGTACAAACAATTTGCCGATAAAAGCTGGAAGGAGATTAGACCCATGGCTAACTATAGACTACAACTTAGGTAAGCAGGGCTCGAAATTAAGGGTTCTTTTCAGGAAGCCAAATTTCACCCGCTATATAAGTTATTTAAAAGTTTTTTGCTGTAGAAACCAGTACATCATTGGACTTTATCAAGGCAATTGAAATATTTTATTTTGGAAATTTGGGCCACCATTTCCTTGCTTTGTCAGTATTTCAGAAAAATTGGCCTACCTCAACCTACAAAAATTGTATATTTAGAAAGTGTTCCATATTAACCCTTTTGCTGCTGCTGGCTTATTTGGCAAATAGAAAAGGATGCAAAAATTTTGGAAGAATGACTGAAACCCTGGCATATGGGTACTCATCTGAGAGTACTCAGCGAGAGCTATCCAATGATTACCAACATGACATGGTTTAGATGATTTTCGATTATCTTTGCGTCCTTGCACTTTGGACGAAAGTAGCCTCAGCATTGGAAGGGGTAAAGATTTTTTTCAGGGAGCCCAATTGCATCTTCAAAAGCTACTTAAAGGTGTTGTGTTTAGAAACCAGTACATCTCTGGGCTCCCTGCAGAAATTTGATGGAGCCACAGATGAATTCAAGGGAGCCCTGGGCTCCTGGCTCTAGGTAATTTTGATCCATGGTAGGGTTTCAGATTTTACGTATCAGATACATGCAACCTACAAAAAGTATATGTAGAGAAAGTGCTCCAAATTAACAGGTGTTCAGGGTACACTTTTTCTTTCAGGCGAGAGTTAGCCAATGTTGGCAGCAGTTAGGTCCCAAATTACCTGTACTGCTGTCCAGAAAAGTATCTCAGAGTTCATCTCAATTGCATGTTTGAATAGTGTTCCAAATAACTTGGGAGTTTACGGTACAATTGTTGTTTCAGGCGAGAGTTAGCCAATGTTGGGGGCAGCTGGGTGAAGAGAGTGCAGCTAGACAGGCATCTGCAGCATCTCTACTGCTGCTCAGAGAAGGACCTCTTCATCTATGATCTCCAAGGAAACCTCATCTTCAGATTTGCCAAGTAAGCAGTATTCTAGATTTTTTATTTTTTTATTCATGATGTGCAAGTTTTTATAGGGAATTTTGGAATCATTTTTCTTCACATTTATGCCCATTGTGGCTAATTCATGACAAGCCAGTTGAAAGTAGTGGAGGAAACCAGAGTACCCGGCGAAAACCACCACCTAGCCCCAAGTCACTTAGCAACTTTCTCACATGCCCATGCCGGCGTTCGAACCCAGGCAGAGGTGAGAGACAGCGTGCAGTCAGTGGCGCCTTAATTGACGCTCTATGATATCCGCTGACCGCTGTGCCCTGTGCACTGTGCACTGTAGCCTAATTGACATTCTATTGTACCCACTATGGATGTTGGTCTTAAGTGATGTATACGTTCCATGATGTCCAAAATGCACTATGGTCTAATTAATGTTCTATGATATCCACTGTGCAATGTGTCCTAATTGACATTTCTTTTGTATCCACTATGGATGTTGGTCTAAATAATGCTCCATGATGTCCAAAATGCACTGTGGTCTTATTCATGTTCCATGATGTCAACTGTGCAATGTGGTCTAATTGACATTCTATTGTACCCACTATGGATGTTAGTTTAAGTGATTTTCCATGATGTCCAAAATGCACTGTGGTCTAATTCATGTTCCATGATGTCAACTGTGCAATCTGGTCTAATTGACATTCTATTGTACCCACTATGGATGTTGGTCTAAGTGATGTACGCGTTCCATGATGTCCAAATTGCACTGTGGTCTAATTCATGTTCCATGATACCCCCTATGCAATGTGGTCTAATTGACATTCCTCTATATGCACTAGCTATGCTCTGGGGTCTTACATTGTTCTTCGAAAATGAATCAAACCCCTGCTAACCTGGCATGGGATTGAACTCTAGACCTCACACCTCCCAGCACTCAGGCTGGCACTCCGTGCCATTGATCATGAATCTGTTTCTTTTTTGTGTTCATTTTACGACGTATTTATGCAGGCAGGCACTTATCTTCATGTCTCTTAAATTTGAAAAAAAAAATAAGCAGTATTTCTGTTGTTAGTTTTTTCATATTCCAGTATTTTACTGTTTTCTGGCTTTTAAAATGAATGTAAAATAACTGTTACCATACTAGAGACTGAGCGGGTAGGGTAGGTTTTAATTCTGACTTGTTTCTATTCCAGCTTCTTGGGTTTAATTTATAGCCATATTTGCAATCCATTAGGTGTAGAATTAGTATTTATGACAGTCCTATGTAAAGGAAAAGCAGGGCTCAAAATTAAGTTTTTTCCAGGGAGACCAATTGCATCTTCAAAAGCTAAGTGTGTTGTGTATAGAAATTCAAGGGAGCCCTGGGATCATGGCAACCCCTAATTTCGAGCCCCGAAAAGCATTGCATTATATTTATTTTGTTTGCATTTTTTCTAGTGCCCATGAAATGTCCATCACTGGTTGTGTATTCTCCCAGGGGTCAAGGGTCATCATCACCTGCTCCCTGGACACTCAAGGTATGCAAATGAGATGTGAATATATGTGAATTAGAGAAGTGTAAAGTAAGAGGTGACCATTGTAGAAAATGGGTGTTTGAAGGCAAACTTTGCATTTGAATACTTTACATCAGGATAATAGTAGAATCTTTTCCAGTGTATTTCATTGAGATTATAGCATATATTAAGATTAAAATTTATTAGATTTTACTGCACTTCTTTTATATGCTTAGACAATTTCCAATTAAGAATTTCTTGATGGGACATAGTGGAAATTAATATATCAACAATTAGAGATTAAATGGTGGTTTTCACCGGTTACTCTGGTTTTCTCTACCACCTACAACTAGCTAAAGTGACAACAAACAAATCTCAAATTCAAATTTCTTTGATGGATCTGTAAAAGTGTGGCTTGCATATGCAAGCAAAGTACCATATTGTACCATTTCATTCCTTAAAGATACTCTTAACAATACTAACCACTGTAATGTTATCCTTTATTAGGGATTGTTTGGTATACTAAACACGACCATTCACAATAAAATTTATAAGATAATAATGCAATAAGATGAAAATACTGTACCATTTCATTAGTACCGATACTGTACCATACCATTTCGTTCTTATAGGTGTTCATCCCGATATTTGAGTGTGCATGAATGGCACGGTAAATGATTTAGGTATTTTTTTTATTCTAGTGAAGGTCTGGAGTCTTGCTGGGGGTCACATACACACATTCCGGGGCCACTCTCGTGCCGTCACGGACGCCCTGATCCATCCAGAGACATCCAACCTTGTCCTCACCTCATCTCTGGATGGCACCATCAGGATGTGGTCTCTGGATAGCATGGATGTCATTTACAGGTGATTATTCAACCCATCAAAAACTCACAGTTTTAACCTTTATGCTGCTGGTGGCTAGTTTGGCCTATACAAAATGATGCAAAAAACCTAAAAAGAAATGACCGAAACCCTGGCGCATTGGTTTTCATCTGAGAGTACTCCGCGAGAGCTATCAAATGAATACCAATATGACAGAGTTTAGATGGTTTTAAAAAATCTTTGTGTCATTGTGATTTGGACAAAAGTAGCCTCAGCATTGAAAGGATTAAAGGACGCGTTAGTTGGATTTTGCGAATACTTTAAAAAAAATTTTGGCCAATATCTTTTGAGATGGCATATGATTTAATTTTATGTATTTTGTGAAGAAAATCTACTACTTACCAATTATTATCACTTATTTTATTGTATAATTTAGCACCAGGAATTTTAAATGTTACAAACAGTTCTATGATATGACAACTTGCTGTATGACTGGTCGTGTTGTTTTCAGTATTGTAGTTTCTACTGATGGTATCATGTGGATGGGTCTACGGGATGACAACTTGCTGTATGAAAGGTGCTGTTGTTTTCAGTATTGTAGTTTCTACTGATGGTATCATGTGGATGGGTCTACGGGATGACAACTTGCTGTATGACTGGTCCTGTTGTTTTCAGTATTGTAGTTTCTACTGATGGTATCATGTGGATGGGTCTACGGGATGACAACTTGCTGTATGACTGGTCCTGTTGTTTTCAGTATTGTAGTTTCTACTGATGGTATCATGTGGATGGGTCTACGGGATGACAACTTGCTGTATGAAAGGTGCTGTTGTTTTCAGTATTGTAGTTTCTACTGACGGTATCATGTGGATGGGTCTACGGGATGACAACTTGCTCTATGCTGCGACGTGTTCCTCTATCACCCTGTGGTCGGTGAATCAGATGGCTCATTGGTGGAGCATGGTGCGGAGCCGGGTGCTCAGTCTCGGCCTCGCACACGGCCTCGGGAAATCAACCAGGATCCTAGCTGTGGCGGAGGATGGAAGGTATATACTATGATGTTATAGCAATAATAAAGGGTTGTCAAAGTTTATAAATACTTGAGGGAAGACTTCCAATATTTGAACGAAAATGGTCAGATTCAATTCATATTTTAGGGTAATATTGACAAAAGGTAGGATAAAGTTTATTAGATTTTTTTTCTCTTAACCATCCTCCAAGTAGTCATTTGTTGTGTGTTACATGTACCAGTATTTGTTACTGTTTTTGTGTTATAAAGAAATAAAAAAAAGACAACATGCATTTTGCAGAAATTATAGGAAAAAGTTCATAAATCCTGGAGCACAGAGAGTCTGCCCTGGACACATCATTTTGAATAAACAACAGGTGGCGATTGGTTCCAAAAATTGTCAGCAGGTGGTATATGCTTTACATCAATGTTGAAGGCTTTATCAATGAATAAACAATACAAAAGGAAGGAGTTGACATATTCAGTAAAATTTGTATCTAAAATAGCTAATACAGGCAAACCAGCCATATCAAATTGAGTATCAAATTTCTGAAATGCCCATTTGGCTGCAAGCAGGGTATATCATCTAATCCCCAGCTTCACCCCTACCAGAGATTATACAGTGAGATCTGCTAACAGCGAGTACATGTTATATTCATCTGAGATTATGTTTTTTCCAGTGTAAGGATTTTCTCCAAGAGCACCCAGAAGAATCTCTCGACTGTTCTCCCTCCTCCGGAACTGTCTCCATTACAGCAAATCCTCTCCGTGGCTTACAGCAGGCGCGTCAATGTAGTCTTCATTCTGCCCAACCCTTCAACAATCTGGCTCTACACAACACGGTAAGTAGCAAATTCAATTTCAATTCAATACTTTATTTCAAACACATGTGGTCAATATACATAGGTACAATTATTATATTGACTAGAAATGCATAGGGAGGTAGCATGGCTACCCTGGGTTAAGGGAGACATTTGTATTTCTCCGGCTTATTCCGTTACCATATTTGCCCGAATAAGCGCACAATCCCTATTAACGGCACCCCCCCCTCCCCTTTGTTTGTTCTTTTCCCAGGATGGGTCTAAACAGTGTGTGTTTTTGGATGTATGTTCTTCTTAATGTGTCTGCGTCTGTGTGTGTCTGTGCGACTAAGATTTTTCTTGGTTTATATTTCTCCAAAGACAGATCTCACTTGTCACATGACAAAATGGAATGTGTATGAGTCTGTGTCTGTGTATTTGTTTATGTGTATGTGTTTGCTTGTGTGTCTGTTTGTGTCAGGATGACTAATATTTTCCTTAGTTTATATTTCTCCAAAGATAGATCTCACTTGCCACATAACAAAATGAAATGTGTATTTGCTTGTATGTCTATGTCTGCGTGTGTCTATGTGACTAATATTTTTCTTTATTTGTATTTCTCCCAGGACGGATCCCGCCTGTCGCGTTGCGGAATGGAATGTGCTTGATATACAGAAGAGGATGCAGAGAAGATCGTCCAGTAAAGGTGTTCAAGAAGAAACAACTGCAGAAAATTCAACTCCTAAGAGTACCTCTAACCGGTTTAGGTAAATCATCTTTGTAAAATCTAGTGAACAAAATGAAGTACTGTAGAATAGGAGACTAATCAAAGGTGAAAATTACCGAGTTTGTGATTTTGGATTTTTACGAGATTTTTTATTACGATAAGCCAATATTGATCGAAGGTTACTATTCTAAGGACAGGAATAATACATCCGACTTTCATTATACAGAACTGACCCCACTGAGAAAAGTTCGCAGAATAAATAACTCAGATTAATTTCCTATTCTATAGTAGTGAGGTAAGGTAATTTTTGAGTGTAAGCCAGGGACTTTAATTAGCCAAGACACGATCAGCCTGAACAGGCAGTTTTTTTGAAAAGCTCCTTTGCAGAAAGGCAAAAATTATTTCTATGTAGAATTTTCAATAATGGCTTTTTGGGGTAATAACCAAATCTTCTCCATAAAAACCATCTCATAAGACATGGCTGAAGTGTATAAATTGCGCTTTCTTATGCAATTGTCCATTACATTTAGTTGGAATAAAGATTTGAAATAGCTGAGTGGCAAAATATAGACAGGCAGAAATTCGTTGATTGCTGTTTTAGACAGGCATTTTTTAAAGACCCTGCTGTAAGGCTATGGCTGAATTGTTTCAATAGCATAATATATTACCTTGACCAGTAGTTTAACTTGCCTTAATGCTTTTTATGAAGCACATTATAGCTGTATTCTACACCTGTGAACAGGTTGAATCCAAGCCAACTTGGGAAAAAGTTGTTGGTGACAAGTTGCTAAGCGGTGATTTTTTCCTGAGTATTGCGGAACACCCAGTAATAAGGTCTTCTTCAAGCATTTTTTCAAAGTCATGATTTATACCTAAAATGTTTTTAAAAGTTAATCAAAGCATCATGACAGTACTTTCTAATGTGAGGGCATGAAAGGTTGATTAAAATCCTGGTGAGTGATATCAACAAATTGATTATTAGTATTAGAAAAAGTCATGATTTATTCCTAAATTGTTTTCAAAAGCTAATTAACGCATTATGACAAGACTTTCTAAGGTGAGGTTATGAAAGGTTGAGCAAAAGCCTGTTGAGTGATATCAAAAAGTTTAGTTTATTATCAGTATTAGACAAAGTAGCTTAAGTCCTCATGGTTGTACTTATATCTGACCTGTTTTGCAAGATGGCTCACCTTGCTGCATACAGCATTGCAAAATAGAAGGCCTGGCTGATAGCCAAGTCCTCTTCTAAGGAGTTAACACATTCTGTAGTGCCCAAAACTGCCTGACTATTTTCGTGTTATTTTTTAACAAAAGCAATTTTCAGGAAATGTTTCAAGGAGAAGTGTGAATCAGAAACTAACTTAAAATACCCCTTCAGTTATTTTTCCAATTTATGCTTTATTTCAAAGGTATTTTCAAAAGTATAACAAATCCACACAACAAAATTCAAGAAACTCTTAAAGCATGAATAATTTGATATATGCCATTGACTGCTTGCTGTCTCACTACTGCAGCACGCCATGATGGTCTAGTTGGTCAGGGGGGAACATTTGCCTTTGTTGGCAAGACTGCATGCACAGTCAGCATTTTGTCATGATGTTAACTAAATTGTTTGTTTTTTCTCAGGCCAAGCAGTGGTATGAAGGATGGAGAGATACGCCGAGCCTTACTTCACAGCGCTGATGTGCAGGAATCAATATCAAACTGTATGTGTGTATGTGCCATAAATTCTCACGTGGAGGCGTGGTCGAACGATGGACTGTGCTGCCCTCTACAGTCAGACTTCCTTCTCATGGGCATGGAGGTAAGATTATCTATAAAGTGAGAGAATTCTATTCAATTTCACCCTTGTGGCCTGTTGGTGGCTAATTTGGTCAATAGAAAAAGATGTGAAAAAAGCTTAAAAATGACTGAAAACCTGGCAAATGGTACTTATCTGATGGGACTCAGCAAGAGCTTACCAATGAATACCAACATGGCAGGGTTTTGAAGTTCTTAAAGTTTTTTCTGCGTTCTTGTGCCTTTGATGAAAGTAGCCTCAGAATTAAAAGGGTTAATGCTTTGTTTCAGAAACTGGTAGGTGGTCCATATACTTGACTCGAAGTTGTTCAGGGAATTAAATCTCCCAGTGTTTACCTACATTACTTTATATATATTTTCCAATGTTTGTAGGAATGTTTGCACAGTTATAAATACAAGTTCTGATTTAAAGGTATTCTGCCAAATAGTTCCCCAAAACTTTTAAGAACAACAATCCTTTGGTAGTTATACTAACCTTCTAATGTGTAAAAGCCACCTGAGGGTATTGTTGATAGAGCAGACCCTATGCAAATTGTATGTGCTTTTTACAAAGATGCCACACAAAGGGAATATTCTGAATTTCAAAATCTCGGGGAGTATGCCATTTGATCTACATTTACTTAGAAATGATCAAGAAAACACTATAGATGTATTTAATGTTTGCTTAATTGCATATATTGCAACCAAAAAAGGTCAAGATGGTGCTTTTGGTGACAGGTGTAATTCAAAATTTGAATACAATAACAAGTTCAAACTTGAATTTCTAAAAATGAATTTCATAAAACAATAACAAGTTTAAACTTAGATAAAAAAATATCAGTGAATTCAAACTCATTTACTACATATGTCTTGAGCTTACCTTTTCAGTCAGTCTTCTTGCCAAATCTTAAAATTGTGTTTTGATATCATGTTTTAATAAGGTCTGAAATCTTGGTACTTTCAGTTATTGTTTCAGAGAATATTGCTACATGGATTTTACCTGTGTCTGACCTGTTCCTTGTATGTTGCTATCTTCTAGGATGGAAGAATTTTCTTTATGGATCCTGTGAAAAATGGTCTCAAACATGTGGAGTTCAGGGCTAGCAAAGACGCAGTGAGTATGGATATAACAAAGAAAAACTCATTTCACCGTCTTTGAATTCATAAAATTATTTACTGTTTTAACCCATTAGTGCTTACTCCTTTTGCTGCTGGTGGTTAATTTTGCCAATAAAAAATAATGCAAAAAAAAGCTGGCAAATGACTTAAACCCTGGTACAAGGGTTTGGATAGTTTTCAAGTAATATGTGTCCTTGCTCCTTGGACGAATGTAGACTTAGCATTGGAAGGGTTAAGAGTTTTTCTAGAAATTATTGTATGGATCTATGATACTTTTGACAATAATTTTGGAATTAAGAATGATTTCACAATATATATTCAGAGGATAGTTGTTGGAAATGTAATGATTACCATTTTTGCTTCAGATATTTTTTTCCAAATACACTTTCACCTATGGGGATGATTTTGTGTTTGCTCTCCTCTCCTAGGGGAGCTGAACTTAGGCGACGGTTATTTGATTTATTGGTTCCCGGATCCGCCGATCAAAGTTAAATAGCGCCGCCGGGAAATTAAATGTAACCCTCCCACTTTATTTTGTGCTTTGCCGCCGACCCATAAGTAGGTACACTGAACCTACAATAAATTGACCATATTTGGTCATGAAACTACGAACCTGGTGGCAAAGGGTCCGTGAATCGTGCACCCTTTCGTCAATCGTTCTACCTTGGCGCGAACGTAGAGACAAGCTGGTAAATGATGCGAGTATATTCTGCTATGCAATAGAATTCTAACCAGACAGGATATATACACTAAAAGTTTAAAAAAGAAACTTATTTCCATAGTGGTCCCAGTCTGCCCAGAGCAGAACATAAGTACTTTAAAAATAATCCTATTTCTTGCAGAAATATCAATCAATATTTAACCTACCACTCATCAATTTCTGTTTATTAGTACAGAATTTTCATTTTATCTTTCATAGATGAGTATCATCATCATGTTTCCAAAGATTATCTAAGCATAAAGCATTAATCTATTCTAAGTCAGGGTATTAGCCAGGATTTTGAAAGTGGGTCCTTAAAATGGGGCACCATGAAGATTTTAGACATCCAATATTTCAAAAATCTTGTTTAAGTATGTATTTTAAAACTGCCCAAAAAATCCTCCCTCCCGACTGTTTGCCTACTCAGCATTTCCACGTAAAAAAAATAAAAAAATAAAAAAAAACTTTATTTTTATTTACCTCCCTCCCGACCCTATAAAAGTGGTCCGGGAAGAATCCGGGAACCAATATATCAATCAACCGTCGCCTTATGACATTGCTGGTCTGACTGATGAACCCTGGTAGACTTTCTAACTCCCCTTCAAATATTTTGCATATTTATACTTCATTCCAAAGTTATTTCCAAAAGTTAGAAAGGTCAAAACAACACTGATGAAGCAGGTCTCCAGGTATGAATGCCGGTTACCGTAAATTCTCAGTAATTTGGGTCACTTTTTAATATTGCAATGATTATGGGTTCAGGGTCGCCCATGTTTTCTGAAAATACCTTGATATTGTATCAGCAGGATTTAGAGCTAAGTCCATATTTTTTGAAATGGCAACTGGCGATAGATCGAGGGTTGCCAAGACTTCCAGTTTATCATTTTACAAAATAAGTAAAATGGCCCAATTTTCTAGAGGGGTCTGAATTTCTGAGAATTTATGGTAAATGATGTGTATAATTTATTCGCAGGTTCTCGACATAGTGCATGACAGAGTCCACAGCAGCCTGTTGACCAGGAGTCAGAGGAAGGAGTATGCTCTCATCCAGATCTGGTCCCTCCCACACCTGACCCTACAGCACCAGGTCTACCTCCCTACTGATGTCATCGCATACGCCAGAATAGTAAGTCTCTCCCACACCTGACCCTACAGCACCAGGTCTACCTCCCTACTGATGTCATCGCATACGCCAGAATAGTAAGTCTCTCCCACACCTAACCCTACAGCACCAGGTCTACCTCCCTACTGATGTCATCGCATACGCCAGAATAGTAAGTCTCTCCCACACCTGACCCTACAGCACCAGGTCTACCTCCCTACTGATGTCATCGCATACGCCAGAATAGTAAGTCTCTCCCACACCTAACCCTACAGCACCAGGTCTACCTCCCTACTGATGTCATCGCATACGCCAGAATAGTAAGTCTCTCCCACACCTAACCCTACAGCACCAGGTCTACCTCCCTACTGATGTCATCGCATACGCCAGAATAGTAAGTCTCTCCCACACCTGACCCTACAGCACCAGGTCTACCTCCCTACTGATGTCATTGCCTACGCCAGAATAGTAAGTCCCTCCCACACCTAACCCTACAGCACCAGGTCTACCTACCCACTGATGTCATCGCCTACGCCAGAATAGTAAGTCTCTCCCACACCTAGCCCTACAGCACCAGGTCTACCTCCCTACAGATGTCATCGCCTACGCCAGAATAGTGAGTCTCTCCCACACCTAACCCTACAGCACCAGGTCTACCTCCCTACTGATGTCATCGCCTACGCCAGAATAGTAAGTCTCTCCCACACCTGACCCTACAGCACCAGGTCTACCTCCCTACTGATGTCATCGCCTACGCCAGAATAGTAAGTCTCTCCCACACCTGACCCTACAGCACCAGGTCTACCTACCTACTGATGTCATCGCCTACGCCAGAATAGTAAGTCTCTCCCACACCTAACCCTACAGCACCAGGTCTACCTACCCACTGATGTCATCGCCTACGCCAGAATAGTAAGTCTCTCCCACACCTAGCCCTACAGCACCAGGTCTACCTACCTACTGATGTCATCGCCTACGCCAGAATAGTAAGTCTCTCCCACACCTAACCCTACTGCACCAGGTCTACCTACCTACTGATGTCATCGCCTACGCCAGAATAGTAAGTCTCTCCCACACCTAACCCTACAGCACCAGGTCTACCTACCTACTGATGTCATCGCCTACGCCAGAATAGTAAGTCTCTCCCACACCTAACCCTACAGCACCAGGTCTACCTACCTACTGATGTCATCGCCTACGCCAGAATAGTAAGTCTCTCCCACACCTAACCCTACAGCACCAGGTCTACCTACCTACTGATGTCATCGCCTACGCCAGAATAGTAAGTCTCTCCCACACCTAACCCTACAGCACCAGGTCTACCTACCCACTGATGTCATCGCCTACGCCAGAATAGTAAGTCTCTCCCACACCTAACCCTACAGCACCAGGTCTACCTACCTACTGATGTCATCGCCTACGCCAGAATAGTAAGTCTCTCCCACACCTAACCCTACAGCACCAGGTCTACCTACCTACTGACGTCATCGCCTACGCCAGAATAGTAAGTCTCTCCCACACCTAACCCTACAGCACCAGGTCTACCTACCTACTGATGTCATCGCCTACGCCAGAATAGTAAGTCTCTCCCACACCTAACCCTACAGCACCAGGTCTACCTACCTACTGATGTCATCGCCTACGCCAGAATAGTAAGTCTCTCCCACACCTAACCCTACAGCACCAGGTCTACCTACCCACTGATGTCATCGCCTACGCCAGAATAGTAAGTCTCTCCCACACCTGACCCTACAGCACCAGGTCTACCTCCCTACTGATGTCATCGCATACGCCAGAATAGTAAGTCTCTCCCACACCTAACCCTACAGCACCAGGTCTACCTCCTAACCGATGTCATCGCCTACGCCAGAATAGTAAGTCTCTCCCACACCTAACCCTACAGCACCAGGTCTCCCTACCTACTGATGTCATCGCCTACGCCAGAATAGTAAGTCAATATAGTCTGCCAAAATTATGAGGAAAAGAAAAATGTAAATATTTTACATTGCTAATGCCAGAATAGTAAGTTAATAGCATGACATAGTAAGTGTTTAGTGTGCCAACATTATGAGGAAAAGATAAAGGAAAATGTAAATATTTTATATGGCCTATGCCAGAATAGTAAGTCATTTAAGCGTGACAAAATATAAGGAAAAAATATTTTTGTGAAAATGTGAAGTCTTACATTGCTAATGCCAGAATTGAAAATCAGTGTTGTGACTAAGTGATTAGAAAAGATAAAGGAAAATGTAAACATTTGTCTATGCCAGAGTAGAAAGTCAATCTGCAAAAATATAAGAGAAAATAAGGGAAAATTTGACATGTGTACACTTCAAATGAGTCAAACTGTACTTCTGTGTTGTAGAACTGTTGGCTTCTGAGTGGCCACCAGACAGGCAGTCTGTTACATCATCAGCTCTTACCCGCTCATGATATAGGACCCAACAAAGCCACACGTAAGTATAAAAATATATATAGTTTATTGACTGTAGGAGTACTACAGAAAGATATACAATGAATATTTTAAACATATGAACAGAAAAAACAGTGAGAAAATATATATAAGCAAAACATTACAAAAATGATTCTGTGCATTTGAAGTGCATATGAATAACATTCTAATTCTAGTCAATAAACAAAGCCACACGTAAATGTATTTGAATGACATTCTAATTTAAGGCCAATATACAGAGCCACTTGTAAATGTGTTTGATAAACATTCTAATTCTAGTCAATAAACAATTCCACACTTAAGTGTATTCGAATAATATTCGAATTCCAAGCCAATAAACAAAGCCACATGTAAGCAAACTTAACTAACATTCTAATTCTAGGCCAATTAACAAAGCCACATGTAAGTGTATTTGAATAATATTCTAATGCCAAGCCAATAAACAAAGCTACATGTAATTTTATTTGAATAACATTATAATGCCAAGCCAATAAACAAAGCCACATGTAAGCAAACTTAATTAACATTCTAATTCTAAGCCAATTAAAAAAGCCACGTGTAAGTTTATTTGAATAATATTCTAATGCCAAGCCAATAAACAAAGCTACATGTAATTTTATTTGAATGACATTCTAATTCCAAGCCAATAAACAAAGCCACATGTAAGTGTATTATAAAATTCTAATTCCAAGCTGATAGAAGAAGCAACATGTAAGTGTATTTGAATAACATTCTAATGCCAAGCCAATAAGCAAAGCTACATGTAATTTTATTTGAATAACATTCTAATGCCAAGCCAATAAACAAAGCTACATGTAAGTGTATTTGAATAACATTATAATTCCAAGCCAATTAGCAGAGCTACTTGTAAGTGTATTTGAGTATCGTTTCAATGCCAAGCCAATAAACAAAGCCAAATGTAAGTGTATTTGAATAACAATCTAATGCCAAATAAAATAAGCAAAGCAACGTGTAAGTGTATTATAAGATTTTTATTCCAGGCCGATAAAAGAAGCAACATGTAGGTGTATTTGAATAACATTCTAATGCCTAGCCAATAAACAAAGCCACCTGTAAATGCATTTGAATAACGTTCTAATGCCAAGCCAATAAAGAAGCAACTTATACTAATGTACTTGAATAACATTCTTATTCTAGTCAATGAATAAATCCAAATGTTAGTGTTGAATAAAATCTTAATTAAAAGCTAATAAACCACATGTATGTGTATTTGAATAACATACTAATAGAATTAGATATGAATAAATAATGCCACATGAAAGTTTACTTGGATAACATTCTTATAATAGTCAAATAAACAATACCACATGTAAGTATTAGTCATTTAAGATTAAAACACTCTTGGATAGCTTTAGAATTTGGAGTTAAGACTTATCACCAAAAAAGCCACATGTGTGTGTACTCATAGCATATCAATTTTAACAATTGGCAGCGCCACATATAAGTACACTTAGCATTCTAGTTCCAAGCTAATAAACAAAGCCATGTGTAAGTGTCCTTGAATAACATCCTAATTCTACTTAATAAACAAACCACATGGAAGTGTCCTTGAATAACATCCTAATTCTACCTAATAAACAAAGCCACATGTAAGTGTCCTTGAATAACATCCTAATTCTACCTATAAATACAAAAGCCAAATGGAAGTGTCCTTGAATAACATTCTAATTCTACCTAATAAAAAAGCCACATGGAAGTGTCCTTGAATAACATTCTAATTCTAGCTACTAAATGAAGCCACATGTAAGTGTACTTGAATAACATTCTAATGCCAAGCCAATAAAAAAAGCCACATGGAAGTGTACTTGAATAACATTCTAACTCTCACAAATAGACACTGCCACTTGTAAGTTTATTTAAATTACATTTACATTCCAAGCCTATGAAAAAGCCACATGGAAATGTACTTGAAAGACATTGAAAAAAAACAAACAATTATGGTTGATGTTTCTTGCAATACGATACCTTTTTCTGAAATCTTACTGCCAATCCTTTTCCTCCATTAGATGTGGATGTTGATTTTGCGAGTTACGAAAACCCGCTGCAGCGCAGAGAGCATGACGATGCCATTGTTGACGTGTCGGCCTGCACCAATCTTGGAATCTTTGTCTCGTGCAGGTAAGATTTCAAGCTTGAGGAAACAAAGGTTATAATTTTGGGATATACTACTGAAATATAAAAATGAGGTAATAACTTAATTATCAATTAAGAAAGTAGTATAATATATGTATAGTATGTATACATATATACATATATATATATTAATATGTATATACTGTATACCGTGTTAATATTGCGGCAGTTTAATTAATGCTTACTTTGCGCACCCCTTGAGTCCGCATTAATTAAACTGCGCACCATTATCTGGACATCCCATCCCAAAGCTTGTATCATTCAACACGCTGACATGATACATACTTGTCATTCAACTCCGAGACCCTTGGCGGCTTCTACTGGATCTAAGTTTAATTACAATTTAAGCACCTTGCACACTCGAGTGTGATCAAACGTGAGGGTGACTATATCGACTAATCACAATTACTTATTGCAGCCACCATATCACAGTTTGTGACTGGTGCTGAAAAATAGAATGACATAAAGATTGCACTTGCTTTGTTAGCGGCATCTGGCATTCATATAAAGGAGCTGACCCGCTTTTGTGTAGCAGCAGCTCCTTTTCAAATACTAGTAGTTGGGTAGATCGCATACCAGTTGCCCCCTACACACAGCCTGAGCTGTTAGGAGAGAGACAGAGTTTAACAGTGCGCAATCATTAAACTGCACATCAAAGGCATGCAGTTGTCTGCCAGGCGCATTATTTTATATGCGCAATATAAACACGGTATACAGTATATATATATATATATATATATATATATATATATATATATATATATATATATATATATATATATATATATATATATTAGTGGTGAGACGAGTAATCGGAAGCTCGAGCATTCGGTCACTGGGACCTCCAATCCGAGCGCTAGTCCAAAAATAGATCGCTCGGAAATTACGAGCTGATGACATTTTAATGACATTTTAATAGCAACACATGCTTCGGATGCATGTGTGGCCTAGCGTTGGCCAAGACTCCCCGATTTCCTACACATTTCCAGAAATAAAATGTGTTTTCTTAAGTCTCCTTGTCAAATGCGTACTCCGCCATTTTCTAGTTCACCGATTCTCACTGCCGCGGTACACTTTTATGTGTGCCTGGCATGTGCCGGCGTATGCCGAGGCGCAATGTTGTTTCAAATCATGCGCCTTGAGATCTTGTCAATGTGGCCGTGAAACTCGATATGGACTCGAGTTTTGGTCGCTAGATTTGCCGAGCGCTAGAGTTAATTTTCTAGGCTGAGTCCCAGCACTAATATATATATATATATATATATATATATATATATATATATATATATATATATATATATATATATATATATATATATATATATATATATATATATATATATATATATATATATATATATATATATATATATATATATATATATATATATATATATATATATATATATATATATATATATATATATATATATATATATATATATATATATATATATATATATATATATATATATATATATATATATATATATATATATATATATATATATATATATATATATATATATATATATATATATATATATATATATATATATATATATATATATATATGCATATAATATGCTGAGTGGAGGGGAGCCTTTGAGGCACTTATAACGTGGGATTCCAGGTGTGCAAGAAAGGCTTTTCTATCTAAAGATGTCTGCTGTCTGTATGTGTCTATTATTATAATGTTGGTGTCTATCTTTTTGTTAATCTGACGCTGCTGATGAGAAAGGTACATGTTTTTATTTCTCCATGTATTATATGGTTTTTGAATTGCGGTTTTCCTTCACTGTTTTTGTAGTTGCGATGGTGCCATCAAGGTCTGGAGTGAGATGAAGGTTTTGCTCTCTGAAATTCTCCTGGAAGAAAGTCTGTCTTCCTGCTCCTTCCTGAACAACCAGGGAGATCTCATCATAGGCTGGAAGAATCATATCTTTACCATTCATCATTCTAAGTGTAAGAATTATCTTCCAGCTACTAGATGAGTTGAATCCTTGAATCATTGTGTCATATATGTCTAACACATATATCTGGGTTTCCTTGAGGTAGCAATTCCAGATGTTAATTTTATTCACATGAGTATTTAGATGAGCATACATAGATAGATAGATATATGTGTGGATACAACATGTGTTTAATTGCCCCAATAAGAAAAAGCGAAGTTAACTTTTGCACAGTTATCCCTTGCCACAGTTTGGTTACAGTTTCATGGGTTATATATTCAGCTCAACTTTGACTGTGCCATACGTTTCTGTGCTGACTTTTGTGCATTATCTGTGTATTCTATACAGTATGCCCATCCATTGTTGCGGAGGATGAGGAGGAGGAGGAGGGAGAGATAGATAAGGAGTCGGAGATCTACGAGGATCCTGCCGTCAGATATGAGGGTGTCTCAGCTAACCCTGACCCAGTGGATTTCCACAACTACTTGGTAGGTGCAAAGCGTTAAATCATTAGACATCTTGCATATTCTTAGACAGAAGAGTGTCTGTGTGTCATTTGGATGCTGAAACCCTCAAAAATCACCCCTCAGGAAACCCAATTTTTTTTTTGAATAATTCCTTAAAATGTCAATTTCAAGAATACAACCTCAATACAATTCCCGTGGCATTGTATAAGGATATCATGCCTTATTTCAATAAGTAAATACATGTTTATGGTTGTAATCTGAGTATTTTGTTGTCTTCCTTGAAAACTAGGATGCCCAAAGATTTTACCATTTCCAATATTTGGCAGCCAGTTTTAAGATTCTGGCTAAGACCCTGTTAAAGATCAAGATGGATAGAAAACCTGCAGTTCCGGGTCACAGCAGTGGACTTACTAATATACCCTGCTTGCAGCCAATAGGCATGCTCTATTCTATTTAGCCCATTCCTTAATGACCTGTGTGCAGCACTAATTGTACTGCGGGCACTGAACACCCAGCCGTATCATGGTCACTACGTTGTATGAAAATTAGCCCCCTGTTTCAGCTTCCACATATCTAGCTCTGTTCCAACTCAAAATTTTCTTGATTTTTCTCAAGATTTGGTCTGATTTTTTTCAAATTTAGGATGCTATGAAAGTTTTGAAAATAACTTTGAATATATCATCATTTTCCCCATCAATCAATACTCCCATTTCTGACCTAATTACTTCAAGGCGGTGTTGAGTTGAGATTTAGTTTACTTGCTATGTTGTTTTTGACTTTTGTCTTCATAAAAGGATTATTTCTCTACGTGTCATTATATCTAGTTTTTGTCTTCATAGGTTGTTTATTGATCTTGAGTTTGTCATGATTTTGTAGGTGCCATATGAGTTTGAATTTGACCAGGATTTCATCCAAGGAAGGAAATCTATAAGCCCTGAACCAGAGGATGAACAGGTATACTAATCAATAACCTTTACTTCCTCATGCTTAAGATTTCCTTGATATATTGACATCTAGATCTATGATATTTTGACAATAACTTGGAAATTAAGATTGATTTTACAAAATATTAGAAGGAGAGTTGTTGCTTTTGCCTGATATATTTCACCAAAATTGTCAGGCTGCTTCTGGCCGCTGTCGGCATTATTGGGCTAATTAATATACATCTTCAACTCAACAGAATTGAAAACATTTAAAGCAATTGAGTAAATAAGTACACCTTATTCATTTCATAATCTGGCACCTTTGTGATTGCGCAATCTCACACAGTCATGGCAATTTTCAGAGAAGTTTTAAAGGACCACCTTGAACCCACAATAATTGCAGTACTTGAATTATTGAACTCTACACAATGTGAGTTTATGCAAGAAGAAACATGTTGTCCTCGTCTTGAATCTAATATTTTTTGTATTTTCTTATTTGTGGTTATAAACTATAACAATTGTTTTCAGACAGTAATTATGGGTAATATCAGAAATGCAGACTTTTGAATGAGACTTAGAGACCAAATCAAACAGAAACTCTACATCCATGGATTTTTATATCTATTTATTCTCAGGAGGAGCTTTCCGAGTCTGACTTCTCACTGGCCCCAACAGAGATGTATTTTTCGCCATTCGACACTCCTCGCTTGTCCCTGCTTGACCTTACGCTGAACCCAGAGGTCACGACCTTTGACCTTGAGAACCAAGAGAAAAGGCATTTGGATCACGCCCTGTTACAGAGTGAGTATTTCTCACAACCACAATAATATCATGACAGATTCAAGAAATAATTTGGCAAAAGACGAAGGAGAAATGATTTTCAAATGCATGAGCCAGATGAAATTGATCATACTGTTTAACTCTATTTGTTCACTGATGTACAATCAGTGAAACAATGCATCAGATATAACATTTTTGACATTTCTAGTTTGAGAATGCATTTGGCCTGTTGCTGTTTTTAGATTTTGTCTAATACATTTCAGCGGCTTTCACTATTGCATATAGATTTTGTTACCCTTACCAAAGTTGATTTTAAAAAAAATCATCAACCATTACAAAGTTCATACTCACTAACTTTGTTATGAAGATACTGGTAGTTGTCATAATGACTTAATACTATCATAGCATTTGAATTGCATTGTATTTTAGATTTTTATCAAAAACATTGTTTTTGCTGCAGGGATGTGTATGTAAGGGTTGAAAACTGCCTGTTATGCGCCCAGTGTATGGTGCAACATTTGGCTAAGATTATTCCGCCGCAAAACATGAGAGTTTGTATGCTGCTCCATTTTATTACAGCTACCTGGCTGCTGATAATATGATATCAGCAATGTATTCACATATTAAGTAATTATATGAGGCCGCAATTGGTTAATATATGTATTTACAGAAACCTGCATCCTGCAGTAAAAACCTACAGCAAATATATACTCCTACCCCTCCCCCCCCCCCCCCCCCCCCCCCCCCCCACCCCAATCTTGGATCATCAGTCTTTTTCCATCATGATTACCTTTATCGCTCTGCTTTTCAATAACAATATTATAATAACAATATTATTAATGATAATTTTTCACCCAATATTTCAGATCTTGTGATGATTTTGTATGTATAATTTTATGTGGTGCTTGCAATTGGCATTGCATATATGCATGTCTCTTTTCATGAGCTTAGGAACTGATATAGATTGTCAGTATTTCTATATTTCTATACTTTTGCTTTGAGTATATATATATATATATATATATATATATATATATATATATATATATATATATATATATATATATATATATATATATATATATATATATATATATATATATATATATATAATATACATATATATATATATATATATATATATATATATATATATATATATATATATATATATATATATATATATATATATACATATACATATATATATATATATATATATATATATATATATATATATATATATATATTCATATACATATATATATATATATATATATATATATATATATATATATATATATATATATATATATATATATATATATATATATATATATATATATATATATATATTGCATACTTAGATTATTACCCTGGCTCTACTCCTAATCTATCATCTCTTAATCATGCACCTCTTTTTCTTCTTAAATGTGTGGTGATCTATGATAATTTTTTATGCAAAGATGAATGAAAATAAGGGCGTTTTTCACCTTCCACTTCATGCTGAAATATTACAATGCATGTCTATTTCAAATTCATCAATTTCTGTTTATTGCATCTGACTCTTTTTATAATTTGAACCTTTTTATCTATGCATGCTCGCAAAAGATATTAAATTTTGGAAATGTTCAACATCTAATGTTCTTTTTTGTCAGTGTATATATAATGGGCACAGGTTTGTTCCCTAATTTGTATTGTGTGAAGTTCAGTTGTTGTATCTGATTTTGAATGGCTCCGGAGTGCCCTGACACTTTGTAAAATTTTGCTGTTAATCTTTCAATCGATGTTGCTTGTCACATTATAATCAAAGTAAGTTGTGAATATTTGCCATCATTCGACTTTTTAGAAGGTTGTCCATGTATTTTAGAAATTGTCTGGAGTGTGAGATTAAAAAAAAAAGAATTTGTTAATTAATGTACTTCTAGGAGGTTTTTTTTCTGGAGACTCTGAGAATGAAAAAAAATGAAATGTTAATGATATGTTAATATGTAATTTTCATGAATCAGCTTTGGAAATTCATAGAAAAATAACTGTTTTTTTTCATTAATTTACTATAAAAAGGTGAAAATCTACTATGCTTCTTTCAATCATCTGATATTATTTACATAATGAAAGGATTTATTTTAAATAATTTTTACAAGGGTGAAAAATGCCATAGGCATAGAATTATTAACTGCTTTTATGTTAGGTAAAAGAACAAAAAGTAATATACTAAAGGAAGGTGCGAAAATAAATATTTGAATAAGATTAATTTACAAAGTGGCAATAGAGGTAAATGTTAACCTTTTAATAGTACCTTACTGTAGTAATGCAACCATTTAAAAAAAAATAGGAAAAAATGTTTATTTCCTGATTGTTAAGCTCAACTTTTGCTGATAACAAACATTTTTCTCTATTCAAAATTCTAGGGGAACAGATCATATACAATTTTACAAAATAAAGTTTGAAAAACAGAGTTTTAATCTATATTTACAGCAGACCAATTTCAATTTCTTTATGGAATTTGAAAAATTGAAAAAAAATATATGTATTGAATCTCTAAAAACATAGCATTTAGGTTCTCTTTTCACTTACCATAAACAGACTAGTGAGAGCAAATGAATAAATGAATATATAAATAAATAAATAATACAAAATCTAATTTTCAAATTCCACCAACAAATTGAGAGTAAATGAATGAATAAATAAATACATACATAAATAAATAAATGAATGAATAAATGAATAAATGAATAAATGAATAAATATATCAAAAAATAAATATGTAAATGAATAAATACTAGAATATAACTTCTTTTAAATAAGTTATTGTTGTTTTCCAGTAAAGAGGGACTGGGGTGTACCAGAAGATGAGAGTGAGGGGAAACTCGAGAGCTTCCTCAAAGGGAGTGCTGATTTTGAGATGCCCATATTCGGCAAATCCCCAGGCCCCACCCCATCACCATCAACCGTATCATCTCCTTCAATACCTGATGACAGCATCAGCACAGAGTCTTCCCAGGTATGGAAATTTTATACATATCTATCATTTGAAGTTGCATTAATTGGTATAAGTCTTCCTAGTTGTGGAAAGTTATTGATTCCAATTGAGTAATATCTGTATGTGCCGGATTTGATTGCTAAAATGTATGATGAATATTTTTCCTCCAGTGAGGTAGGTAGATATTATCCTCTTTTAATTTGTAGCATATAATTATCAATATATAAGTTTATTATGTTTTCTGTGTATATTTTGTAGGGAGCCCACACTCCACAGCAGGATAGTCAAGATGAGAAAAAAGATGGCAAGGAAAGCCAAACATCATTTAAACCAATCCAAGCGGCTGAAAGTAGGTTGATTTTTTGCATTTCTTCATTCTTTTCTAATAAGAGGCAGCTCATAATAGAAAATAAAAAAAATCAAATTATTAAGAAATCATATTCCTTGATCACTCACAGTTTGCTATTTAAAAAAAATGGTAAGGTATATTGGGGCTTTCAGGGCATACCAATTCAGTAAAATTCAGGTATAATCTTACTTACCATTAGTTACCCTTACTTACCCTTAGTTACCCCTCAGCCACACAAATATCCAAACACAAAATCCAATTACACTGGTACATTGTTTAAAATACCAATGGCCTCATTGACCTTATACCCATAGTAGGTGAAAGCCAGGAATAAATGTGAAAGGTCATTCTTTGATATTGATTCTTTTTAACCTATTGATGCTCATTTTCTGATGAAATCTTTGTGTACAAAAATGAAGTTAGGAAAATATTTGAAGAAGAAATGTTATTTAGAACACTGCCCACAACTTTGCTTCTAATATTTTCTAAAATGATGTTATCATATATTAAAGTTATTGTTAAAAGTATTGTAGATCCAGATTGCAAGATAAACCTTTAAGAATTAATGGGTTTAGGCCTCCAGCATAAAATGTTTACATTTATATTTACGTCTTTGGCTCGCGATTATTGTGGAGAATGTGATGTAAGCATGACAATTTCTATAAATATGAAATCATATTTCCATCCTGATTTTACATAAAGATATGAAATTAAATTTTCTTTTCCTTATTAGTTCATCACTAAATGCTAGAAGAGAGCCTTGAAAGTGGATTGCATACTTGATGCATCATGCCTTGATATCTACGTGATCAGAGTCATCTGGAACTGTGATGCTTCTGAAAAAAACTTTGGAATAATTCATAAATTCACTAGATATTTGAAGAAGAGTAGTGGGCTGGATTTTGATCAATATTTCCGCTTCAAATATTTTCTGAAAATCTTGTTTTTCAGAGGGAGATCATCAAAATAGTCATGCATTTTTGAAATTGAAACATCAACCACTTCTGCCATGGGACTAGTGGTAGACCCGTGGCAGACCTGTGGTTAAAAGGAATTTTTTGTATGGGCGGGCAATCTCGTAAATGTGGCTAAGAATTGTGTAGGTGGTATCGTTAACACTACCATTAAAATACTGTATCATTTTATTGGTACCAATACCGTACCGTCTTGTTCTTAAAAGTGCACAAATTGGTCAACCCTTCCAATACTGAGGCTACTTTCATGCACAAAGCACAAGGACACAACATTTTTTGAAAAATATCTAATCCCTGTCATGTTGGTATTCATTGGATAGCTCTCGCTGAGTACTCTCAGATGAGTACACATGTGCCAGGGTTTCATTCATTTTTTCAGGTTTTCTGCATCATTTTGTATAAGCCAAATTATCCACCAGCAGCATAGGGGTTAACCTTTATGCTGCTGGTGGCTAATTTGGGCAAAACAAAATGATGCAAAAAAACCTTTTAAATGATTGAAACCCTGGCATATGGCTACTCATCCGAGAATGCTCAGTGAGAGGTATCTTATGAATACCAACATGACAAGATTTAGATGGTCTTCATTGGATAGCTCTCGCTCAGTACTCTCAGATGAGTACACATCAGGGACCGACATTAACGCTTGTCCGATTGCCCGGGGCAAGTGCGAGCGTGAAAAAAACGATTTCGGGCAAGTTAATGGCCGACTTGAAAAGCCCGAACGGTCAAGCTAATATTCCCACTTACTTGTGCTCGAAATATTGCCAACTTGATCATTGCGCCAAGCTAGTAGCGCTATCGACAACCCGAGGAAATATTGATAAAAGTCAAGCTAAATACTAACCACAACGCCACTTCTAATAGATCGTTATACCAGCAATCCCGTCCGGTAAATAAAGC
>OZ012687.1:35675562-35678062 GCA_963942565.1 Maea johnstoni
ACACGTCTCGCTTTTCCAATATTTCTCAGGTGAAAGCTGGATTTTTTGACAACACTTTTGACATGGGGTGCCATGATCAGTTGAGAGTCAAACATAGCTCCCAGATTCCGCACAGGCTCAGATGCAACAGACACATCAGTCCCTGCTACAGAGAGTGACTTAATGTTCAGTTCAGCTAGGTGTTTCTTAGAGCCGAATAGAATTATTTCAGTCTTGTCATTGTTGAGTTTCAGCTTGTTCTGAGACATCCAGACACTAATGTCACACAAACATTTCTCAAGATTTAGGATTTCACTTTTGACTATTGCGCTATCACTTGTCTTTTTGAATGATAAGCAGAGCTGGGTGTCATCAGCATAGCCATGATTGTTCAGACCGTAGGATCGGATTAGCTGTGCCAGAGGTATGATGTATATTAGGAACAATAGTGCACCCAACACAGATCCCTGTGGTACAGACCACAGGATTTCCTGATTTTCGGAGAAGTCATCATTGATTTTAATCATCTGTTTCCTGCCTAGCAGGTACGATTTGAACCACTGTAGAGCAGATCCTTTAACTCCCAGAACTGACTCCATCCTAGATAGAAGGATGGAGTGATTGATTGTATCGAAAGCAGCGCTAAGATCGAGTAACACAAGGATCGCAGCCCCACCCTGATCGAGAGTGCGAAGGATGTCGTTCTGTACCCGCACAAGTGCAGTCTCAGTGCTATGACATGCTCTGTATGCCGACTGCATGGGTTCATGTAGCTGATTGATAGTCATGTAATTTGTAAGCCTTGCTGCAACTACATATGTCAGCATGTTGTAGGTTACTGGCATAGGCATCGGAAGTACGCATTAATTAAATTGATAGTAAACCTAAATAGCATTCCATACACTAGTAGAAGAGCTTTTCTTCGAGTTTTAAAATGAACCCTCATTTGCAATAAAGTGCTCAACGGTTATTGAGTAATTGCAATTTAAACCCTGTAACTGTAAACTGCATCTCATGGGGGTACCATCATTTTCCTTTATGTGATGTCACAACTGTAGATTTGCCCAATCTATAGTTCAGTAGAGTTCACTAGAATGAAGGAGCTACATGTGCTACATGTGAGATAGTTGAAGTGACCAAGCTGGCAACATGGCTCCCCCCCCCCCCCCCCCCCCCCAAACCCCCAGTAGAAGCACTGATAGCTTAAATTTGGCATGTTCAAATGTAAATATCTCCAAGTCTAGAATGGTTACAGCCAAAAGCTTACAACAGGCTCTTCCATTAGAGCGATACTATTTTTTCAGATTTACTATCCCTTTAAACTGCCGCAATATTAACTCTGTAAACAGAATGCGAGTAAATTACACATATGGCTGGAATGGGTGAATATATATGATGCTTGCTTGCTTGCTTACTACATATAGGCCCTGTAATGATTTTTACCAAATCTAAAGTATGTGTATTTCACTTGTCTAGTTATTTTGCTTAGAATGCATTTTGTTCCAATGTTGTTCCTTGAGTTGTTTTTGATACACAATTACCTGATGCTTTTTAATGAACATAGGTATATGTGTTTGGAAAAATATTTGTCAAACTCATTCTCTTAGACATAACACATAACCCCATTGATATATTACTCATAGTGTACTGGTTTGTGAAGACAGCAGATTATATAGAATACCCTTACCTGTACAAAAGGAGCTGGGAATAACAAGGGAATCCTCAGATAATGTTAGGAAAATGCTAGGATATATCAAGCAAATAAATTTGGCTTACATCTCCTTTTTCTTTAAGGTGAATAAAGTGAAAAAATCAGCATCCAAAAAGAAGATTTCTGGAGCGAGGAAGTTGCCAAAGAGAGGAAGAAGTCCTAAAAACAGAGCACAAGACCAAGATCTTGAGAATAGAAGATCTGATGACAAGAATCAGGCTGAGGTAATATTTCTTTAATTCTTACAAAAGAAAAACCTAAATTTACAATTAGGCGATGTTTACTTGATTTATTGGTTCCCAGATGTGCGGATCAAAGTGAAATACCCCCATCAGTAAAATAAATGTAATCCCCCCACTTTATGTTGTGCTCCTCTGCCGAGCAACCTACAATACATATACCATATATATTGTACGTAAACAAAATAGCCTATAAATAAAAGAAAAAAGAATGTTGATTTAATACCTGAGCAATACAACTTTATAATAGCAATGCAATAGAGTGTTGTTGAAATGCACCATCTTATTAAAAAATCATTTTTTTTTGATATTCAAAAACCTTGTTTTTCGTATGTATTTTGATACTGGCCTGTAAATCACTTTGTTTTCATTACCTCCCTCCCGACTGTTTGCCTTCTCATCATTTCCATGTGTAAGAAAAAACAAAAATCAATTTTATTTTTATCTATCTCCCTCATGACCCTGCAAATTTGGTCCGGGAAAGATCCGGGAACTAATAAATCAAGTAACCATCGCCTTAGTATACCACATTGTCGACAATAGACTATAATAGTTGCAGAAACAGGTTGAT
>OZ012687.1:35680562-35778847 GCA_963942565.1 Maea johnstoni
ACTATCTACCATGTCATAGATTTTTCCGGGCTACTAGTACTATCATCATCATTCATTGACTGATTTCAACATCTACGGATAAAATCATTCCAAAGATACAAGGAAAAGAAGCCAGATACACTATCTACCATGCCAGAGATTTGTTTTGGATACTATCATCATCTTTCAGTGATCGATACCAACATATCCTTATAAAATAATTCAAGGCAAAGGAGGCAGATCCACTTTCTACCACGTCAGAGATTTTTTTCGATACTGACATCATTCAGTGACCGATTCAAATATATCTGTTTAAAATCATTTTAAAGTTATAAAGAAAAGGAGGCAGATACTCTATCTACTACATGATTTTTTTGATTTTATCATCATTTATTCACTGAATCAAATGTGATTATATAAAATTATTCTAAAAATGGTTCAAAAACTAACCAAGCTACAGCTTCGTTCGAAGTCGTTCTTCTTGTTCCAAGTATTTCGGGAGAAATTCCACTACCGACCTCAGAGGAGGGTGGATTTCACTATACCCGAGGAGGTCCAGATTCATTTACCCACCTCAAAATACAGCACTACGGCAGAGGACATTGATGAAGCAGAGTCTCCCATATTTGTAAGAGAAACCAGCATATGCTCGCAGCTTGAGGTGTGTTTGATGAATTGATATCAAAGAATTCAATTATGAGTATTTTTCTTTGCAGGACAGATTTTCAAAAACTTGTTTCTTTAAAGTTTGAAGATATTGGCACCAAAAAACTACATCATCCCAATGATGCATATTATATTTGTTGGGAAATTCTTGTCTGGATCTGTGATACTTTTGTTAAACAATATGTTTTGTTTATCAATGATTTTTCAAAAATATTTGAAGGAGAGTTGTTTGTGGTCTTCTGAGTAGCTTTTTTCCTTCAAATATTTTTTCAAATATGCTTTCACCTGTAAATTTTTATTGAAATTGTCAGGCTGCTTTTCGCTGGTCCAAGCATTTATGGTTAGGTAATGAAGGTTATATTTGACATATTTTTCCCAGATTGAGTCTCTGTCACTTTCAAATCATTCTTTGCCTAGAACAATTAATCCTTGCTTCTAAAGAAACTGTTACCAGGAAGAAGAAAATTTTAAAAAGGCCAAATGTTACGTGAGAAGGTTATCATCATTTGGCATATTTTTCCTGGATTGAGTATGTGTTACTTTCATATTATTATTATTATTTAAAAAAACTTATCAGGCAAAATAAAAATGTTAAAAAGCCAAATGTTATGTAAAGAAGCTTATAATCATTTGACATATTTTTCCTGGATTCAGTCTGTGTTACTTTCATATTACTCTTTGCTCAGTAAGATTATGGATGGAATGAATCCATGTTTCAATAGCAACTGTTATCAGGCAAAAGAAGATTTTAAAAATAATTGTGCATTTCGTTTAGTTTCAGTGTATAGCCAAAATGTTCCTAGTAAACTCAGAAACTACTACTGTATAATCAGGGTTTTTTGGGGCTCTAATTTTCGCTATTTTGGGATCTATCACGGGGAGCGGGAAAATAACATCCTTTAAATAAACATCTATATAGTAAAAAATATGTAGTTTTAATAAGTGCTTGAATAAGCAATTTTAAAGTACCATAAACAGCAGGGCTGTAAAGCAAAATTTTTAGAACTCCAAATTAAAGTATGAATCTTCTTTCAGGAGCGAGCTGAAGATGAAAGGACAGGAGGAAATTTGCAGGAGGACAGATTCACAAAAAGTTCTGATGTTGAGGATGATGACCTAGATGTCTCACCTGATGAGAGAGGTCAAAGGTCACCAGATACGGGTCAAAGGTCAGAAGATGGTGGTCAAAAAGCTACAAACTATGAAGATCTAGGAGAGAAGTCATCATTATCTCAAAAGTCAACACTTGATATCAAGGTAACAAAATATATTAGCCTGCTGAATACTGTAGAATGGGAAATTAATCTGAATGGTTAATAAATCTGCCGAACTTTTCTGAGTGCGGTCAGTTTGGAATAATTAAAGTCGGATGTATTATTCCTGTCTTTAGACAGCTTTTTAGAATAAAAAATCTCGAAAAAATTCAAAATTGCTAATGGGTAAATTTGTACCTCAGATTAATTTCCTATTCTACAGTAGTTTCCGATATCAGCCAACAAAATTGCTGTGCTCCAGAACTAATTGTCTCTGCTCCAGGACTTACATACTCAGGGGTCTCCAAGTTTTAACCTTCCAATTCTGAGGCTACTTTTTAACAAAGCTTTTGGAAAAAACATCTAAACCCTGTCATGTTGGTATGAATTAGTACCCATGTGTCAGGGTCTAAATATTTTTTTCTAGTATTTAGGCCAAATTAGCAAGCAACATCAGGGTTGATATCTATGAAAAAGCTACATTTTTCTAAAGCAGAAGAAAGCAACGAAGGCCTGTTATGTTGGTTTTCATTAGATAGCTCTCACTGAGTACTCTCAGATAAGTACCCATATGGCAGGGGTTCATTCATTCTTTCAGGTTTTCAATCTCTCCTGAAGCACAGCATCCTCAGCGCACAAATGGTTCATGAAATTGCTATCAGTTGGCACTATAATATTAGCCCCATATCAATAATGGAGAATCTGATCAATCAATAACACCATTGATATGATGCAGTTCACATGTTTATCGGATTCTGCATGCAACAATACATTTGGAAATATATGAAATGCCCTACTGGCCATGCAGCCCAATACTTTGTCGAGTTTAAGAGTGCTTAATCGATTTTGCCCGTCACATGGTTTGAAGCTTCTGTCGCATGTTGGTGCGACAATGCAACAGTTTGACATCCCTGATACTTGGACAGCCCTGTATTTTGCAGGGTTCAGGCTTTAGTTAAAAACTCTAAGAGACCACCAGACTTCAGGTTTTCAAATCGCCATAGAACACCCAAGATCTCATAGCGCTAGATTATTTAGATACTGCAGTCCCACTGCAGTCCTTCCGTAAGAACAATATTTGAAGGCATAAGCTATCTTTTCACTGTTCTATTGCATATTGGAATTGTATCAAAGGACAACATATGTGTCAAATGGTGTTCTTCAACCGATTTCATTGTTGATATTGCTCTGAGCATGATCTTAAAATTTCACTTTTGTTGTAGCCAGCCAGGCTACAAAGGCAAATATCATTATAGCCCAACACAATTTTCTGTAGCCTTTGGCTAAGGCAGCTAGTGGCTAGCTGGACCCCTGTGTTGATCTTACCAGTGTCAATATAAGTTGTTGTTTTCTATGTGCAGGCTCGCAGATATGGAGCGGCCGCAGAGACAGGGAGTGAAGCAAGCGCTCCGGGCCGGGTCAAATCAGCGGCGGGGAGACGTAAGCCCATCCAGTTCTCCTCCGCGAGCAGGGTGGACGTCGGGGCGTCCCCCAGCAAGGAACTCCACAGCCAGGCAGAGGGCGCTGTTGACGATGATGGAGAAGAGGTATGATAATCATTATGGAAAACAACTTGCAATGACAATTATATGATAACTTAACCCCTCCAATCTTGAGGCTACTTTTAACCAAAGCACAAGGATGCAAAGATTTTTGAAAACCATCGTAACCTTGTGTTGGTCCCTGTTCACTTTATAATAGACATTTAGCCCCTTACAAAAAATGAAACATTTTGCAGCAAACTAGGTTGTTCTGTGTTACTAGTAGTGTGTCTATTCAGTGATTTGTCTGTAACATAGGGACTACCATGCTATCAATGTTTATTTTGAAACATGGCCTTCTGAACCTCCCCACCCCCCCCCCTGAATGGTCACAAAATATTTGAAGGATAGTTGTTGTTTAGCCTTTGTTCAACATTTCTTCATCAAATGTTTTCTAAAAATGCTTTCTTAAGTAAAATATTTCCCAAATTGTCAGGCCTGTTTTGACCACTCTGAGTGTTAATGGATTAAATGATGTTTTTTGTAAGGGTATAATGTTCATTTTCAGAGAGAGCAAGCAGCGTCACCCATTGATGGTGATGATGATGAGGAGGAGGAGGCAGCAAGACTGGGGAGTAAGAAAGACAGTCCGGAGAAGAAACTGTTTGGTTTGGATGCCGCCTTAGCTATGGGTAGGAAATATTAAGTCTTAGATATTCAGTAGGTTATAGGTTAAAAGTTCATGCTTTAGTCTAAGCTCTATAGCTAGGATATACAATAATTTATGCGGAAACTTCACAGCTTTAGTCCAAGCTCTATCTATAGTTGTAAGTCTTATCCCTTTGCCCTCGCTGTGCCTTCCTCTAGTTTTCTTGACAGTTTTAAAATGTGCATAAATAGGACATGAACATATCAGGGGCATATATATATATATATATATATATATATATATATATATATATATATATATATATATATATATATATATATATATATATATATATATATATATATATATATATATATATATATATATATATATATATATATATATATATATATATATATATATATATATACATATATATATATATATAAATATATATATATATATATATATATATATATATATATATATATATATATATATATATATATATATATATATATATATATATATATATATATATATATATATATATTTATATATATATATATATGTATATATATATATATATATATATATACATATATGTGTGTGTGTGTGTAATTAATTTCTAGTTATGTAAAGATGCAGATATAGATGAGTGCAGTCTTTTGTAGTTCGCTGCCAGTAGATCTCTTACTTTATTCTTTCATACATAATGACCAAAGAACACAATTCCCAACAATATATATTCTAATGATCTTACTGAAGAATTTTTTTGCTATATATTCACTCTCAATTATAGAATGTTCTTAAGGAGGTTTTGAACCAATCTTGTAACACCAAAGAGTCCTAGATAATTAAGTTTATCCCTTTTCATGCTGAGGCAACTTTTGTCTGAGGCGCAAGACTACAAAAATGTTTGAAAACGATCCAAACCATGTCATGTTGGTATTCATTGGAAAGCTCTTGCTGAGTACAGTCAGATGAGTACCAATGTGCCAGGGTTTTCATCACTTTTTAGCATTTTTGCGTTATTTTAGTTAATCCAATTTAACCCTTCCAGTGCTAAGGCTAAATTGTCCAAAGATCAAGAACGCAAATATTTCTGAAAATCATCTAAACCCTGTCATGTTGGTATTCATTGAAATGCTCTCACTGAGTACATTCATTTGAGTACCAAAAGTTTTCAGTCAATTTTAATTCTTTTTTTTGGATAATTTTGTATTGGCTAAATCAGCCGCCAGCAGCATAAGGGTTGACCGTACCCAGCAAGTAGGCTAAGCTTTGCCACTCTTCTCTGCTTTGCTTTGCATGTTTGCTATCTTGGCTTATTCTCCTTAGGCACCGACCCTATTGGCAAGGCGTCCAGCAGAGCTATCATACGCAAGAAATATGGAAGTGAAGCTGCGAAACCTGTTACCATGGAAACGGAAACTGGAGCGCCTCCTCTAGTAAAGGATAATATAGACAGTGGTATTCCTTCGGAACTACCACAGATTGATGGTAGGAAATTGTGTTTTGTGGGTTGATTTAATTTAATACATTTTTTGTTTTAAAGCAATTGCACAATTTCAGCTTTTTTGCCTGGACTGGATTTTTGAAAATATCTTTGGAATAAGGAATGTATTCTCAAAATATTTGAAGGAGAGTTGTAGATAGAGTTCTGACGAACAACTGTCATTCAAATATTTTCTAAATACTGCCTTTTGTTTGAGAGATAGCACAAAAATAGTCAGTCGGTATCGGCTGCTCCAAGCATGAATGGGTTTATAGTTGTGTTGGGAATCGGTACAAAGTTTGAGGACTGATCATCGTTCCACCAGAGTGATCGATGATCCGTTTTTTGTGCACATTGACTTCCCCATGTGCATCGCACATCATGTGTTATGCATTTTTTGTGAAATTTCAGAATTATACCTGCAGAAACAAGGTAGCAATAATAATGAAAACACCAAAAATATATCTTTCAATTAAACATTGATAGGAAAAATAGAAAGCATACATTTCAATCAAATGAAAATAATCGAAAAAAATGGTCTTCAAAAATTGGGACTGATCATTAAAATAGTGAAATCTCCGATTAATCGATTAATCTGAACCACACTAGTTAATAGATCACTCTTTCATTTTTCAGTGCCTGAAGATGCAATCATCATTCCAACTGGCCAGACTTCAGAGGGAAAAGTGGCGGTAAAAATCGAAGAAAAGAAAATTGAAGAAACGAAAAAAGAAGGAGACAATGATAATGAAGACTTCCTACCGCTTCACGACAGCGTAGATCTCTCAGCTTCATTCTCCGAGAGGGGGCAGTCGCTGTACCTGTCCCCTGAACCCGGTGCGCAGGGTCGGCCAACCACCCCTGGTTCCCTGATATCCGTTCTTTCCTCCAAGCTGACCCCCGATTGGTTGAGTTCTGAGACATCGCAGCAGAGCTGGAACGCGGGGTCGCGACCTCTAGGCGTGGTCCCGGGCGTCATGGATGGAACTCAGCGTCCCCCTTCGGGACTTTCGATGGTCGGGAGTAGGCGGGCGTCCAGCGCCCTCGGGCGGATGAAGGGGGACCACACGGGTGCCCCTCTGGCACCAGAAACTTACGGCCTGCCCAAACATGAGCCCAGGAGCTACCATCCTCTACAACGCCCTGCTACCTCTGTGGACGTCAGGAAGGGTAGAAAAGGTATGTTATAATAGCTCAACATCTCTATCATTAATCGATGGTATTGTGTGATGAAATAAAGTCCCAATAACTGAATAACCGTGACAGGAAATGGTCACATAGAACTTTTGAAAGTCACTAAATACAACTTTCAACCCTCAAGAGCATGCTAAAACTCCTATATTAAGCTGCAAGCCAGTGTATCATATACTTCCTTACCTAAATATCCCACTTCTATGTAGTCATTTCCATTAAAACTATTTTTACACTCAGTTTTCTTCTACGAGGGGAAATTTCTGAGGCTGTCTCTTTTTGTCTAACAGCCCCTCGGATAGCTTATTTGATTTGGGCTATATAGATGCGAATGCATTGCAACCTCAGGGGAGCAGCTAAGCAGGAAGCACAGCCCAGCCCAGCCACTTACAGTAGGGAGGACTCCACTTTTGGGGACCTCCCTACTGTAGGCTGTGTGCAAATTTACTGTAATGACTGAAACATAGATGATATCGCCTTGATCCAGTTTGTATCTGCTACTCTATGAATGTTAGGGTGAAACGTTTGAAGGTTAATCATCCTTATCAGTTCATCCATGTTTTATTGGATGATCCAATCATATATCCTTTAGTCCCTGCCCCGATGGCCGAGTGGTGTAAGGTATTGCCAATGACGAATCTCCTTAGCTGGCAAAAAAATGTAAACCACTCTTACTTTTATACAATCGCTCTTAAATTCATTAACTAGTGCTTCCAATTCCAAATGTTGTACCACTGTTGTAAACAGGGGTCCAGCTAGACACTAAATTGTGTTGGGCTATATCAATATATGCCTTTGTAGCCCAGCTGGCTATAAGAAAAGTGAAATTGGAAGATCACGCTCGGAGCAATATCAATAATAAAATCAGTTGAAGAAAGCCTTGACCTTTGGTACAATTCAAATATGATATAGAACAGATGATAGCTTACACCTTCAAAAACTGTTCTAGGGAAGGACTGCAGTGGCACTGTAGCATTTAGGAAATCTACAGCTATGTGCTCTTGGGTTGGGCTATGGCGCTTTGAAAACCAGAAGTCTGGTGGTCTTGTAGAGTTTTTAACCAAACCCGACCACTTTGTAAAGGTTGTTCTTGTTTTCATATTTTTTCCAGATCTATATGACCATGATCGTGTGAGACGACCTTGTACAGCACAACCCACTACAGAAGGGAACCCTGAGGTATAGACTCCTTAAAAATACCTTAACCTATTCATGCCTGGAGATCTACTTCACAAGTGTCGTCTGGACCAGTCATACTTTTGAATATAACTTTGGTATTGAGCACAAATTTGCAAAATAATTGAAGGAGAGTTATAGATAGAGTTGTTATGAACAACTCTCATTCATGTATTTTCTGTATATTGCTATTGTTAGAGAGATATCAAAATTGTCAGGCTTTTTTTGCTGCTACAGGCATGAATGGATTTACGTTAACACACAAATTCATTCATGATCAGAGCAGCCAAATTAAGCCTGATAATTTTGATGTAGAATTGCACGCAAAAGCAAACTTGGGAAAATATTTGAAGGGGAAATGTTATTCAGAAAATTACCAACAACTCTTTTTTCAAATATTTTGAAAAATCCTTTTTAATTCCAACGTTATCATCAAAAGTATGATAGATTTATAGAGGAACTCAACCCTTATGCTGCTTGTGGCTAATTTGGTCAATACAAAATGATGCAAAAATATCCTGAAATATAACTGAAACCCTGGCATATGGGTACTCATCTGAGAGTACTAGTACTCAGTGAGAGCTCTCCAATGAATACCAACATGACAGGGTTTTGATGGTTTACAAAAATCTTTGTATCTTGGATGAAAATAGCCTTAGCATTAGAAGGGTTATGCATTAGTGGGTTAACCCACTTATGCTTTGAGGTACGAATTCAAAAGGAATGCCTTTTTATACCATTAACCCATTAATGCTTAAGAGTTACTTTTGAAATTGTCGTCTGGGTCTTTGACATTTTTGACAATAACTCAGAAAGTAAGAATGCTTTAAGAAGACATTTGAAGGAGAGTTGTTGGTAATATTCTGATGAACATTTCCCCTTCAAATATTTCCTGAAATATGCTTTTGGCTAAAATATTTCACCAAAATCATCAGGCTGTACTGGTCACTGTGAGTATTAATGGGCTAACCCATTCATTCTCAAAAATTTCTCTAGGATTGTCGCCTGGATAAGTGGCACTTTTGTTTACAACTTTTGAATCAAGGATACTTTCAGGAAATATTTGAAGGAGAGTTGTTGGTTTTGTATTCTCAGATCAGTTGTACAATTGCTAGCTAAACGAGTTCTACATTATTTCTTCAAAATATTTATCACCATGACTGATTTTCTTAACTAGCAATTTATTCATTGAGTAAGTACGGGTTATTTTTTGACACCCAGAGCCTTAGCTTAAATGGATGTAATTCACTTAGATCCTCAAAGTGAATATTAATGTGTTCAACTTAATCTATTTATCCTATCTATAATGTTTTATTGAGATTTTGTTTTTATTTCAGGATCTTGAAGAAGAATTCGAGAGGGCATTAGCAAGATTCAGATCTAAACCTGGGTACGAACTATTTTCTTGATAATTCCAGATAAGTAAAAGCATACTGTATTTGTCCCATTTATAGCCACACACACCCCTATTAACCACACTCTCTACTATTTTCTGAAAATGTAATGTTGGATTAGACAAGCCAGCGGACATTTTTTTCTGGCCTTCTGAATCTCCCCCCTTTCCTTACCTTTACATGTGGTACCGGTACAGACTGTCCATATCTCCCAGAGCTTAAACACTTCGCGCTATCTTTCTTCCACCTGTCTGTCAGTTCTTGGCACACCATCGCTCAAGCGTCCAATCAGACATGGCGTGACCAAAGACTAATGAGTGCAAAAGTGTCAACGCTCTGGGCGGTCATGAATTATTGCCATGATAATTTCATAAGCACCCTTTCTGGCATATTTTTTCTTAACCCTTATGCTGGTGTTGGCTCATTTGATCAATACAAAATATTGAAAAAAACCTGAAAAATGACTGAAACCCAGGCACATGGGTACTTATATGAGAGTACACTGCACGATTTATCAAATGAATACTAACATGTAGGCCTTCTTGGCTTTGGACGAGAGTGGACTTAGAATTGGAAGGGTTAACCTGCACTTGCATTGTTTGCGTTCTTTTTGGCACCATGAGCATTAATAGGTTAAAAGTGTACTCAGATTTCCTCCACCACTTCATTTATGTCCTAAAATGGCAGATAAATTGACAATAATCGGAATTCCAAACTTTTCTTTTACTTATTGTATTTCAGATCTCCCATTGACGTAAACAAGTGGCATGTGAATGACGGCAAGGCATTCGGCGACAACTGGCAGGAAAGGATGATAGAAAGGTAATATTATCAATATTGTATGTTTGTATGGGATAGACTAGTGATTGGCAAAAAAAAGAGACAACCACATTTATACTCAACTGGCAGGAAAGGATGGTAGAAAGGTAATAAAAACTATAACTCATTCTCATTGATATTGATATAAGGCGACGGTTACTTGATCCTTCCCAGACCAATTTTACAGGGTCGGGAGGGAGGATATTAAAAATAATGTTGATTTTTTCTTATTTTTTTAAAACACAGGAATCTAAGTAAGGGAGGGAGGTAAGAAAATAAAGTGTTTTTTTGGCTAGTACTGATATACATACTTAAACCATATTTTTGAATATCAAAAGAATAATTTTTTAATAAAATGATGCATTTCAACAACACTGTATTGCATTGCTATTGTAATGTTGTATTGCTGTGGTATTAATATTCTTGTAGTTTTGTAGTTTTATTACCATCCATGGTAAAGGTATTGTAGGTTTAGTGTACCTACTTACGGCTCGGCGGCAGAGCACAATATAAAGTGACAGGATTACATTTATGTTCCCGTCGGGTCTATTCCACTTGATCGGCGGGTCCGGGAACCAATAAATCAAGTAAATGTCACCTTGTGGATATTGTTTGTTTGTTTTGAAATATGCATTAAACAAAAAAAAGCTTTTCAAAATAAAAAACAAACAGACTTAAACACATTTAAACTCAGGAATTCCTCACTTGAAATTGTAGTCTGGATCTTTGATATTATTACTTTCCGATTCTTCACTCAGGCATTCCCTGCTGAAGATGCAGAAACAGATGCGCGTCCAGAGCGCTGCACAGAAGAGAAGTCTCCTTGAACTGAGGCAGAGTCAGAAGCGGCGAGCTCTTCTCGGCCACTCCACACGGCATGACAAAGAAGGTAAAAATTATAAGAATTATAAAGAGTTGTTTTTTTTCCGGGAACTTTGGTATCCTCCACCAGTTACAACTGGTTAGTCGTGATTAAGCCTAAATATGGCAGTAGAAGTGATGATAATTAAAATTTAAAAAATACCACCATTGCCTGGAATTGAATCAGGCTAAGGGCATGCGAGGAACTTTCCAGTGACTTGAGGTTTAATGGCAGAAAAGTGACAAAAAACAAAATTCCAAATACCAAATCGATACATTTCAGATCTGAGCAGGTCGGACACTGCCCTACAGCAACGTCCAGGCTCACGGGGACGGATGTCAGCTGACCGTCCCCAGCATCGCTCCAGCCCCCGTGTTGCCAGCGCCCCCTTGCAGCGATCGACTCCACTAGCCGAAGCAACCCAGGGCCAATCCCAGCATGCACCTAGCCGGCCAAAGACAGCCTTCGCTAAATATAAAGAGGAGAATGAACTCGGTCTTGATAGGCCCTTCAGGTGAGAGACAGGAGGGTGGACTGGAAAACTGCAATCAAGCCTTCGAAATTGTAGAATATATATATATATATATATATATATATATATATATATATATATATATATATATATATATATATATATATATATATATATATATATATATATATATATATATATGTATATATATATATATATATATATATATATATTTATATATATATATATATATATATATATATATATATATATATATATATATATATATATATATATATATAAACCTATATGCATACACATACATATAAACTTACACATACATACATACATACATACATACATATATACTTACATACATACATACATATATATATACTTACATACATACATACATATATATGTACACATATGCATACTTACATATATACCTACAAATACGCACACACACACATATATATATATATATATATATATATATATATATATATATATATATATATATATATATATATATATATATATGTATATATATATATATATGTATATATATATATATATATATATATATATATATATATATATATATATATAGATAGATAGATAGATAGATAGATAGATAAAGATATATATAGATATAAATATATTCAAATATAGAATATCAAAATAAAAATATATGAATATATACGTATGTACCTCATAACAATTCAGGCTGAAAATCAAGAAAGATGATTCAGGGTCAAGCCAAAAGTCTGAGAAGGAGAGGAGGAAGAAGGATAAAGCGGATGGACTGGATGCCAAGATGATGGATCCCCGTAACCCTGCATCCCATCCCTTCAGGGCTCAGGCCAGCAAGTCTATTCCCAGTAAATGCAAGTAAGTAAAAAGTCATTACAACGAAACATTAAACCCTACCATCTAAACCCTGTCATATATATATATATATATATATATATATATATATATATATATATATATATATATATATATATATATATATATATATATATATATATATATACATATATGTATATATATATATATATATATATATATATATATATATATATATATATATATATATATATATGTATATATATATAAATATATATAGATGTATATACATATATACATTTATATATATATATATATATATGTGTATATATTTATATACATTTATATATATTTATTTACATACATGCATACCTATTTTATTTTCATTTTCAGCCGTTACATCCTAGTGAGCCAAAAACAAGACGCTGAGCAAGACATCATTCCCACTCCACTGGAGGAGCAGCTCATTCCTGAGAGGTTCCCCAACTTCTCCCGGCGCTGGCTCGGTGAGCAGTCGCACTGGTATCGTCATAGTCTACTTCCTGTTACGGACCATGCCCAACGTCAGCCTCTAGAAAAAACGTGACGAGACTTAGTGTCTCTTCTCGCTTATGTTGGAATTTGGAGTTTCGGAATTTTGGAATTTGGAATTTGGAATTTTGGAATTTGGAAATTTGGAATTTGGAAATTTGGAATGTCGTTACGGATCACGCTTGACGTCGGAATATAGAAAAAATGTGACATTCCCGAGCGGTTCTCCAGCTTCTCCCGGTGCTGGCACGGCGAGAGGTCGGACTGGTATCGCCATAGTCTACTACTTGTTACGAACCACGGCCGACGTCAGCCTCTAGAGAAAATGTGACGAGACCGATTGTCTCTTCTCCCTTATATTGAAATTTGGAGTTTCAGAATTTTGGAAATTTGGAATTTAGAATTTTGAAATTTGGAATTGCGTTACGAATCATGCTCGACGTCAGCCTCTAGAAAAAACGTGACGAGACCGATTGTCTCTTCTCCCTTATGTTGGAATTTGGAGTTTCGGAATTTTGGGAATTTGGAATTTAGAATTTTGAAATTTGGAATTTTGTTACGGATCACGCTCGACATCGGACTCTAGAAAAAACGTGACAAGCCCGAGAGGTTCCCCAGCTTCTTGCGGCGCTGGAATTTGGAATTTCGCATTTTGTCACTTTTTGCCATATTGACTTGACTAGCCAGTTGTAACTGGTGGAGGAAACCGGAGTACCCGGCAGAGACCACAGCCTAACCCCAAGTCACTGGCAACTTTCTCACATGCCCCGGATGGGATTCGAACCTAGACAGTGGTGAGAGAGACAGCTAGCAGTCAGTGGCAATACTTTAGACCACACGGCCATAAGGGCAGGCCCCTCCCTTATGTTTGTGCCTGAGACATGATTGGAGTGGGTACTGGCTTAACCCTTATATACCCATTGCGGCTAAAACCATCTGACAAATTTGGTGAGACCTCTATAACAAGAGCAAAATGTGGGTTTACTGTTCATGAATTTTTGAAAAGTTGAAGGTTTTTCTCTGGTTTCGTTGAGGCTACTCCTTCACAATGGTACTATTATCAGATAAGGATAATTGAAGATGGGATGGAACTCAGGACTTCCTAGCTGGTTCTGAACTACCGTAATTCTCATAAATAGCGGCCACCCTAGGAATATCGGCCACTGTGATCATTATACAAAATAATTACTGGGGAATCTTGGCCACCCTCGATCTACTGTAGAACACACATATGACGCGTGTCCCAAATATAGCGAATTGGGGAGTTTTCGCATCATAGCATATCTTTATGTTAGCGACAGTAGCCGCCGCTGACAGCGCCAAAGTACAGAAAAAAAGTACAGCGTTTTTATAGATAGCGAAGCGGAACCACAGGCTATGTACCCTATATATAAACAGACGCTTACATTGTGTGTTCTACAGTATCCGCGTACAAATTACACCAAATTTCGGCTGCCCAGTAAATTTCGCCTATATAACAAAACCACTTAGGTGGTCAATCTACAAATTAGTTGCATATTTATTTTTAAATGAAATAGAAACATACTTCATTTCTGGGGCCGAGAGCTACGAGCATATGGCTCCTAAACTTCTATGAGTAGAGTATGTTCAATTCCTTTGTAGATTTGAACTATCTGTATATAGAATTATGTACAATAAAGAGGAGATAACGTTGTGTGATACTATCGCTGTTGTAGTAGAAATGTGGCTCTGAAAGTTGAACTAACTGCATATAGTATCGTATTAAGGCAACCCGCAATTGAATTGTAGTTTCCCAAATCCGTTGAACTAAAAATAACCCACCTGATGGAAAAACAAAATCACTCTTTTTTTTGTTTTAAAAGGCCAACCCAACTTAACAGTATACGATGAGAAATATATGATCGGGAGATTTTTGATTACACGGATAAAACAGTTAAATGTCAATAAAAACCACCGAAAACCACATAGTAAACCATGTTACCATGAAAAGAATATGCTTTAGTTGTCTAACTTGATCTAATAGTTATAATTTATTTCCTCAGTAATGCAAGAAAACAGGATTTTTCTTATTTTTATTTACCTCCAAACTGACTCTGCAAAAATGGTACGTGAAAGATCTGAGAAACTACAAATCAATTAAGGGTCGCCCAAAGATGATGCAAGGTGTCTGTCATACTAGTACTGTAGAATGGCTAATTTTTCGATGAGTTTTATTTTCCTGTTTTTTCCCCCGATTGCTTTCAAACGGGAATAAAGCACACAGGAAAAAACAATACAGTACATGTTCGGACTAAATAAACACGGACAAATCCTTGTCCTTACATATTACTATTTACTGTTTGGAATACTAAAATTTAAAATCTACATGAAACGGGAAATTTAGAAACGAAAAAAAAACATGACCTCTCTTCGGTTTTAGAAACGGAAACATCCCAAAATGAAAAATTAGGGAAAATTGTTACACGGAAAAATTAGCCATTCTACAGTATTTAGTATAGTGGTCAGAATAGGTTTATGTAATCCTGTTAATGTTCTAGTCTGAATTTTGCTGTAACAGTTGAACTTGCTGTATATAGCAATCAGTATAGTAAAGAGATTGTGTGTTTGTGACACTGACTATGTTCTAGAGTTAAAAAGCTGTAACAGTTCAACTACATGTATCTGGATATAGTTTTCATGATAGGATGGCCAGAATATATGTATGTGATACCTTATTCTTTATAGTAATGATCAAATTAGGTGTCTGTGATACTGTCCGTGTTCTAGTAAAAATGTGGCCATCACTGCTGTGTACATAGCCAGATAATACAAACAATCCTTGATCATCTACATGTACATAGGAGCTTAGAATGGTTATATGTATAGGGACGTACTTGATTGATTCAATATACATTACTACTTTTTTTAGAATTGTAAATATGTTTTCATTTATGTCAATCTCAATACATGATGTATAGAGTTGTTTATACATTATGTACATTTCTCATCTGCAATAAACAACTACTCGATTTCACATTTTCATTATTCATTAATTGAAACTGACATACATGTACATGATGCACTGTGTTCTTCCACCTGCATCATTTACAGCAGAATTCACATCTGGTGAAGATTTTGGATGATGCAGGGATCTTTGGTTCTATCAGATGTCATCTAAAAAGGGCAAGGGAATGGTTGCCAAAGATTGCTCAGATAATATTACACCATCTTAAACATCACCCGAAAATGGTTGCAGTGGGAGAAATGGTATTGGACTTTTCCAGAAAAATATGCAATAAAGAGAGGAAACTCCTAGAAGCAGTCTTAAAAAGAACAATTGAAAATTGCAGTTGTTTCCCACCAAGCCCATTGTTATCCATGCAAGAGATGCCATAATCCCCTGCCTGTGAGAGATATGGTGTCTTCTTATATATATATATATATATATATATATATATATATATATATATATATATATATATATATATATATATATATATATATATATATATATGTATATATGTTTTATTACGTCAACCATGGAGGCTGGTCCGACACCATGGCATGGATCAGAAAATTCCCTAACACTTTTACCGTGGCACCTACCGTAATACAAGGATGCAAAAGAGATCATCAGGTACCCACCTCTAACTCGCCTAGTAGCAGCAGCAGTAGTAGTATTAATAGAAGTAGTAGTATTAGCAGCAGCAGCAGCAGTAGTAGTACAGGTGAACTTGGATATGACAGACTCAATGGGACCACTGGCAGGAAAATTGGTCCGTCATATGCAAAATCCGTCATATACATATGACAAATACTTGACGCAAATGTTCATGCAGCGCGTAGCGCCCCCAAAAAGTGAAACGGCAGCAGATGTAACTAATTGAACCTCAGAATAGCAAGTTCATAACACTAGGAAAATTGGATTGCGAAACTGGCGATGCCATAAAGTTAACGACATGTAAAGGCGTATTGATATAATCATTATTTTTTAGAGGTTGTTGTACAACAACCTTTATTCAGTTCGCTTTTGTTGTCTTGCATTCCCGGGGAGGGTCCTGGGAGCTGGTTGATGCATTTTCCCTATGTTGTCTTACATGGCATTTTTGGAAAATTCTAGCCGCATGATCTGGAGAGTGGGGTGTGGTGGGGTCGTTTTGTTTATTGTTTCTGTTAGAATTGGGTGTGTAGTTTATAATGTTTGTTTCATTGTTTCTGTGGGTTGCCTAGTTTTTTTTTGGTGGATTTTTACGTGTTTATACTTTACGTTTTCTTCACTCCAATACGATTCTGTAGCGCGTCTGGTCTGGTGGGGCGGCCGTTGGATGCGCATGCGTGGGTGGATGCGCATGCGTGGGTTTTCTGCATATTTAATGCGATCGGCTAATCACGTGACGGTGCGTGATTGGGTTTCCCAGCACCACGTGGTTTGTCTCTGGTGAATTATCCAATGAGCGGTCTCACTGCCTCACCGTCACACCACGTGGTACTCTTTCCCGCGGTTTATTAACCAATGAGCGGCTATTTGTATCCCTCTTTGTACTATTTTACTTACGTGTTCATTCACGTATTTTTTACATTGGCTAGGTTACCCTCCGCCATTTTGAATATCGGGTTTGACGAAATTTGCACCCCGATTTCAAAGCTTTCGTTTGTGGCCATCTCTAACTCTAAAATTCTGAAACCAAAAGAATTAACAAGCCAAGTATCTATATTATTAAGATTAATTCTTTTGGTTTCGGAAAATCGAAAATATTTTGAGATATTTGTCAACACGCATCGATGGTGGCGTGTTGACCATGGCGATTAGTACATTCTCAATGGTACCTCGCCGATTCCTGTCAATTTCATCAAGCTATCTCCCCCCGATCACAATATGACTACCTACCTGGATAGATGAGATCCTCATCTATCTGATTCAATCATTTTTTTAATTCAACTTCAGGTTGGAAGCGAAAAAATAGCTTTTCGCTACAACCGGAAGTTGATTTTTTTGATATAGTGAATTATCCAATGAGCGGTCTCACTGCCTCACCGTCACACCACGTGGTACTCTTTCCCGCGGTTTATTAACCAATGAGCGGCTATTTGTATCTCTCTTTGTACTATTTTACTTACGTGTTCATTCACGTATTTTTTACATTGGCTAGGTTACCCTCCGCCATTTTGAATATCGGGTTCGACGAAATTTGCACCCCGATTTCAAAGCTTTCGTTTGTGGCCATCTCTAACTCTAAAATTCTGAAACCAAAAGAATTAACAAGCCAAGTATCTATATTATTAAGATTAATTCTTTTGGTTTCGGAAAATCGAAAATATTTTGAGATATTTGTCAACACGCATCGATGGTGGCGTGTTGACCATGGCGATTAGTACATTCTCAATGGTACCTCGCCGATTCCTGTCAATTTCATCAAGCTATCTCCCCCCGATCACAATATGACTACCTACCTGGATAGATGAGATCCTCATCTATCTGATTCAATCATTTTTTTAATTCAACTTCAGGTTGGAAGCGAAAAAATAGCTTTTCGCTACAACCGGAAGTTGATTTTTTTGATATAGCGAGATTAGGGCATTGATATGCATTGTGTGCATTTCACACAAAAAACATACTTTTTTCAATAAATTGTCACGTCGCCGTTTCTGGGTCAAAATTTACAAATGGCCCATCAAAGTGTTCGCAACAAATAGGGCTTTTACCCTATTATCATAACTTGTTGGTTATATTTGTAATTTTTGAAAAAAAATGGCGACTTCGGAAAAAAACGGCAAAAACGGCTTTTTGGAATGTTGATTTAGGAACCCTGGCGAAATTCTAAATTTACTTATTAATTTCGCCACTAAAACCGGAAAAAAAGTTTCAACTTCAAGAAAACAGACTCTAAATAATCCATCCTGCCCATTTGTGGATTTTTTTTGATCCCCACAATCGTAAGAAAACAACTTTGAAAAAAACGGAAGTAGTAAATATTTTTATCGCGATTTCAGCAGTCAGTATATATACCCTTCTCACCATGAGTGTAGTATGCAGTCCTGAAGTTAGCAGACCTTTAACCCTGCCATCCCTTCCGTTCTCACTGTTGTTGTATTTTAGATAAAGATATGATTTTAATTGTTTTGGGTGACAGGAAAAGTGTGTACTGTTATAATTTATTGGTCACAAACTTATAAGCCCAAAGAGCATGTAATGCGAATGCATGGGATGGCAGGGTTAATGGTCTGCATACTTCAGGATTGCATTTTCACTCATGGTGAGAAGGGTGTCAAGGGACATAACTGCAGGCAGCACTCATAGAAACTGGCTTCGACATCATACTGCATCTACACCAAAGAGCATCATAGGAACTTGATTCACCTGACAACCCAAAATAGTAAGCATACATTAAATTGAAATAAATACAAAAGTATCAATACAAAACTATCACTCAATATACAATTTTATAAAAACACATCCACAAAATATAGAAACCATGCAAATCTTCACTGTCCCTCAAACAAAACAATTACTGTTTAAAGAAGATATTGTGTCGGTGTGATAATATAAGATTGCATTTGGTGAGATATGTTTTGTGTTGATATTTTTGTGTTGCTTTGATGGTATGTATGATTATTTTTTCAGGTTGCATGGTGTATTGAATTTCTCTGATGTACCTTCAGTCTACCTGATGTTTAGTGCTGCCTGCAGTTCTGTCCCTAGAAACTCTTCTCAACATGAGTGAAGTAGCAGACCTGAAGTATGCAGGCTTCTACCCTTTGATGCCGATGCCGGTCCCATACCCCTTCAACCCAGTGCTCGGGCCCAGGCAGCATCTCCCTGCATTTGTATCGCCCAAGATGCAAAACAAACGAAAATACTGATCAAAATAAAGGGAAAATTACAAAGTTTGTGTTTCTGATGTATTTTTTAACACTATTAGGTATGATAGAAAGATAAAGAAGTTCAAAGAATGGGGATTTTTTTTGAAATTGTTCTAGACTGATATTTAATGTACATTCACAAACTGGCTCTTATAGTTGTATTTCTTGGCACTATTAGGTGTGATAAAAAGATAAAGAAATTCAAAAATAGGGAAGTTTTTTTAAGTGCGGATTTAGATAGAAATCTTATGAAAAGTTTGGAAGATATGTGTTTCAGATGTATTTTTTGGCACTATTAGGTGTGATAAAAAGATAAAGAAGTTCAAATAAAAGGAAATTGTTTTAAATTGCTCCAAACTGATATTAATGTCTATTCACAAACTTGGTTTTTGATTAAAAAGTCTGTAAGTATCATCAGCAGCATTACAAGTGTGTATCAGTCTATTTTAGGTTTAAGTACAAAGTTATTGCATGCATATTGGGTTTCTGGTAGTGCTGGACCTGCTTTAGTGGCGGAAGATCATGGCCAGGGGCATATGTCCCTTAAGGGGCCATATGGTTGATATTTGTGCATGTTTGCATTCAGGCAGTGTTTGGCCATTTTCATGTAAAGGTAAGTCACGGACTAAAGTTCTTCAGGCAGCAGCATGTTAGTTGTGGCAAGCATGCTGCTGGTGGGGTTTTGTTGGCTGTCATTTGCAGTGCTGGTTGTAGGCTTTTCCCATTCATGTTTGGTGATCTACTGGATTAGTGGTGGTGAGTTTGCCATAGTTTCTTGGATAGCTAGGAGTGGGTTATAGTTTTCGAAAATATTTGAGGGAGGGTTTTAGATATGTTTTAGGTATGATAAAAAGATAAAGAATTTCAGTGGAAGGGAAATGTTTTAACTGTCCAGGTTTGGGGGTTTTGGAGCATTTTTCCAGGAAAAAAATTGAATAGTTTGTGTTTCTGATGTATTTTTTGGCACTATTAGGTATGATAAAAAGATAAAGAAGTTCAAGAAAGTTGAATTTTTTTTAAAATGTTCTAAGCTGATATTTAATGTCCATTCACAAGCTTGGCTCTTATAGTTCATCATCAGGTAGCAAAATCACATAATCCAGGAACATATGCCCCTTAAGGGACCATAAGGTTGATCCTTGTGCATGTTTGCACTCAGGCAGTGTTTGGTCATTTTCATGTAAAGGTAAGTCACGGACTAATGTTCTTCAGGCAGCAGCAGGTAAGTTGTGGCAAGCATGCTATTGGTGGGGTTTTGTTGACTCTCATTTGCAGTGCAGGATGTGGGCTTTTCCCATTCATGTTTGGTGATCTACTGGATGAGTGATGGTGGGTTTGTCATAGTTTCTTGGATAGCTAGAAGTGGGTTATAACTTTGGGAAATATTTGGGGGAGGGTTTTAGATAGAATTCTTATGAAAAAATTGTAGGATATGTGTTTCAGATGTATTTTTTGGCACTATTAGGTATGATAGAAAGATAAAGAATTTAAGGAAAAAGGAAAATGTTTTAAAATGCTCCAAACATATATTTAATGTCCTTTCACAAAGTTGGCTCGTATATTTTTTCATCTGGTTGCAATATCACATGAACCAGGGGCATATGCCCCTAAAGGGTACATAAGGTTGATCCCTGTTCATGTTTGCTTTTAGGCAGTGTTTGGCCATCTTCATGTAAATGTTTTGTGTTACTTTGATGATATGTCAGATGTCAAATTTTTAACCCCGCCCCCCATCGCTCTCTTTTTCTGAAGTATGTGTGTTAAAATGTTCATGTTTATATTTGGCGGATAGGCTTAGTGATTAGTTTAGTTTGTCAAAAGTTGCATTTTATTTATGCGTGCTGAATTTTAGGTTATGATGAAATTTTTTATTCGCTGTTTAACTGTTGGTCTTTTTTAATATTTGAGAGCCGGCACTTATTTTAATGCATGGGCTTTGTTGTATATACTTAGCTTATGTGTTAACATTTTGTGTTGTGGGGGAGAGTCACAAGCCTCTGTTAAGGGGGAGTGGATTTTTGGCTGTTGGCAACATGTTTGATTTTGATGTGGTGTTATTTGCAGGCAGCCAGTCAGTTTGTTACATGCATCAGTGATTGACTTTAACATTTTCAGACAGGAGCAGATTTGGCTCCCAGGATTTTAAGTTTAGGGGCTATTAAATTCCTGTGCGGCCACCACGACGGTATGGTTTTGCCAGGGGTGCATTGTCCAGGTTTGGGGATCTTGGGGCATGCTCCCAGGGAAAAGTTTGAAAGGTTTGTGTTTCAGCTGTATTTTTTGGCACTATTAGGTATGATGAAAAGATAAAGAATTTCAAAAAAAGGAAAAGTTTTTAAAATGCTTTAAGCTGATATTTAATGTCCGTTCACAAACTTGGCTCCTATAATTCATCATCTGGTAGCAAAATCACATGGTTCAGGGGCATATGCCCTTTAAGGGACCATAAGGTTGATCCCTGTGCATGTTTGCATTCTGGCAGTGTTTGGCCATTTTCATGTAAGGGTAAGTCACGGACTAAAGTTCTTCAGGCAGCATTAAGTAAGTTGTGGCAAGCATGCTATTGGTGGGGTTTTGTTGACTGTCATTTGCAGTGCAGGATGTGGGCTTTTCCCGTTCATGTTTGGTGATCTACTGGATAGGTGATGGTGGGTGGTGAGTTTGTCAAAGTTTCTGGATAGCTAGAAGTGGGTTATAGTTTTGGAAAATATTTGAGGGAGGGTTTTAGATAGAAATCTTATGAAAAATTTGAAAGATATGTGTTTCAGATGTATTTTTTGGCACTATTAGGTATGATAAAAAGATAAAGAATTTCATAAAAAAGGAAAATGTTTTATAGTGCTCCAAACTGATATTAATGTCTATTCACAAACTTGTTTTTTGATTAAAAAGTCTGTAAGTATCATCAGCAGCATTACAAGTGTGTATCAGTCTGTAACCACTAACGAAAAAACACAAAAATCAGAAAAATTTCAAAATAGCAAAATATTAAAAAAACAAAAAATTGCAAATGATTAACTACAAAAAGACATACAAGGAATCAACCTCTTGACGCCACTGGCGTCTATCTTGTTATCTATTTGAAAAGGCATTAGATTAAAAGATCAAATACAATTTTTCAGCTATTTTGGCGCTCCTTATTGGGTTCTAACGACATTCGGGTGATGGCGAGCCGTCTGGCAGTAGTTAGACAACAGGCGCCATATTTGATTTGGTTATTTACCAAAGGTGACGAAGGTAGGTCATAATCAGTTTCGGGCCGTATGTAAATGTGTGGGGTCATTTATAAAAGTGGCTTAGTGGTACATGTACCTAACAAAGATCTACTACGGTTGTCAGTCACGTAAATGACAAGAATGACTCGAAATACTAGGAACGATCCCAAATAGAGTTACGGGATTTCATCAATATGGTTCTCTTTTCACTCCGTCCTACACAATAGAAGGAATAGCTTGGTTGATAGCACAGTCGACTCCCGGACTCCCGATCCTAGGGTCGCGGGTTCGATTCCATCTCTCGATCGCATTTTTTTTCCACCTGCCCAGTGCTTCGTGTGGTACTTAGAAATATTTCATACTCAAAATAACGGTGGCTTTATTTCTAGTATTTTTTTTACTTAACTTTGCTAAAATGAATTGTTGGTCAAAACCGTTGATCCCAGAAAAGACGTCTGCCTGAATTGCCGTTCGCTATAAGGGCCGATGACTTTATGTTGGGCTTAGACTAAAAACAATCTTTTATCTTTGATTTATTATAATAAACATTTCCACAGTTAAGGCCGTCCAAAATAAAAACGCAAAATCTTTTTACGCATTTTAGGTCAGAATTAGCCGTCAAAAGTCCAAAATCCACGGTCAAAAAGCCTAAAACGCTAGTCAACAATAAAAACCCTCAACAAAAGTATAGTTTGTATGGTCATTTTATTCAAATGTTAGTTCACATTTCATAAATAGCAGTTGAAAATGTTGATGTGTCAACAAACTGAACCTCAAGCTACACCAGCTTTACCAAATAAGAGAGTGTTGATATATCAACAAAAAACCTGGAGTAAGAAATTTAGTGGGAAAATGTTGATGTATCAACAAACTATGTAACCTCAATCTGCACCAAATTAGAGTGTTGATGTATCAACAAAAACCTGAAGCGACGTCAAGAAGGGTGATGGCAAATTGTTCATATATCAACAAAATCAGCTTTAAGTTTTACCAAAATAGCAAGTGTTTATATATCAACAGAAAATCTTTAGCAGCATCATGAAAGTCAGTGGATGTTGATGTATCAACAAACTCAATCTCAAGCTTTACAAATTTGAGTGTTGATATATCAACAAAAACCTGAAGCAATATCAAGAAAAATCATTACAAAATTATTGATGTATCAACAACTTAACTCATCAATTTAGAGAGTGTTGATACATCAACAAAAACCTGAAATCACAACAAGAAATTCAGGCGGGAAATGTTGATGTATCAACAAAATCAACTTTAAGTTATACCAAAATAGAGAGTATTGATGTATCAACATGCAAGTCACTGTAAAATGTTGATGTATCAACAAAATCAACTTCAGGTTATACCAAAATAGAGAGTATTGATGTATCAACATGCAAGTCACTGTAAAATGTTGATGTATCAACAAAATCAACTTGAAGCTACACCAAAATAGAGTGCTGATGTATCATCATACAACTAAAACAACTTCAAGAAAGCTACTGGAAAAAATGTTGATGTATCAACAAAATCAACTTGAAGCTACACCTAAATAGAGTGCTGATGAATCATCATACAACTAAAGCAACTTCAAGAAAGCTACTGGAAAATGTTGATGTATCAACAAAATCAACTTGAAGCTACACCTAAATAGAGTGCTGATGTATCATCATACAACTAAAGCAACTTCTAGAAAGCTACTGGAAATATGTTGATGTATCAACAAACTCAACCTCAAGCTTTACAAATTTGAGTGTTGATATATCAACAAAAACCTGAAGCAATATCAAGAAATTCATTACAAAATTATTGATGTATCAACAACTCAACTCATCAATTTAGAGAGTGTTGATACATCAACAAAAACCTGAAATCATAACAAGATATTCAGGTGGGAAATGTTGATGTATCAACAAAATCAACTCCAAGTTATACCAAAATAGAGTGCTGATGTATCATCATACAACTAAAACAACCTCAAGAAAGCCACTGGAAAAATGTTGATGTATCAACAAAATCAACTTGAAGCTACACCTAAATAGAGTGCTGATGTATCATCATACAACTAAACCAACTTGAAAAAAGCTACTGGAAATATGTTGATGTATCAACAAACTCAACCTCAAGCTTTATAAATTTGAGTGTTGATATATCAACAAAAACCTGAAGCAATATCAAGAAATTCATTACAAAATTAATGATGTATCAACAACTCAACTCATCAATTTAGAGAGTGTTGATAAATCAACAAAAACCTGAAATCATAACAAGAAATTCAGTTGGAAAATGTTGATGTATCAACAAAATCAACTTCAAGTTATACCAAAATAGAGAGTATTGATGTACCAACATGCAAGTCACGGTAAAATGTTGATGTATCAACAAAATCAACTTGAAGCTACACCTAAATAGAGTGCTGATGTATCATCATACAACTAAAGCAACTTCAAGAAAGCTACTGGAAAATTGTTGATGTATCAACAAAATCATCTTAATGCTACACCAGAGTAAAGGGTGTTGATGTGTCAATATAGACCACAGGCAACATCAGGATAGCCAGTGGATAAATGTTGGTCTATCAAACTAGCTTCTCCAAAATATGAATTGTTGATAATTCAACATAAACCTGAAGCAACATTGAGCAACCACTAAACTGTTGCTGTATCAACAAAATCAACTTCAAGGTTCATCAGAATTGTGTTGATGTATCAATATGAACCTAAAACAAAATACTGAAAGCCATTGGGAAAATGTTGAGGCTTCAACAAAACTAGCTCCAAGCTAAACCAAAATAGTGTTGATGTATCGCTAGTAATGGACGGAACAATATGATCAATGTGATCCTACATCAAAAAGATCCAAGGTACATATAGATTTATCAAGATGTTTGACCTGAAACCACATCAAGCAAGTCAGGGGTCAATGTTGAAACCAGAATAACAGACTTTAAATTACAGTGGAAATGCTAGGAATACAGCAGTTCCTGTGGGTGTATTAACATGATGAACCTGAGGTGCAGAGTTGGTCTCTCAAGATTAAATTATACAAGTCAGTTCATATGTGCAATGTTAATGTTTCAAAATTAACATCGTGAGATCTAAGGAAAAGAGTGGAATAGACTAGATTTCAAACCTATTTAACTTGAAACTACATAAAAGATAATATTGATATATCCACATAATAAATTCCATTAATATGAATTTGTATCAACATTGAAGGTCCGAAACAATAGATGTCTGTGTATCAACATGATGTACTATATCAAGATATCAATATCTTGGTCACTTGTGTTCAAGCAGCTAATTTCCAGGATTTTGCTGAACTTGCTTATTGGTCTTGATGAAGAGGAAACCGGTGACTGTCCTTGTGACACGCTTCTTAGACTAGAAGAGCAATATCCCCAATGCTCACTATTGACTTTTGATTATCCTCCGTGAATTTGACTTCATATTTCCCTAAAAAATAAAAAAGTACAAGGATGCGTTTTATATGTTGCAGGTATGTGTGTAACACATGGATGAACATATTTCAAGTATTATTAGAAAAATCATTTAGATTACTACTGTACTCTTGATCTTGCAGAAAAAATATAATATCAATTTCGTTTATATGTGTTGTAATAAGTTTTTTAATAATTTGAACAGGCTGATATATGTGTATCTGAAATCATAGTTCAAGTGAAACAATTGTAATCATAATGGTCAACAATCTTTCTTATGCTAGTCTTTGTTTATTTATGAAGCTGTAAATAAGGCAATATTTAGTCTTGCACTTTTTTGGAGGTGGCTAAATGTGGTTGAATGCATATATATAAGTTTTCCTATCATAACCGAAGTAATAAGATCAGGGTTCTTAACTTGTAATTCAGAGGCTACGAAATAACTGTACTGTACTCACCCTCATCCTTGATGTTTAGTACTTTTGCCTTGTACCAATTCTGATCAGGGGACCATTTTGCGATGACCATGTCCCCCTTCTTGATATCCTGTAAAAATACATAAAAGAGCCTAAGTGCCATTTTGGAAATTGGACAGATTTACTTTACCTACAGATGTAGCTTTGATGGTTATCAGGGGATATAACACATGTACAAAATATGCGTTAAAACTAGATCAAGTGGAATATTGGTGACTGTATTCTGACTCTCAATCAGCAAGTTGCTAAAGATCCTTCTGAGACTACTGTATAGTCTTGGCAAAATGACGTAATTATTTACATGGAATCTTACAAGCAGTCCACTTATTTAATAAGATACCTATTTTTAAAGTTTCTAGTCCTAGATATGACTTTGAATTTAAATTATCTTATCTTCTAATGCATCTGTCAAAATGAGTGCTATGTATACAAGTAAAATTATTACTTTATGGGGGCTTCTGCTGATTTGATACTGTTTAAGCAGAGACCAAAGGATAAGGGCTGCCCCACAGCTAATCATTATTGCTACCAGTCAATAAAAGTACATTTGTATTTACCATTTTTTCCCTGATGGCACCAATTCTGCTTTCTGCTACCTGTCTCCTGTTCTTTTCTTCCTCTAATTCTTGCCATAGCTCATGATTTTCTGCAGTGAGCTTCTTTGTAGTAACGTCAAACTTCTTGTTAAGGGCCTCAAACTTCTCCTTTGTTGACTGAATGCTGGCCTTCAATTCTTTAATCTTTGCCTCTGACTGAAAAATAAAGCCATTTATTTGCAGTAAAGCTAGAATTAAATATGTTGTTATAGTCTATGGACAAATGAACTTTTTACAAAATGAAATTATCCAATCGCTTAAGACAGCAGGAAATAGATGTCCTTTTTGTAGGCGTTCAAAATGGAATACATTCCGAAACGATTTTCAACAGTAAAGTTACTTTTTAGTTCTGTCAGTCTGTAATTTAAAACATTCATCCTTCATTTAATTCATTATTATTGCTTTCTTCCTATCACATAAGCAGCAACACTAACCTCTTCGGCCTGCTTGATATTCCTATCATCAGCCGCTTTCAACTTCTTTTGTGTTGACTCCAACTGATCTTCCGATTCCCTTTTTCGTTTCGCTGTAGCATGTGCTCCACTGTCATCATTATCATCATCATCATCACCAATACTTTCTGAAGGACCTTCCAACCTGCTAAACAGATTAAAAATAGCAGTTAAAATACCTCAGTAACCTTGTTAAACCAATACAGCATCTTTGGACTGATGCTGAATCCTAGCAAAATGAAATTAATCAAGAGAATTTAATTAGAAATAGGAACAAATAGTATGACAATATTGAATTGAATTCATTTGCATCTGGGCTGTCTAAGATTAAATGTATTGCATTATTATAACAGGAGTATACATATATATGAAGAAAGAGAGAGAGAGGGAGAGAGAGAGAGAACATAAATGTCCAATTTCAATAATTGCCGTCACACTATGGAGGAATGTGACATTATATTACCATACATGGATATTATGTGCCAGCTTTATTGATAATATAATTTAATTCCATTATTGAAAGAAAAACACTCACCTTGATACCTCATCAGGTATTCCTCTTCTAAATTCATTTATAGATATCTTCCCCTCAATCAAAGTTCTGATGAGCAGTTCTTGTTCCTCGCTTCTCAAATGACTGTTTTTTCCCTTCGTCATGTTCTTGAAATGGTACGCCATCAGGTCCCCATTTCCTTGTCCATGAATTTCCTTCTTTTTCCAGGCGGTGAACAGATCAAGGAGGGCATCCCATACCTGTTGATGTATGAGCGCCACCTGCAAATGGTAGGCAAACATGCCATTCAATTTGCGCATGTCCTGAAATGTAAAAAAGAAAAATGTCATAAAAATTTCAAAATATATATTCTCCAAACTATAGTGTCACTTCACCAATTAATAAAGCTTTTTTAAACTTATGTCACTAATTATCATGAGCTATATAAAATTTGCAAAAAGCCTGGACAAGAAAAGACTGAAGTTTATCTTAAATAGATTCAAATGTAAAAGGTTGGAAACTAGACTGGCAGGCCCCTGTCATCATTAGTGAAAGAAAACTACAAAGTCAATGTCTATGCTATATCAAAGAAAATCTTAAGCCTCCTTACTTATTTTTCTTTTCTTTTTGGTTATGATTTATTTGTAGCATATAGAAAACATGGACATTAGTCTGGTCAATATGGTCAGTTTCCATCACATTTGAGAGTATGTAAGCAACTGTATATGGCATAATCATCAACTTACTTCCAATCCAAATACCTGTAGAAGGCATTGCTTCCACAACTTTTTGACCTTCTTGGTCTCTCTAAACACATCGGTGGCACACTCTTCAAGTAGGATCTGCATGTACATCTTCCGGAAAAGCATGACATAATCCTCAAAAGTTGTAGATTTGGCAACTTCCTGATTTCTGCAAATATATAAGAACAATATAATAGATTTAATTTTTCGGAATTATATATATATATATATATATATATATATATATATATATATATATATATATATATATATATATATATATATATATATATATGTATATACATATATATATATATATATATATATATATATATATATTCCTTCCTTCCATATATTATATATATATATATACATGTATATATATATATATATATATATATATATATATATATATATATATATATATATATATATATAAATATATATATATATATATATATATATATACATGTATATATATATATATATATATATAATATATGGAGGGAAGGAATATATATTTATTTATGTATATACATATATATATATATATATATATATATATATATATATATATATATATATATATATATATATATATATATATATATATATGTATATATATATATATGTAAATGCAAGAGTGAGTTGGAGTGTATCTATGTATATAGGTGAAAAGAGGAAGAAAGAGAGAAAGAAGGAGTGAGTTATGTTTTTTTGCCCTGTTTGCATTATCAGCCTAAGTTTGAGGGGGTCTTAGAACTATTTATAAATGTAATATTGCCTTTCATGTTTTTGTTAGTAAAGAAACTATTGTTATTTCATTCTTAGCGAAAGAGAGGGATTTCAATGGAATACTAACATGAAAGGCCATATGAAATGATTGAACAGATGCATATTAAAAACAATATATCAAAATAAATACCTGTTATGGTTGTAAGCTACATGAAGAGCCATATCCTGACTTAGATTAAAGTATAGTCGCACTACACATTGGTTCCTTTTGAAATCATTGTCAGGATCGTCATTCAGTTCCTGGATTGCAAGCCTGGTGTGGTTCCCGCCAATGACTTCAATTCTTGCTTTGCCAGGTAATTTGAGTAGGCTCAGGTCTTTTTTCGCGGGTTTTTGCCTTATGTTGCACGCCATCAGGGTGAAGAGAGCATTTGGTCTCTCCAACATTTCCTTCTTTAGCTGTTTGACATGCTCTACATCAGGATTCCTGAAGAGGTTGGTGTCGCAGGGCTCTACCAAATTTTCAACATGCACCTCAATATGGTCAGCTGAAAATAATAATAAAATCAAGCATTCAAATAACACTCAAATCTGACTAAATCCCCGGTGCAAAACATTTTAGTGGTGAAGCTTGTACATTATCACAAATGGCATAATTTGCACTTTTAAGTTGAAAGTAAAATGATTTTTATTCCCTCAGTCCAGGCGTTACAATGGATTTGATTAAAACTTTATGAACTTCTGATTTTTGCTCAGGTTTGCTCAATTGATCTGCTTTACTATCAAGTTGTGCATACTATTACTATTTTGAATACTTTGAAGTAAATTGAAAAAAGTAATTACCTAGCAGATGAGCTTTCAGTGCATCTTGAAGTTCACATTTCGAGGTTCCTGCGAAGTACATGAAAAGATTAGAGTTGTAAAAGACATGGCATATTAGTAAAGGTCATGGTTGGAGTTATTTTAAGGGCAGAGTGGAGACTATCTTTAAACACATGTTGTTGAGGTGTTATGACAAATTTTCAAGTAAGGCTAAACATACTACTACTGGTGTTAAAACTACATCCTCTAACTGTTGGCACCACCCAAAACGTTCTTCAGTGATATATAATCTAATTTCGTTCATAAGTAAGAGATTGTTCCGGGGAAATGACCATTGTATTAAGAATGGTTCAATTGATCTGACAATTTATATATCAGTTGTGCCACCAGCACCAGGGGGTATGCGTACTGCCAACTCAATAGCTAAAAAATGCACGATGCCAGCATGTATCATTGTGCGATCTTTTCAAAAGTTTTAATTCCAAAAGGATGACTTTCCTTAACTATGCTGGTCTAAATGAACTTACCATTGGCTTCCTGGCTATCATTTTCACTGAACTGAAACACATCTCGTGTACTGTGCTCTCCTGCATCAACAAAACATGGAGTAAGATCAACTGTACATAGGCAGATATTGAATGATTCTTTTTAAGAAAAACGAGATTGTGAAGAGTGTTGCACTATGGAGTCAAATAGGCCCAAGTTCAACATTATGGAACCTGTATTGGCATATCTTTGTGATTCATTTTCATGTTTTCATACCTTTTGGCCATAAGATATCTTAAGGGGATAAAAAAACAACTAAATAACCTAGACCATAAAATTAATTCAAAATGACCTTATCATTTTTTACTTTTTTTGGCATGCCTCTCTTTCAATTACAATTTCTCTGCTAAATTCATTGAAAATGAATAACACACTCTCATACAATTTTTAGAAGGGCGCTAAAGAATGCATTTGCTTAATAAGCTTTGACCTCATGTCAAATATGATGAAAATTAGAAGTTCATATTTCAGAGATCAATATACTCAACATTTAAAGGCATCTATGAGTTTAAAATATGATGGCCTTTATAATATGCCAATCTTTTAATTTGAAATAATCATAATTAAATTTTTGTCAATTTTGTTTTACACCATCTCCTTTTCACTAAAACATTGATAACTGTGTCAACCACAAGATGCACAGAGGTAAGCATTAAGTGCAAGGCTCTGCACACCCTGGAGCACTATTTGATATACACTGTCACCCTTAAAGATCATAATCAACATCCTCATTATCATGACTTACTGAAATGTCAATTTTGCAATGTCGTAAAGCATAATTACCTGGCATCCTATTAACCCATTTTACGAAGAGCCGGCGGGACTTCAGAAGTGTTGAGCAATACCCAGGAACTTCATCAGATGGTATGAATTGTGCGAGCCGGACAGTAAATGTTTCGTCTGTTGTTTCAACCTAGATTGATGAGTAAATCAATTATGAAAGTCATAGTTGCACATAAATATATGTGCCTCAGCAGTAAATTCGTTTGTATGCATATTTATAGAACTTTAATCCAAACCACACTTATCAGAATTAGGAACCCTTTTAGATAATGACTTCTGTGTGACAAAATAAATTGTTTGGGGAATTTCTTTTATTATGTGTTAGAAGGGGGTGGCCCCAGCCAACTGTGTTCACTATAGAGATAAGTCAGTATAAAAGTCATCTTTAGGCCAATTTATAAAACTTGAATCCAGACAATAGTACTTGAGATTAAAAACCCTATTAGATACTGACTTTGTGACATATTCAGTTTTCTGGCGCATCTCTGTAAATAGATGTTTGAAGGGGATGACCCTAGTCGAAAGGCTTCATTATAGAGAAAAATCAGTATTAAAGTCATCTTTAGGCCAACTTTAATCTGAACGAGACTAATTGGAATCAAGAACCCTATTATGAACTGACTTTGTGAATATTCAGTATGTAGGGGTATCAGGGGCAGGTTATTGTTGACACAACATCACGAAAGTCCATGAAAAATGTTGATGTATCAACAAAATCCACTTAAAGTTACACCAGTGTTGATATACCAAAAAGAATCATATCACACCAAGAAAACCATTAGAAGATGTTGATGTATCAACAAGAAATCAGCTTTAAGCTTTACCAAAAATGACTTTGTTGATACATCGACAATTTTCCACTGGCTTTCCTGATGTGTTGCTCCAGGTTTGTGATGGTGTAGCTTGAAGTTGATTGTGTTGTTACATCAACATTTTTTCAGTGGCTTCCTTGGTGTTGCTTCAGGTCTTTGTTGATATATCAACACTTTCTAATTTGGAGAAGCTTGAGGTTGAGTTTTTTTTCGATTCATCAACATTTTCCACTGGATTTCTTGAAGTGGCTTCAGATCTTTGTTGATACATCAACACTCTCTATAGGGTAGACCCATAAGTTATTTATAGATTGTGATGTCATCACTTGGTGGTGGTAGGACGAGGAGAGCCATATCTGTATGTAATGAGATGACCAGACAGGTTGTTTTTATCCAATATTGAGACTTTTTAGATACAATCTATTATTTTAATAAGCTGGTCAAGCTCTGTTTCTATGGTTCCTCTAACCATGACTAAATATTTACTGATAAAAAGGGTATACACAATGTAATTTTCATTCCATTCCCAAAATTTAGTCAAGATACAGAATAGTAGGAGAGCTGGATTCAAGTTTGTTCTCGGCAAAATATTGATATTTTGTTCCAAATGCAACTATATATGTAGTGATAACTTTGTTCAAGCTCAAAGGCCCATTGATCTATTCCAATTTATTTTAAATCATCATATCATCAATGACACCACAGCTATATAGATACTGTTCAAGGATTTATTTGAAGGGAGTTTGTACCACATGAGGAGGTTTGTTATAGAGGAGAACTAGATTGACTAAAAGCAAAGGATAAGAAAAGTAACAATTCTTAACAAGAAAAGAAACATTTTGAATTCTAAAAAAGGGGTTTCCTTGAACCACTTAAACCTCTTTTGTATCCACAAATGCATCAGGCACATAATTATTTCTCAACCTCATTTTTACAACAGAGGAAGTTCATTGAGTATCATATGCATGGACTTCTTGTCTATACTGACGTGACTCTGAAATAACTTTGAATACATTCTTTAAGGATGCCCGCACCAGTTTTATTTTCGATTGTTGAAGACGTCCCATTGTTGCGCATATTACGGGGTCAGGCATGAGTGACAAGAACGTCAGGGATGGATGGGACATTCATATCGCCGTAGCGCACTGTTAAGGGGTATAGGCTAACGTTTCTTCCTGCATACAAAAGCAACAAAACTTTCTATAATAAAACATGGACCTAAACCAATATGTGTGCGTGACAAGGGTGGATAGATTACGCTTTTATGCAGTGTTGTTCGCCATACAAATTAAGGTCTTCCGACACTTTTAGTAATTTGAGTTTAATTTTGCTGAAACTTCTTTTGAGTAAGGAACAAAGCACAGTGATCTTCAAAAACACCCTTTATTCATGGGCTCGTCGACTTCCCGTTTTTTCACAAGTATTTGAAAAAATGATGTAATTTATGTCATGAGCGTCTCATTACCCCGAACTGGTATAGTTCTTTGCTACTTTCATCGTTCAGAGATGCTGTAACTGCCTATTTGCCGAGTTTAATTTTCACCAATATTCATGTAAACTAACTTTAAAGTGCTCTTAACAAGAAGGCAAAAAGAAAATGACAGGTCTTTGGGTTAGTTTTCGCACCACATATGATTAAAGTTTATGAAATATATTTTTTGTGGGCAGATTTTCATAAAATGATACAGAAGATTTACCCAATTGGTTACGTATTTGCATTCTTATATAAGATATTGTTTAGCAAGGGAACCCCATTTTATACATAGATGACTGATCATACATATTTTCTGAAAATGTTTACAATCATTAATTACAAAGAAGATGAAAATCACTCTATCCCAAACATTCAGTGTTAGAACATGTCTTTTAGGATACGATTTAGAATGGGCAGGTATAGTCAAAATGTTATATATTTGATACAAGTCTGTTTATGTACCAATTTCTTTTCAAAACAGTGTCAGGTAAAATAGAATTGATTATTCTAGTTAGTCATAATGTCCAATACTCAATAGATGTCACCGTTAAAGAGTACATGTATTGTAGGGCCTTAACTACTAAAATGGTTAACGGTTTAAAGGATCAGAAAAATCGAGGAAGTACTAGTATAAGCATTTCATTGAGATGGGGCCGTATTAGACACCCGTTATTCGACAAGAAACAATAGTCTATTTGTTTTTTGGAACATCCCGAAGCAGAATCAGGGGTGTCTTAATATTTCATTTCTGAAGCACAGTTAATACGCCTTAGAACACAACGCTTTCTGGTGGCTGTGGTTCGATACAAACTGTTAATATTGTAACCTGGTTGCACTTCTATAATAGCCCTTATTGCAATGGTTAAGACCCAGAACATTCAATTGATATTTCTATTAAATTGAGTTCACTGGATGCTTAAATACAATTTGTATCGAAAGTGATTCAAGTGAAATATATAATAGGTTCTATTGGTTATGTTTAGCGAAAATTTCCCGGGTTAAACAGTACTTTTATTTTTGGCTTGTTGTGTGTTTTGAAGCCCGTGTCGCACGCTCGTCGTCATGAACAACACTGGCGACTCCAACAAAGGGAATTACCCTATAGTTGCCACGGGACATTTGCAAAAAAGCAAAAAGCGTGCCCTGTCACTCGCAGCTCTGTAGCAAAAAAAGTAACTCGGAACACCCCTATTATTTTTTGGTATACTGAAAGCAAATTTACGGAGCAAGAACATATCAAAAAATAAAAAAATTCTCTGGACTAATTTATTTTTTACAATTTACTATGTGAGACATAATGCGTCTTGGCAAGCGGGAACGACTCCAACAAAGGGATTTTCCCCCTATTGTTGCCACAACAATAGGGAAACAAAGGCAGCGTCATTGTCTTCTCATGTCTTAAAAAAGCAAAAAACGTACCCTTTCACCCATAGCTCTGTAGCAGAAAAAGTAACTCGAAACACCCCCAATTTTTTTTCGCATACAGAATGCAAATTTACAGGGCAAGAACATATCAAAAAATAAAAAAATTCTCTGGACTAAACTTTTTTTTACAATTCATTACGTTTGATAAATTGCCCTATATTTGTGTCCATTTTTAAGAAAAACGTGTTCATTTTTAATTCAACCCCTCCAGTTCAGTTTTGTGCTGTGCAGAAGATATTGTAAGGTTTAAAGTATAGTTTGCGCAAGCCTAAAGAGGACCTTCTCCATTAAATACATGCAAATTTGCGTTTATTAAGATTCACAATTTATTTTTCTGCACACGAACAACCCAGAATGAGCAGAAAATTAAAAGATGCATGACGTGACGGCCTTTTTTCTTTCACATGGCCACTTTTCAAAAATCACAAATTCGTCTCTAGCAAAAAAAATCGGCCAGACAGTCAATTTATTTTTACATTTCCTTTTGTTTTATCCCAAAGGGTATAACATATCCAAAAATTAGAAAATTCTGAGGACAAAAATAAAACTGGTGCGGGCATCCTTAAAAAGGTATACTAACTTATTCAACCTATATTGCATGTGATCACAAAGCAAAATCATCAATCCATTTCGAGTACCATTTAGTAAAACAAAAACATTTTAACAAATGAATTTTCAAGGGCAACTAGTGAAGTGTATTTTAACATGCTGTCAATGGAAAACAAACTCTGCTGACCAGTAACCTCCTTATCATCCAATTAAGAAGACAATGGGTACCCCTCAATTGTTGTCTTTACAGTCATTCAGAATGACATGCATCCCTCATTACCAACTAGAACATAACTATTCAGTTATGCAATATTGGGTTGAGCCTCCTAGGAGAGAGGGAGGAGGGAATCTCATTTCAAAGAACTCAGGATATATTCTACCATGGTGAATCTGACTAGTTTGAATTGTACTCATAATAAATATATATATATATATATATATATATATATATATATATATATATATATATATATATATATATATATATATATATATATATATGTATATATATATATATGTCTATACATCTATATCTATCTATCTATCTATCTATCTATATATATATATGGATATATATATATATATATATATATATATATATATATATATATATATATATATATATATATATATATATATATATATATATATATCGCATACATACATGTATGTGTATGTTCATGTGTGGTTACCACAGCAGAGTTTTTTAAAATTATGGTTAAAACTTAAGAGAACAATTTCCTATCTAAAGATTTATCATAATCATAACTTGCATTCCAAACAATAACAATAACAATTACTCTTAGATATAGCGCCCTTTCCACCTATAATGTACATACGTATTTAGGTCATTAATTGATCAAAGGGCCCACACACACACACATGTTCATTTAGTTATATCTGAGAGAATGCTAGAGAGCTCTACAGTCAGTGCTGTGAGTATCAGGGCAGCGCCAGAAATTAAAGAAGTTATACCACAGGCTTTAACTTCCTCTTGCTTCATTCAACAAGTGTAGAGAAACCAGGGCATTAACAAAAAGCATTGTAAACTTCACTGTTTGAAAGAACTTTCTGTGTTTCTTAATTTCTTTCATCATAGATGCCCATCTACCAGTGGATTCAAGATCTTCATATGTGACTACAATGGGGCTTTACATGAGCCGAAACTTCCTGTTTCTGCTTACAACAGGGGTTATAAAGTCATTTATGTCCCACCTAATACATTCACTATAGTAATTCAAACTTGAGAGGAAAGAAAACTGTGTATGTGCCATTAAATATGATCTCAGATATAACATCCCCTACTAGAGTTAACGCCCATCTCACTGGGAGCATGTCCCACAACCCCCTGAGACCCTGCTCAGTGACGTCACAACTAGCTAGTTCTGCATGTTGATGTATCAACAAAATCCACTTAAAGTTACACCAGAGTGTTGATATACCAAAAAGAATCTTATATCACACCAAGAAAGCCATTAGAAAAATGTTGATATATCAATGAAATCAGCTTTAAAGGAGCAGTCTTATCATTTTTAGTTTAGGGTTCTTTAGAAAGAGCGGATGTAATTATATAAGAATCAAATCTAACCTGGTGTGAAATTTGTTTTATCTGCCACTGTCGTTATCACTGGTGATTATAACCCTGGGTGTTAAGCACATTAGCATAATCATGGCTGCCTCCAGTAGGGTGTTTCTGGCTTTTAAAGTAGCATTTATCTCTGAACTAGGTACAATTGGGTAGGGGGTGGGTGGGGAACAGACTAGATACATGGTCAGAATTGAATAGAACCCTTATGTAAAATTGGTGAACTTCCCCTTAAAGCTTTACCAAAAATGACTTAATACATCAACAATTTTCCACTGGCTTTTCTGATGTTGCTCCAGGTTTGTGATGGTGTAGCTTGAAGTTGATATTGTCCCTCCCTATGTCAGCTCTCTTTTCACAGAGAGAGAATCTGAATACAGCCTTAGAAGGAACCACAATCTAATATTACCTCCATATAACACCATCTCCTTTGGAAAGCAATCAATTAGACATACTGGACCTAAAGTATGGAACTCCCTACCTAACAACTTAAGACAAACACAATCACTAAAAGAGTTCAGAAACCTAATCTCAACCTGGTCTGGAACTAACTGTACCTGCTCTCTCTGTTGCTATAAGTAATACCAGTAAATGAGCAAAAGTAATTGCTATTTTACTCAATAATCATAAACACATGTCCTGAAAGACTGAAGTTATTACTCATTGTCAATGAGTGTGTGCCAACTTACTTCCCCTCTACTTATCATTTATATTGCTGTTAAACCCTGTATGTTATATTTTGAATTGTTATTTCGTAGTCGGCCAAGAGCCCTGGCAGCTCGTGTTTACTATGTAAAATTATTACCGACATGAAATAAAGATTATCAATATATCTATAACATTTTTTCAGTGGCGTCCTTGGTGTTGCTTCAGGTCTTTGTTGATATATCAACACTATCTAATTTGGAGAAGCTTGAGGTTGAGTTTTTTTTCGATTCATCAACATTTCCCACTGAATTTCTTGAAGTGGCTTCAGATCTTTGTTGATACATCAACACTGTCTATAGGGTAGACCCATAAGTTATTCATAGATTGTGATGTCATCACTTGGTGGTGGTAGGACGAGGAGAGCCATATCTGTATATAATGAGATGACCAGACAGGTTGTTTTTATCCAATATTGAGACTTTTTAGATACAAAGTATTATTTTAATAAGCTAGCCAAGCTCTGTTTCTATGGTTCCTCTAACCATGACTAAATATTTAATGATAAAAAGGGTATACACAATGTACTTTTCATTCCATTCCCAAAATCTAGTCAAGATACTGAATAGTAGGAGAGCTGGATTCAAGTTTGTTCTAGGCAAAATATGGATATTTTGTTGAAAATGCAACTATATATGTAGTGATAACTTTGTTCAAGCTCAAAGGCTCATTGATCTATTCCAATTTATTTTATATCATCATATCATCGATGACACCACAGCTATATAGATACGGTTCAAGGATTTATCTGAAGGGAGTTTGTACCACATGAGGAGGTTTGTTATGGAGGAGAACTAGATTGACTAAAAGCAAAGAATAATAAAAGTAACAATTCTTAACAAGAAAAAAATCATTTTGAATTCTAAAAAAGGGGTTTCATTGAACCACTTAAAGCCCTTCTGTATCCACAACTGCATCAGGCACATAATTATTTCTTATCCTCATTTTTACAATAGAGGACGTTCTTTTCATGTTTTAGTATCATATGCATGGACGTCTTGTCTATACTGACGTGACTCTGAAATAACTTTGAATACATTCTTTAAAAAGGTATACTAACTTATTCAACCTACATTGCATGTGATCACAAAGCAAAATCATCAATCCATTTCGAGTACCATTTAGTAAAACAAAAACATTTTAACAAATGAATTTTCAAGGGCAACTAGTGAAGTGTATTTTAACATGCTGTCGATGGAAAACAAACCCTTATCTTCCAATTAAGAAGACAATGGGTACCCCTCAGTTGTTGTCTTTACAGTCATTCAAGATGACATGCATCCCTCATTAGCAACTAGAACATAACTTTTCAGTTATGCAATATTGTGTAGAGCCTCCTGGGAGAGAGGGAGGAGGGAGTCTCATTTCAAAGAATTCCGTATATATTCTACCATGGTGAATGTGACTTGTCAGATGTGTACTCATAATATATATATATATATATATATATATATATATATATATATATATATATATATATATATATATATATATATATATATATATATATATATATATATATATATATATATATATATCGCATACAGTTATGTATGTGTATGTTCATGTGTGCTTACCACAGCAGAGTTTTTTTGAAATTAAAGTTAAAACTTAAGAGGACAATTTCCTATTTAAAGATTTGTCATAATCATAACTTGCATTCCAAACAATAACAATAACAATTACTATTAGTCAGTATTAGATATAGCACCCTTTCCACCTATAATGTACATAAGTATTTAGGTCATTAATTGATCAAAGGGCCCAAACACACACGTTCATTTAGTTATATTTGAGAGAATGCTAGAGAGCTCTACAGTCAGTGCTGTGAGTATCAGGGCAGTGCCAGAAATTAAAGAAGTTATACCACAGGCTTTAACTTCCTCTTGCTTCATTCAACAAGTGTAGAGAAACCAGGGCATTAACCAAAAGCATTGTAAACTTCACTGTATAAAATAACTTTCAGTGTTTCTTAATTTCTTTCATCATAGATGCCCATCTCCCAGTGGATTCAAAATCTTCATATGTGACTACAATGGGGCTTTAAATGAGCCGAAACTTCCTGTTTCTGCTTACAACAGGGGTTATAAAGTCATTTATATCCCACCTAATACATTCACTATAGTAATTCAAACTTGAAAGGAAAGGAAACTGTGTATGTGCCATTCAATATGATCTCAGATATACCATCCCCTACTACTGTAAACGCCCATCTCACTGGGAGCTTGTCCCACAACCCCCAGAGACCCTGCTCAGTGACGTCACAACTAGCTAGTTCTGCATGTACCCTATTCATCTCTTTTATAAAGTGTAGTGGGGCGAGGTGCCTAGCCATCAGTCTTGAATATATAGAAAATCAGCACTTAAGTCATCTTTAGGCAAATTAAATAACCTTAGATCTAACCCACGCTGGTCAGAATTAAGAATTGATGTATCAACGAAATCAGCTTTAAGCTTTTCCAAAGATGACTTCGTTGATACATCAACAATTTTCCACTGGCTTTCCTGATGTTGCTTCAGGTTTGTGATGGTGTAGCTTGAGGTTAATTGTGTTGTTACATTCAGTGGCCTTTTTTGTGTTGCCTCAGGTCTTTGTTGATACATCAACACTTTCTAATTTGGAGAAGCTTGAGGATGAATTTTTTCGATTCATCAACATTTTTCACTGAATTTCTTGAAGTGGCTTCTGATCTTTGTTGTTACATCAACACTCTCTATTCATCTCTTTAATAAAGTGTAGGGGGGGGGGGGCGAGGTGCCTAGCCATCAGTCTTGAATATATAGAAAATCAGCACTAAAGTCATCTTTAGGCAAATTAAATAACCTTTGATCTAACCCACACTGGTCACAATTAAGAATTGAATATATATTGACTTTGTTACATATTCCATTTTCTGGCACATCGCTTCAATCAGGTGTTGCAAGAGTGCGAACCTAGCTATTAGGCTCCTGTATAGGAAAATAATCAGCACAAAATTTATGTTGAGGCACATTTATAAAATTTAATATACTGAGTTTGTGACATACTCAGTTTTCTGGCACATCTCTTGAATCAGGTGTAGGAAACTGGCAAACCAAGCCATTAGGCTCCAATATAGAAAAAAATCAGCACAAAACTCATGTTTAGGCCCACTTATGTAAGTTAAATCTAAACCATATTAAATGGAATTAAGAACCCTATCATATACTGACTTTGTGACATATTCAGGTCTGTGGCGCATCTCTGTAAATAGATGTTTGAGGGGGTTGACCCTAGTCAAAAGGCTTCATTATAGAGAAAAATCAGTATTAAAGTCATCTTTAGGCCAACTTATTAAACTTTAATCTGAACGAGACTAATTGGAATTAAGAACCCTATTATGAACTGACTTTGTGAATATTCAGTATGTAGGGGTATCAGGGGCAGGTTATTGTTGACACAACATCACGAAAGTCCATGAAAAATGTTGATGTATCAACAAAATCCACTTAGAGTTACACCAGAGTGTTGATATACCAAAAAGAATCTTATATCACACCAAGAAAGCCATTAGAAAAATATTGATGTATCAATGAAATCAGCTTTAAGCTTTACCAAAAATGACTTCGTTGATACATCAACAATTTTCCACTGGCTTTCCTGATGTGTTGCTCCAGGTTTGTGATGGTGTAGCTTGAGGTTGATTGTGTTGTTACATCAACATTTTTTCAGTGGCTTTCTTGGTGTTGCTTCAGGTCTTTGTTGATATATCAACACTTTCTAATTTGGAGAAGCTTGAGGATGAGTTTTTTCGATTCATCAACATTTTCCACTGAATTTCTTGAAGTGGCTTCAGATCTTTGTTGATAGATCAACACTCTCTATTCATCTCTTTAATAAAGTGTAGGGGGGGGGGGGGGGGGGGGTAGGGGCGGACAAGGTGCCTAGCCATCAGTCTTGAATATATAGAAAATCAGCACTTAAGTCATCTTTAGGCAAATTAAATAACCTTTGATCTAACCCACACTGGTCACAATCGGAGTGGGTCTAATGGTCTTTGTCATTGGTATTTTATGCATTGTGCCTATCTGATTTACTCAATACCGCATGATATGTGCCTGCTCTATCTGCTGTCATTCTTCTGACTAACATATTAACCTGTGTGTGGTGTGGTATAAAAACATTAAACAATTTTCATGTTCTATATACGAAATTGTAGGGAATACTATTCCACTATTCCCTTAAACTTTCTAAATACTTTCCACTTCTTTGTATGAACTGATATTGAAGTTTTCTACCAAGAAACATCCATCAAAATTCAACTTTTAAGTCTTCTTCACTTATATTGTGAATTGATGATGTATTAACTATTAAGTTATTCATTTTTTATAACTATCAGTCCCTTATACATTTCAATGGGATCTTCAGAAATGTATGGGTTGAATGAATACAAGGTAAAAAGAAAAAAGGGAACTAACCAGTTACCATAGTACTGGACCTACCGTATTACTACGCGTACACCCCGCACCCCCTAAATAATATGCATCCCCTCCCCAAGTCCCTTTCCCGTATGTAGAAAACAATTCCCCGTTTATAATACGCAGGGGGAGTTGGCCATTAAGTGCAGAGAGCTATATGTCTGCCCTGGTCTTTCAGCTGAGAGGAGCGAGTCTAGGACAAATAAACAGGGCAGAATCATTACAATTTGATAAGGGTAAATTGTAATTTATACTGATTGGTGCCCATTTGTTGACTTCACCCGTCAAAGGTCGAGATGAGAGCAGACACCAGGTCGTGCCAACTCTGCCCCCCCAGGCTTATCTGTATCAATTTCAATTCACCCTTCCCAGCCCCTGTTATCCCCTAATTATGACGTAATCAAAATCCAAATATGGATGGATATGACGTCCTTTCCTCCTGGGGGTACTTAAATGGTATTTCCCAACCCTGCCTCATGGCATTGATGTAAAAAAGTTATGGTATATGTACCCGTTGATAACACGCACCCCCTCCTTGACATAGGTGCTGCACTGTATAAAGGTGCGGTGTGTATGCAGGGTAATAAAGTACCAGCTAAACCGGTAATAAGATATCTCTGCTATAGGCAGGAGAGATACACTGAGCACTCTTGGGTTTTAGACTGAGTGCAGGCTGCCAAATGAGAGCAATTAGCAAGACTCTGAACCTGTTACAGAACAATGGTTCAAGATGTATTCTGAGCAGCCAATAGCAACATACATGCAGAGCCAACTTTATCAAAGTTAGATGAACCCACCCAACTTAGACTGGGTCTTAACTCTGTCACCTGATCCCGCTGTTACCTGGTCTAGGGGCATATCAGTATAATTTAAGTCCAATTTCATCAAATGAGTTAGAATTTTTAAAGAGAAAAGTACCTGACTTTTTTCTCCATAAGGCCAATCCAAGTCAGTTTTTGGGCAAATTCAAAAAAATAAAATTCAAGAATTACTAATTTTTCTAAATTTCACGCCGACACAATTCTGAAAAAACTACCTACTCATACACAAAAAGGCCATATTCAGGCCACAATATTTAAAGAAAGCATTCAAAATAAACTTAAGTGTCCACCGGACAGACTCAGAGAATTTTGAAATTCTTTTTGGAGCAAAAAAATTCTGTAAGAATGGTCAGTCAAAAATGCATTTTTGCCAGGGGTAGTTATAGAGGGAATGATATCACAGATAAATTTGAAGGTAACGGGCCCATAAATGATGACAGAAGCTCCAGTTCAAAACGCTATTCATTTTGTTTTCTGTTTTGTTTTTTTTTCAGTTTTTTACCCAAGAAATCTTGCACCCAGCTGTGAGGGTACTGTTGTAATGTTTAATGTATTCCTCATAAGGAGACCTTTCAGGCAATATATACTTAGGAAATTCTGAGATTAGGAAATTCACCCATAACCTACCTTAGATTTTATGTGAGGGTGCAACTAAAATGCCAATCTTCAATATTCCCTCCAAATAGAAAATCAAGGCAATAGTATTGTGGTTAAATCTCCCATCATCCGAAAATATGAATGGTGGGGACATATATAGTGCTGAAAACAGTTAGCTAAGCCTTGGTTGACAAACGTCCATCAAAATGAATAGTCTAGTGGTCCACCAGAAAAACTAGTGGTCCATATCTCTTTGATAACAAAAAGGGTAGCAAAAAGCCATTTCGTAACTGAACATTCAAGGTTAATTGTGCTCAGTTTATGAATTGTGACAGTTATAATATAATGTAGAAGAAATGTGAAACTGGATGTTATGCTTACTAAATCAATGTGATCTGAATATTTAGCGGACTTTTTGGGCAAGTAAGCATAGACTTTTACTAGCCAATTCAAATTTTTGGTAGAAAGAGACCGGTGGGCTACTGTCTATTTTCACCTCTGGGCAAGCTTCCCCAAATGCCTCAATTTCCTTATTTCCTAGTCCCTGAAAAGTTGCAATTCCCTTCAGTTAGCCTAAACTAGACGTGTTATGACCCTAAAGCTGAGCTCATCATGTACCCCGAGGGGAGGAGCTTACGAGGCAGCGAACTGCAGGCATCCAGTTTCCACAGAGACTTACCACATGGGTGTTGACATCCGCTAGTGATTTAAGAGGCCTCGTCTCATTATACAAGGGTCCATTATTTAGAATGAGATCTTTATTCAGTCAGATTCACTGTACGCCTATTAAGGATGGCAACCATTCCGGCAATTACCAAAATTCCTGTTAACCCATTTATATCTACAGTGTACACACAGTCTGACTAATTTTAAAATTTGAAAAGAAAATGTAGAGATTTTAAGACCCAACTGGAGCAATAACTTTCAGTGTTTTTGTTATGTCGCTCTGACATCAAAATATTTACCTATATGATAGACCATGAGTTTGAAATTATGGTTAAAACTTAAGAGAACAATTTCTGTAACTGTGACTGTACCTGCTCTCTCTGCTGCTATAAGTAATACCAGTAAACGAGCACAAGTACATGCATCTGCTATTTTACTCCAAAATCATAAACTTATGTCCTGAAAGACTGAAGATATTACTCATTGTCAATTAATGTGTGCCAACTTACTTCCCCTTTACTTATCTTTTATATTGCTGTTACATCCTGTATGTTATATTTTGAATTGTTCTTTTGTAGTCGGCCAAGAGCACTGTCAGCTCGTGTTTACCTTGTAAAATTATTACCGACTTGAAATAAAGATTATCTATCTATCCTTAGTAGATATCGGGACCTTCCATATATACATCCATACATAATTATAAATGTAGGGGGCTAGCATTCACCTACGAGCTATAGTGGCCTAGTACATAAATGTCCCCACCCTGACTACCAAGTCAATGTCTGCGCCAACCAAAATATGGTATTAATCAATCAGGTATACATTTTGAAAGAGTTTATTGCATTTGGAAGAAATCGTAAAAAAATGCTAGGAAATGGCTTCAATTGGATATTTCCCAATCCTACCCCCATCTGCCCCAGCCCCAAAATTATGCGCCAGGAAAACAACAACTGTTTTTTTCTATAACGGTCTATCATTATTGTGACATTATGAAAAATGTCAGAAACCATTTTGATTTTCATATTTAGAGCCCTTAAGATGTTATACATAGTTGAAAATGGGTGTGGCTATCGCCCCTATCCCCCCCCCCCCCTCCCTTGACTACCATGTCAATGTCTGAGGCAACCCAAATATGGTTTTAATCAATCAGGCACACATTTTGAAAGGGTTTATTACATTTTGAAGAAATCATGAAATGCTAGGAAATGGCCAAAATATGGATATTTCACGCCTCTACCCACCCTCTGCCTCCCCCCCGAAATTCTGCGCCAGGAAAACCAACAACTATTTTTTTTCTTCAGGGGTCTATCATCATTGTGAAATGAGATTTTCATATTTAGAGCCCTTAAGATGTTATACATAGTCGGAAATGGATCGGGCTCTTGCCTCTATCCCCCCCCCCCCCACCCACTCTGACTACTAAGTCAATGTCTGCGCCATCCCAAATATGGTTTTATACAATCAGATATACCTTTTGAAAGAGTTAACCATTAAAGATACTTCACTACAATAATTTATATTCGGAAGAAATGAAAATGCTAGGAAATGGCCTAAATCTGGATATTTCCCGCCCCTACAGCCCCTCTGCCTCACCCCTATAATCCTGCGCCAGGAAAACAACAACTGTTTTTTCTTTAAGTGTCTATCATTATTGAGACATTACAAAAAAAGGTCAGAAACTCTATTGATTTTCATATTTAGAGCCCTTCAGATGTTGTACATAGTCGAAAAGGGGTGTCGCTCTCGCCCCCCCCCCCCCCACCTCCCACCCATGACTAACATGTCTATGTCCGTGCCAACCTAAATATGGTTTTAATGAATCAGATATACCTTTTCAAAGATTTTATCACTACACATACTTCACTGCACTACTTTATATTCGGAAGAAATCATGAAAAGTGTCTATCATCATAGTGACATTGTGAAAAATGTCAGAAACCATTTTGATTTTCATATTTAGAGCCCTCAAGATGTTATACATAGTTGAAAATGGGTGTGGCTATCGCCCCTATCACCCCATCCCCCCTTGACTACCAAGTCAGTGTCTGAGGCAACCCAAATATGATTTTAATCAATCAGGTATACCATTTGAAAGAGTTTATCACCAGAGATACTTCTCTGCACTGCTTTGAATTCGGAAGAAATCATGAAAATGCTAGGAAATGGCGTAAATTTGGATATTTCCCGCCCCCAAACCTCACCCCCACCCTACCCCCCACCCTGACTACTACCAAGTCAATGTCTGTGCCAACCCAAATATGGTTTTAATCAATCAGGTATACATTTTGAAAGAGTTTATTGCATTTGGAAGAAATCGTGAAAATGCTAGGAAATGGCTTAAATCGGATATTTCCCAACCCTACCTCCCATCTGCCCCACCCCATAATTCTGCGCCAGGAAAACAACAACTGATTTCTTTTCTTTAACGGTCTATCATTATTGCGACATTATGAAAAATGTCAGAAACCATTTTGATTTTCATATTTAGAGCCCTTAAGATGTTATACATAGTCGAAAATGGGTGTGGATATCGCCCCTATCCCCCCCCCCCCTCCCTGATTACCAAGTCAATGCATGTCTGCGCCAACCCAAATATGGTTTTAATCAATCAGGTATACATTTTGAAAGGGTTTATTGCATTTGGAAGAAATCGTGCAAATGCTAGGAAATGGCTTAACTTGGATATTTCCCAATCCTACCTCCCATCTGCCCCACCCCCATAATTCTGCGCCAAGAAAACAACAACTGATTTTTTTTTCTTTAAGAATCTATCATTATTGTGACAAAATGACATATGTCAGAAACCATTTAGATTTTCATATTTGGAGCCCTTAAGATGTTATACATAGTCGAAAATGGGTGTGGCTATCGCCCCTATCCTCCCCCCCCCCCCTTGACTACCAAGTCAATGTCTGAGGCAACCCAAATATGGTTTTAATCAATCAGGCACACATTTTGAAAGGGTTTATTACATTTTGAAGAAATCATGAAATGCTAGGAAATGGCCAAAATATGGATATTTCATGCCTCTTCCCACCCTCTGCCTCACCCCCGAAATTCTGCGCCAGGAAAAACAACAACTATTTTTTTCTTTAAGGGTCTATCATCATTGTGAAATTATGAAAAATGTCAGAAACCATTTTAATTTTCATATTTAGAGCCCTTAAGATGTTATACATAGTTGAAAATGGGTGTGGCTATCGCCCCCACCCCCCCCCCCCCCCCCGCCTGACTACCAAGTCAATGTCTGCGCCAATCCAAATATGATTTTAATCAATCAGATATACCTTTTTAAAGAGTTTATCACCAGAGATACTTCTCTGCACTACTTTAAATTCGGAAGAAATCATGGAAATGCTAGAAGAGCCCTATTTTTTGGAAATCTATTAGGCTTAGTGTCCGTGTGTACGAGTGTAGACAGTGATAAAAAAGTTTTGGTTTGGGTTTAAGTGATGTCTTTTATCATTAGACGGATTTCGGACTTTAAAAGAAGAAAAGTCGGCGTACCTAGCCACTCTAGCCATGTCTTGGCTTTGTGGCGTAATATCGTCTAGTATTAACAATCAGAACAAAAACATATAGAAACACAGAATAGGAAGATTGTTTATGGCACTTGACATGTGGAGAATGTGAAGTTCAATTACTGAATTAGGGAAATATGGAGTTTTTTTTCAGAAGGGCCCAATGAGTAATCGGCCGTTTTTGCGATCGCCCATTCAGGTAGTCGGCGATTTTCGGATCGGCGATTTTGACCTATAATCGAAACATAGCATTGAAACTTTATCATATACTGACTTAGTTTTCTGGCACATCTCTATGATTTGGAAATAGGACAAGACCATTTTGCGCATTGAATGGAGCCTACCAATCAGGCCTGCCATGGATGCTCTCCATTTGCCAGGTATTATCCAGGAAGAGCCCTCAAAATAGAACCTATTGTTAACCCCTTAACCTCTGAAGTGTACACATGGTCGGAAGGATACATTTCAAGCAGTGTAATATATAAAAAATAACTCACCTTGAAAATTTCCTTTCCTATAGTTTCCAAATTAGTTAGGGTGCCCTTGTCCTCCTCATCAATAACCAGCGTAAGTCCTTCAGTGCATTTCTTGACGCTCCATGTTGTTGTGGTAATTTCCATGATGATGATGTGTCTTTCTTCGTAGCTGGCAGGTTTATGACTGTCTTGGTCACGGAAGAGGCCCTTATGTATGCACGTAACCTTCAGTTCCCACTGACCCTGGTTGGTCTAGATCAGGTTACCACCCCCAGTGTCACAATACGGGATGGACACATGCGGTGGACACTTCCCCCGGGTACCATCAGTCATTATCATCCCATGAGGTATACGCGATTTGAAACAGATGATTTAGGATATGGATAACAGGCTGTACTTCACTTTGAAATGGGGTGTAACGAATTTCCCACCGGCTCCTACCCTGTTCATTTCGTTCATCACACACCACACATCCCGTGCATTGAGTTGCATGTAAACAATTCTTAACAATAGTACTAATAGTAGTAGAAGTAGAAGTAGTGGTAGTGACAGCAACATATATGTATATATATATATATATATATATATATATATATATATATATATATATATATATATATATATATATATATATATATATATATATATATATATATATATATATATATATTGATATATATTGATATATATATATATATATATATATATATATATATATATATATATATATATATATATATATATATATATATATATATATATATATATATATATATATATATATTGATATATACATACATACGTACCCTCACATCAGGGTGTTTTCCAACAGAACTGACATCAACAGTTAATATATATATATATATATATATATATATATATATATATATATATATATATATATATATATATATATATATATATATATATATATATATATATATATATATATATATATATATATATATGTATATATATATATATATATATATATATGTATATATATATATATATATATATATATATATATATATATATATATATATATATATATATATATATATATATATATATATATATATATATATATATATATATATATATATAGCGTGTGATGGAAATATAGATGAATTTAGTACATGGATACATGGATAGAGAGAAAGACAGGTAGATCGAGGATGGGTAATGCAGCGTGAGGTCCCGAGTTGCTGCAGGAGGGGTGGGAGGCTCACAGGATCTTGAAATGGGACATCATGTGTATGTGTGTGTGTGTGTAAAGAGAGAGAGAGAGAGAGAGAGAGAGAGAGAGAGAGAGAGAGAGAGAGAGAGAGAGAGAGAGAGAATGCTACGAATCGTAGTTATTCATGTTGTTAAAAACGGTTTTCCTGCCCCAATGCAAAGAAATACATCCCTATGTCTACTACTCTCAGCTCAATGTAATGAGTGTACGTCAGTGTTATCTTTATTTATGTCATGGAGTGCTCGAGATTTCGTAAAAGGTACGGTTTACTCGCAACTACATACCTATGGGGCGCCGTTTGTAACATCTTTAATTCTGTAGATGTCTTACAATTCTGTCGACATAATCGTAAGAAATCAACACAATTATAGATGTTACAAACGGCGCCCCATACATATCAGAGACACTCAGTATTCTCGCTCACTTTAAAGTGAGCAGAAACGTGTATTTAACGGTGACCCTAGGTTCAGGTGCATGTAACTTGGATTTTGGTTATCACATTCCCATGGTGCCTATTTGTGCGAGGTATGTGAGGTTCTCTGTACTTTGTATAGGCCAAATAATCAAAGAAAAGCAGAGTACAGGAAAAGCTGTGACAGATATGGTCAGATCTAGTTTTAGTTTCAGTGGTAACTTGATTACCGTTTCGATATCTTAAATCAAAAGTATATGAACAGAACTTTATTTAGATAATTAGTACAAAAGTGCAAACATTTTTATTAGAGAGGGGGATATTGTCCTGGGGGACATTTGGAAGGGGGGATTTTGTCCAGGGGGATAATGTCCAGGGAATATTGTCGGCGGGGATACTGTCCTGATACCATTCATTAGGTAGCTTAGGGGATTATTTCTCGTGATTCATCAACTGCCCTACCCTCTTTAATACGCTTAGCTTTGAAAAGTTTAAAACAAAACCATTAACGCTTGATAACCGAAATGCATGTGTAAAACGACCATGTTTTAGGAAATTTAATACGGGGTAAAGAGCTCAATTCTGTGCAATTGTGTGATCTTTCAAGATCAAATACTTCTATGTTCAGCATATTATGAAATTCTTGACTCTTGGCTAGAAAATTAATTTGTTCTTGAGGAATGGTGGATGATTTTTGAAAGTTGGCAAATCAGTACTTAGCTAATCTGAAGATGTCTGACCAAGTTATAAAATTCATACCTGTTAATATTCAACCATCCAAAATCAGGAGATTTCACGCAGTTCCAATCCTGGCCACCAGGGTTAGGTTAGTTTATTAGTTTAGGAGTGGGCTATTCTATTTTACAGGTGTTGGCAAATTGATAACCATACAAATATGATTATGCAAAAACTTTAATTTTATGTAGCAGATCACACTTGCAGCATGATGACAGATTCCCAGTTATGAAAAACACACAGAGATTGCTTTTGAACTGAAAATATCATAATAGTCCATGACCCAGAGGGTTGGTCATTATCATAACGGGGAGGGGGGGGGGGCAAATTCTTATTAATGTTTTTGAATTCCCCATATTCTCAGCTTCATGATATTTCAGTAACCAATATTTTACAAATCAGACCTTTACTCTTTTCCCAGGTGAACTTAGCTTTACATATTTACACGGTCAATAAATTGCTTTACTCACTACCCATATTCCTAATACCGAGCGAAGCTCGGATAATGGTAATGCACGCCCAGCACAGGAGAATACCTACCTCACTCCTGTCACTACGATGGCCTTCAAAATCCATCGGCCAGATTTTCGTGCGGTACTAGTGGCGCCACCACGGTACTACTGAAACTTTTTTGTGACCGTAACTCCTCCGAAACGGCTGCAAGCCTGATGCTGAGGCCTTGCATTTCGATTAGTGGGGGGCTTAAGTTTTGCGATAGCAAGGTTTGAAGTAAATAAATGTTTTTGTGAAGGTTTTTTGTTTTGAATGAAGATCTAAACTAAACTTAGCATGAGCACATTGTTCTACTACTACTACTATTACTACTACTACTACTACTACTACTACTACTACTACTACTTCTTCTTCTTCTTCTTACCGTTATTTATTATCATAATTTGATAATCGTATTTCCCCCTTTACTACTACTACTACTACTACTACTACTACTACTACTACTACTACTACTACTACTACTACTATCATGAATACTGCTACTACCACCCAAATGCAACTGGCTACGAGTACTAGCACTAGTGCTAGTACGTCTACTACTACTACTTATTCTAGTAGTAGAAGTAGTAGTAGTAGTAGTAGTAGTAGTAGTAGTAGTAGTAGCCCGTTGTATTTGGGTGGTAGTAGCAGTATTTATGATAGTAGTAGTAGTAGTAGTAGTAGTAGTAGTAGTAGTAGTAGTGATATCCTATGTCTGACTATTGAGTGCATACTGGTTTTAAACTTAAAGCATATTTGTAAAATCGTCCTTGTTTTTCTAATCAACAACACAGAGCGACAGTTGTTTGTATTACCACTTATTGTATAACCAATATATATATTCTAGTAGTAGTAGTAGAAGTAGTAGAAGAAGTAGTAGTAGTAGTCGTCGTCGTAGCCCGTTGTATTTGGGTGGTAGTAGCAGTATTCATGATAGTAGTAGTAGTAGTAGTAGTAGTAGTAGTAGTAGTAGTAGTAGTAGTAGTAGTAGTGATATCCTGTGTCTGACTATTGAGTGCATACTGGTTTGAAACTTAAAGCATATTTGTAAAATCGTCCTTGTTTTCTGTGTTTTTCTAATCAACGACACAGAGCGACATTTGTTTGTATAACCACTTATTGCATAACCAATCCAATATGTAATGCTTTATTATTTCATCGTCATCTAAATTCTTGAGTATTTACAACTGTACATTTGAAGATGTATGATTTTGTATTTACAACATATACATTCAATAAACATACATACATCAATTGTAAGGGCGGGGGTTAAGCCTTTAAGACCGAGCCAATAAAAGGGAATAACATACCAAATGTTTTATTTCTACCATTTCTTATTCTTAACTATGCTATGGTTTAAATGAGTTATGAATAGGGATGTACTAAGCGGCGGCAGATGGAGAGGGTTAGAGTATACCTATACCATTGACTATTTCCTACAGGCTAGCAATGTTCCATATCCCCTATTAACCAATCAATCAATCAATTCTTGGTATATCTCACGCTCATAATTTGTCTAACTAAAACCACATTGATTGGTATCACTACTCCAGCTACTACTACTACTACTACTACTACTACTACTACTACTACTACTACTACTACTACTACTACTACTACTACTACTACTACTTCCCCATGTTTTTAAATAGTGACTAACGTTTTTGTCTTATCGCACAAGTCAGGGTCTGTGGTGCTTTTGACAACTTACAAGGTGTTACGAAATATTCGAGGGAGTGTAAATAGTAGTGATCTGATAAACAGTTCCCCTTATTTTCTCCAACTAATCGTTCACCTGAAAGGTTTTCTCAAAGGTGTAAGCCAGCTTTTGGCCGCTACCAACATTGGGTCGGGTATTTAGTGAAAGTGGCGGTATTCACATGATGCTTTGTATAGTTCTTTCTGGCGCAAGAATATCATGCAAATCTAACATAACAACGCTACATCTCTTTTACAGTGATTTTCGGCGGGTTAAATCCGATTTCATCCACCATCATCATACTACTACTACTACTACTACTACTACTACTACTACTACTACTACTACTACTACTACTACTAATACTACTATTTCTTCTACTTCGTCTTACCTTTACTAATTATCATAAATTGATAATCGTATTTCCCCCTTTACTACTACTACTGCTACTACTACTACTACTATCATGAATACTGCTACTACCACCCAAATGCAACTGGCTACGAGTACTAGATCTAGTACTACTACTAGTACGTCTACTACTACTACTTATTCTAGTAGTAGTAGTAGTAGTAGTAGTAGTAGTAGTAGTAGTAGTCGTAGCCCGTTGTATTTGGGTGGTAGTAGCAGTATTCATGATAGTAGTAGTAGTAGTAGTAGTAGTAGTAGTAGTAGTAGTAGTAGTAGTAGTAGTAGTAGGAGTAGTAGTAGGAGTAGTAGTAGTAGTAGTAGTGATATCCTGTGTCTGACTATTGAGTGCATACTGGTTTGAAACTTAAAGTATATTTGTAAAATCGTCCTTGTTTTTTGTGTTTTTCTCATCAACAACACAGAGCGACATTTGTTTGTATAACCACTTATTGTATAACCAATCCAATATGTAATGCTTTATCATTTCATCGTCATCTAAATTCTTGCGTATTTACAACTGTACATTTGAAGATGTATGATTTTGTATTTACAACATATACATTCAATAAACATACATACATCAATTGTAAGGGCGGGGGTTAAGCCTTTAAGACCGAGCCAATAAAAGGGAATAACATACCAAATGTTTTATTTCTACCATTTCTTATTCTTTACTATGCTATGGTTTAAATGAGTTATGAATAGGGATGTACTAAGCGGCGGCAGATGGAGAGGGTTAGAGTATACCTATACCATGGACTATTTCCTACAGGCTAGCAATGTTCCATATCCCTTATTAACCAATCAATCAATCAATTCTTGGTATATCTCACGCTCATAATTTGTCTAACTAAAACCACATTGATTGGTATCACTACTCCAGCTACTACTACTACTACTACTACTACTACTACTACTACTACTACTACTACTACTACTACTACTACTACTACTGTAGTAGACGAAATTGCAATGTATATTCAAAGTAGTGCCCAGGGGAATATTTATTCTAATAAACCTATCTTTATTTCTAAATGTTCTCCAAGTAGTTCACACACTCCGCGCATGTCTAAGTCTTTTCATTTTGATATTCCTGTATTTAGTTTGACATGATGTACCCATGTGTATGTAGATGGTGGGGTAGCTTCATACTACTTTCAACTCCTTTCATCTCCACTCCTATCACCTTGTATCGGTCTTTCTCTGGATTGTGAAGTCCTGGAGAACAGACACTTGTTTAAGGAGCACAGCAATACTTGGTGCATGCTGCGAGACTCTGGGTTTATACACTGTCTAACATATCGGCATTCTTAGTAATGATAAACACCTAGAATCAATCAAAATGTGGTATTAATAAATGGAGTATAAGCGTTTTATAATACAATAAGTTGTATTTCTCATAAATGCAATTGAAACATCGAGTAGTCTTATTTGATCATGCTTCCCCATGTTTTTAAATAGTGACTAAAGGTTTTGTCTTATCGCACAAGTCAGGGTCTGTGGTGCTTTTGACAACTTACAAGGTGTTACGAAATATTCGAGGGAGTGTAAATAGCAGTGATCTGATAAACAGTTCCCCTTATTTTCTCCAACTAATCGTTCACCTGAAAGGTTTTCTCAAAGGTGTAAGCCAGCTTTTGGCCGCTACCAACATTGGGTCGGGTATTTAGTGAAAGTGGCGGTATTCACATGATGCTTTGTATAGTTCTTTCTGGCGCAAGAATATCATGCAAATCTAACATAACAACGCTACATCTCTTTTACAGTGATTTTCGGCGGGTTAAATCCGATTTCATCCACCATCATACTACTACTACTACTACTACTACTACTACTACTACTACTACTACTACTACTACTTCTTCTTCTTCTTACCGTTACTAATTATCATAAATTGATAATCGTATTTCCCCCTATACTACTACTACTACTAGTAGTAGTAGTAGTAGTAGTAGTAGTAGTAGTAGTAATAGTAGTAGTAGTAGTAGTAGTAGTAGTAGTAGTAGTAGTAGTAGTAGTAGTACTACTACTACTACTACTACTACTACTACTACTACTACTACTACTACTACTACTACTACTACTACTACTATCATGAATACTGCTACTAACACCCAAATGCAACTGGCTACGAGTATTAGCACTAGTGCTAGTACGTCTACTACTACTACCTATTCTAGTAGTAGTAGTAGTAGTAATAGTAGTAGTCGTCGGCGTCGTAGCCCGTTGTATTTGGGTGGTAGTAGCAGTATTCATGATAGTAGTAGTAGTAGTAGTAGTAGTAGTAGTAGTAGTAGTAGTAGTAGTAGTAGTAGTGATATCCTGTGTCTGACTATTGAGTGCATACTGGTTTGAAACTTAAAGCATATTTGTAAAATCGTCCTTGTTTTCTGTGTTTTTCTAATCAACAACACAGAGCGACATTTGTTTGTATAACCACTTATTGTATAACCAATCCAATATGTAATGCTTTATCATTTCATCGTCATCTAAATTCTTGCGTATTTACAACTGTACATTTGAAGATGTATGATTTTGTATTTACAACATATACATTCAATAAACATACATACATCAATTGTAAGGGCGGGGGGTGTAGCCTTTAAGACCGAGCCAATAAAAGGGAATAACATACCTAATGTTTTATTTCTACCATTTCTTATTCTTTACTATGCTATGGTTTAAATGAGTTATGAATAGGGATGTACTAAGCGGCGGCAGATGGAGAGGGTTAGAGTATACCTATACCATTGACTATTTCCTACAGGCTAGCAATGTTCCATATCCCCTATTAACCAATCAATCAATCAATTCTTGGTATATCTCACGCTCATAATTTGTCTAACTAAAACCACATTGATTGGTATCACTACTCCAGCTACTACTACTACTACTACTACTACTACTACTACTACTACTACTACTACTACTACTACTACTGTAGTAGACGAAATTGCAATGTATATTCAAAGTAGTGCCCAGGGGAATATTTATTCTAATAAACCTGTCTTTATTTCTAAATGTTCTCCAAGTAGTTCACACACTCCGCGCATGTCTAAGTCTTTTCATTTTCCTGTATTTAGTTTGACATGATGTACCCATGTGTATGTAGATGGTGGGGTGTTAAAGCACAATTGCTTGGCGAAAATCTCCATGAATGAAACAGACCGCCCAGTTAATTTTAGTGCTAATGGCCATGCTGCGCAGATGGCTTTATGCAAATGGGCCAAACAGAAGCTGTCTTCAATTACAAGGTGGGGCGTCAATCTCTATGGACTAATCAACCCTTTCCTGTGTCTTAATGGAAGTTTCCACCAGCAGTGACACCACCGATCCATCCTGCCAATTCCGTCCATTATGGTGAAATGATCCACTCTAGGCAGGACGCAGGTAGAATTCGCTCAGCGAAATGGAGATACATGAAGATCATCTGCCAAGCATGGTAAGTGAATTTAGAATCCTCTCCACATTCTAGAGTAGGGTACATCTTATGTGAACTCTTGCATCAGTACAGATTTACTGTCTTATAAGATAAGATCTCAGCAGACTGGTTAATGTATTGGTAATAAAAGAACCCTTTTAGTTGTGAATATATGTTTTATTTATATGTATAGCTATCGATAGCTAACATATATATACCTGTCTGACTGTCTGTATTTATACATATTTCAAGTGTGAGTGCATGCACACACACAATAGTAAAAGAAAACAACCCTATAGATGATGCATCATCTTTATATCTATCTACCTTTTTATCTAACTGTCTATATACCTATGTGGAGCCCGCAGTCGCACTCACATGTATGTATGTATATTTGTATGTGTGTCTCTATCTTACCTGAAAGGTCTTCTGATGACAAATGCATTACATATCACAAAAGTACCCTCGCATCAGGGTGTTTTCGAACAGAGCTGATATCAACAGTGATGGACTATCAGAATTGTCTCCGTTTTGCTCTGATAACTACCTGATAGATCTTTATTAGTGGCAACCTGACGTACTACTACTTTTACTACTATTACTACTATTACTACTACTACTACTACTACTACTACTACTACTACTACTACTACTACTACTACTACTATGGTTGTATACGTATATCACCCTTCAACAGCTATTATTAATCTAAATCGGATATATCAAAAATGAGACCCGAGGGGATTTCATTTTATTAGTTGTAGTAGTAGTAGTAGTAGTAGTAGTAGTAGTAGTAGTAGTAGTAGTAGTAGAAGAAGTAGTAGTAGTAGTAGTAGTAGTAGTAGTAGTAGTAGTAGTAGTAGTAGTAGTAGTAGTAGTAGTAGTGCTTTGGAGATTAGATATTAGACCACATATTTAGGCCAACCTAACCTACGTATCAATAACTACTCACTACTCTGTACAACTAACTACTACTACTAACCTATATATGTATGTATGTATGTGTAAGTGTGTCTACGGCAATGTTATTCTCTACTTTGTACTACTACTACATCTACTACTACTACTACTACTACTACTACTACTACTACTACTACTACTACTACTACTACTACTACCTACTACTACTATGGTTGTATACGTATATCACCCTTCAACAGCTATTATTAATCTAAATCGAATAAATATCCGAAATGAGACCCGAGGGGATTTCATTTTACTATGTGTAGTAGTAGTAGTAGTAGTAGTAGTAGTAGTAGAAATAGTAGTAGTTGTAGTGCTTTGGAGATTAGATATTAGACCACATATTTAGGCCAACCTAACCTACATATCAATAACTACTACTACTATAATAAAGAATGCGATCTCCATCGATAATTATTCTTTAAAGTGAGATCCGAGGGAACCTTATTGTTGTATGTGTAGGTGAAGTCTATTCACTACTTTGTACAACTACTACTACTAACACTAACATATGTATGTATAGGTATGTATGTATGTATGTGTAAGTGTGTCTACGGCAATGTTATTCTCTACTTTGTACTACTACTTACTACTACTACTACTACTACTACTACTACTACTACTACTATGGTTGTATACGTATATCACCCTTCAACAGCTATTATTAATCTAAATCGGATAATATCAAAAATGACACCCGAGGGGATTTCATTTTATTATGTGTAGTAGTAGTAGTAGTAGTAGTAGTAGTAGTAGTAGTAGTAGTAGTAGTAGTAGTAGTAGTAGTAGTAGTAGTAGATGTAGTAGTGCTTTGGAGATTAGATATTAGACCACATATTTAGGCCAACCTAACCTACATATCAATAATTTAAGAACTTTGGCAAACAGATATATCATGGTACTGATAAATATGTTTATGGGTTATTAAACCGTCTGTAATTTAAGAAAAAAGACGGGGCGGCGTATGTTTAGTATGATATCACTGATATATCTAAATCTAATAATTCCATAAAAATGCTATAGAAGAGTTACCCCATCGGTAACGCATTTGATCATTCTAACAGAAGCTATTGTTTAACACAGGAATCCCCTATTGAAAAAAAAGACAATTGATCTTTCATATTTTTTGAAAATGTGTCAAGTCATCAGATAAAATGAATAAGAAAATCACTTCTCTTAGGATACCATTAAGAATAGGCAGGCCGGTATAGTCATAATGTTTTATATTTGACTTTAGTCTGTTTTTATCCTAATTCCTTTTCATTTGGGGTTGTTGTCCGGGAAAGTATAATAAATCATTTTATCATAATATAAATCATAATAGGTGTCACCCGTATAGAATATTGTAGGGCCTCAACTGCTAAATCTATTAAAGGATCGGAAAAACGAGGAAGTATTGTTATTTTTCGAGAGGGGGTCATATTAGACAACCATCATTTTAAATAATTCTATAATATTAGTAGGTAGGTAGGTAGCACCCCCCCCCACCTCCTTCAAACTTTTAAATTTCTTTAAAGCTGCGAATCTCAAATTTCTAAACGTTATAGCATGCAGAATACCCCCTCCATTCATATATAATTCACTGCCATACCAATACGTCAATACCATTGTCTGACGGGTTTTTTTTATGTTTCTTGCGGGCCATGACCCCAAAATTGTGATTTCAAAGGTCGGGGGGGGGGGGGGGGAGAGGAGTTGCGGAAATCTGATATTTTATCACACCCTCCCGAATTCTGAGATATGCTGGAGGGGGGGGGGGGGGTTGTGTCAATTTGTTTATTTAGCTTCCATTCCTCCCCCACATATTGTTATTGTTTAATGGAATATACAGAAGGGTTTGAAATACAATTTTCGCGAGAAGTAAGAGGACCTACTCTATCAACTGTATGCAGATTTACATCTATAAAGATCGACGATTTATTTTCCTGCGCACGAATAACCCAGAATAGCAGATCATCAAAAAATGCGCGACGTGACAGCCCTTTTTTCTCTCAAATACATTCCACAAATTACAAATTTGTCTCTAACAAAAAAATTGGCCAAATAGCCACTTTATTTTTACATTTCCTTTAGTTTTGTCCCACAATGTATGACTTATCCAAAAACTATTACATTTTAACGACCAAAATAAAACTGGTGCGGGCATCCTTAATTTATGTGCTAGCGGAAGTCTTATGAATCAACCACATCATTCCTCTCTACGATGTTTGAGGGTCCTTTAAGGTAATTAAGTACCGACACTGACTTTATGCCGTTACTACATTAAATGTGTGATTTAGGGTGGTGTTCCATCTTACTGATGTGCTTGGTTGCCATCAACCAGATGTCTACCACATCTTGAAAAGTAGCGTACTCGGGTTGTTTGCATATTAGTGTCTGAGAGTATTTTGGGTATCATCTACTACGTCTTTCACTACAGGGTTTGTGAGACGTTTAAGGCCTTCATACATATAATATCTATACAAGCATACATACGTGCATACATACATATACACCTACACACATATATGCATACATGCATACATACAGGGGCGGATCCAGGATTTGAGAAGGGGGGTGGGGGGTTCGATGTTATTCCGAGAAATGACACTGGTGGCCCCACTGACAATTTCCGAAAACACCACCAGGGGTCAACTGCAGATAACTAAAACAAACAAGGGGTTCCATAAGAGATATAACAAAACATGTTATGGATTATGAGTGGATTATGAGTTTTTTTTTTTTTTGGGGGGGGGGGGTAGTAGTAGTAGTAGTAATAGTAGAAGCAGTAGTAGTAGTAGTATTAGTATATATATATATATATATATATATATATATATATATATATATATATATATATATATATATATATATATATATATATATATATATATATATATATATATATATACTTACAATTACCATCAATAGGGAACATAACCAAAAATTCATATAGCAGTATTGACAATCAGCTCATGCACCTGTGATATAAGAAGTGTTTAAAGTATTATGGAAGTCAGTAATACAATTCATACAGCATGTTCTTGAGCCCGTATATTCTTTACATAGGAGTCATAATTCAAATAATGGCACATGAAGAATTAGAAATGGTGTGTGTATACAAGGGAAATTTCCTGATAATTATAACCTCAATCGTTATTAAGTGATGAGGTATAAATAAGATATGTATTTACTAATTACTCATTTCAGAACTCAAGCGTAGAGGGGGACGACAATGAGCTTGATGAATCGACAGAAGCGTACATATCATTCCACCAGAATATTCTATTACAAGCCAATGCAGAGGTGAGTTAAATATTGGTGAAGAAGAGCAAAGTGTTTATATTTTATATATATATGTGTGTTGTTTTAGGTTTATATTGATACATCAACACTCGCTATTTTGGTCTAGTTTGATGTTGATTTTGTTGATGCATCAACATTTTTCCACTTCCTTTCTTGATGCTGTTGCAGGTTTATGTTGATACATCAACACTCGCTATTTTGGTGAAGTTTGATGTTGATTTTGTTGATGCATCAACATTTTTCCATTGGCTTTCTTGATGCTGTTTCAGGTTTATGTTGATACATCAACACTCGCTATTTTGGTGTAGTTTAAAGTTAATTGTATTGATGCATCAACACTTTTCCACTGACTTTCTTGTCTGCGTCAGGTTTATGTAGATACTCTCTTTGTTGATGTAACTTGAAGGGGATTTCGTTGATACATCAACAATATTCCACTGGCTTTCTTGATGTTTCTTTAGATTTATGTTAATACATTAGCAATCCATATTTTGGTGAGACTTGAAGTAGATTTTGTTGATACAACAACATTTTCCACATATATACATACTAGTATACATATATATATATATATATATATATATATATATATATATATATATATATATATATATATATATATATATATATATATATATATATATATGTATATATATATATATATGTATATATATATATATATATATATATATATATATATATATATATATGTATATATATATATATATATATATATATATATATATATATATATATATATATATATATATATATATATATATATATATATATATATATATATGCATTGCATGGTAGGTTTAATAAGCTTGTTAACTTTACACCTGGGAGGATGAAATTATTACATTTCTGTTGATAAGAACCTAATCTCTCTATGGATTCAATATGAAATAAATACTTAGCTTTGAACAGAATTGACAATCAGCTCATGCACCTGTGATATCAAAATTGTTTAAAGTATTATGCAAGTCAGTAATATGATGCATACAGCATGTTCTTGAGCCCACATATTCTTTACATAGGAGTCAAAAGAATTAGAAATGGTGTGTGTATACAAGAGAATTTTGCTGATAATTATAACCTCAATAGTTATTAAGTAATAAGGTATAAATATGATATGTATTTACTAATTACTCATTTCAGAACTCAAGCGTAGAGGGGGACGACAATGAGCTTGATGAATCGACAGAAGCGTACATATCATTCCACCAGAATATTCTATTACAAGCCAATGCAGAGGTGAGTTAAATATTGGTGAAGAAGAGCAAAGTGTTTATATTTTATATATATATATGTGTGTTGTTTTAGGTTTATATTGATACATCAACACTCGCTATTTTGGTCTAGTTTGATGTTGATTTTGTTGATGCATCAACATTTTTCCACTTCCTTTCTTGATGCTGTTGCAGGTTTATGTTGATATATCAACACTTTATTTTGGTGTAGTTTAAAGTAGATTATCTTGATGCATCAACAATTTTCCACTGGCTTTCTCGGGTGCTTCAGGTTTATGTCGATACATTAACACTCTCTATGTTGATGTAACCTTAAGGTGATTATGTTGATTCATCAACAATATCCCATTGGCTTTCTTGAGGTATCTTTAGGTTTATGTTAATATGATTTCATTTGATTTGATTTTGATTTGATTTGATTCGGTGTGGTAAGATGTGAATTACATAGCATTTGGCGCACAAGAAACATATATAATGGTGACTAGATGTAGAGTCATTAACTGCTATGCTATAGAATTCTAACCAGACACAGGATATATACACTAAAAGTTAGAAACTTATTTCCATAGTGGTCCCAGTCTGCCCAGAGTCCACTGGCATCACATGTAACTCCACTGCTCAAGATTGACATAACAACAATATCATATAGTATAATAATAATACTTTCGGACTAGAATTGATGAATTTCTTCTTACCACTCAGAGAGGACTGCATCTCACTTTAAAAAGAGATTCACTGAACGTGATCTAGATCTCTTCTGGCAAAGAGTTCCAGATGTTGGCCCCTATGTAGTGGAAGGACGTTATACCATATGAACCAACCTTTGGTAAAATCAGAGCATTAACACTGTGTCTGGTGTTATAGTGGTGGGAATTATTTACTCTTTCAAAAAGCACTCCCTATTTTGGTGAGACTTGAAGTTAATTTTGTTGACACATCAACATTTTCCACTGGCATTCTTAATGTTGCATTTCCCTTATGTTTGCTCATCGCTCATCTTCGTGAAGTTTGTAGTCACATGTGTTGATACACTTGGTATTTGAGGTTGCTTCAGGTTTTTTGTTAATAAATCAAGATCTTCCCAATAACACTACTATTTTGGAAGAGAATAGTATATTACAAACTAATGTAAAAGTGAGTGGCATATGAGTGTAGTAAAGTGTTGACATCCCAATAATATTTTTTTTCCACCAGGTTGATGTTCATACATCAACATAAATGCAATTTCGGTAAAGCTTGATGTCTATTTTGTTGATACAATGCTGGTGATATGTTACTAATATATACTGCCCAGGTTACAATCCTGGCCTAGCTAGGCAAGTCAGTAAAACATTTTATACAGCATGTTCTCGATCCCACATATTCTTTACATAGGAGTCAACAGAATTAGAGATGGTGCGTGTATACACGGTGAATTTCCGGATAATTATAACCTCAATCGTTATCAAGTGATGAGTCATAAATATGATATGTATTGACTAATTACTTTTTTTAGCACTCAAGCATAGTGGGGGACGAAAATGAGCTTGATGAATCGACGGAGGCGTATAGATCTTTCCACCAGAATAATCTATCACAAACCAATGCAAAGGTGAGTTGCATATTGGTGTAGGAGAGCAAAGTGATGATATCTTTAAGTATATGTGTTACTAATATATTCTGCCCCAGGTTCCAATCCTGGTCTAGGCAAGTGAGGAAATTGCCAGTGATTTAGGGTTAGGGTTACATTAGTTTAAGCCACATCCTCAGGTTTCCTTGACCACTTCACTTGCTATTCAGTTATTGAGCATAGATAAGGCAGACAAAATTCCAAAATTGAAATCCAAAACATGTACGCTGTGTGCTTCATATGACTGCAGTTTTTCTCTGGATAAAACTAGCATGCTAAATTAGGTGGAATACTGATATTTTCATGTTTGTAGGACTACTGGCCAAAGTCATCAACACCAATTAAAGCTAGGTTTGAAGAAAGTCACCGTGATGATACACCATCTACAGTGGGAGATTCTATTTACATGGAACTATCTTCAGACACAGGTTCAGATGAAGAGTTTCGTGTTGATGTAAACAGTCTACAACAGGTTTTAGTTGCAACCAAAAGAAGTAAGTTTAACCCATCATAGATCTGCATATGTCAATGTCTTCCGAGCTACCCTAGATGTTGTGAATTAGGATATATCATCATTTGTTCAGGATTCAGCCTACCTATTACCAGCTTTAGATGCTAATTCCAAAGAGATAATATTATATTCCATTTAAAGGAGTGGTATAATAATTTTAGTTTGGGGTTCTTAAGGTAGAGCAGATGTAATTATATAAGAATCAAATCAAACCTGTTGTAAAAAGATGCTATCTGCATTAAAAATGTAGGGCTAGCATGACTGACCTCTCATGACCTCCCAGCCAGTGGTCCCTGAGCATCAGGGGTCCTATTGGCTCTATGAAGTCAGCAGCGTGCTACGAAGCTGGTGTGTGAGCCTCAACAACTGTTAATCTAGACCCCACACACCACTCTGTCTGAGACACATTATGGAACTGTGATAGTTCTATGAATGTCAAGTCACTTCCTGGATTTGATGACTGTCTGTAAATTTCTAGGCTTTTCAAACTGCTTTATCATAGATGGGAAGGCACCTGGTTTCAGTTTTGTTGGATCTGGTAATCCCAAAAGTTCACGTTTAAGTTCTCTCTCTAAGAAGTGTTCTGAACACACGCTAGATTTGTCTGCCATGGGTAGACCCTTCCTTTTGTTAGCAATAATCCATTTTCTTCTGAAATTCATATCCTTTGGAATTCTATGAAATGTAATCTTTTTATACTGCATTTTCTGTGAGTGTTAGTGCAATTTATAATCAAGCAGTGAACCCTTTCAATACTTCCTTGTTTATCATGCCACCATCATCATCACTAGTGATAAGAACCCTGGGTGTAAAGCACATTAGCACATATATATATATATATATATATATATATATATATATATATATATATATATATATATATATATATATATATATATATATATATATATATATATATATATATATGACTTCAGTATAGTAACTAGTAATGTGATGATGATTATCTCCTTCTTTAGAGAAACAAGACAAATCAAGCCCTCCAAGATTGTTGGAAAAGTCCCTTTCTCCAACAAGCATCTTACACTGTGCAAATCCTAAAAACTGGTGCAAGAATAGATGTCTGGAATCATACACAACAGGAGATATACATAAAGCACGAAGAAAAGTTTGGAGTAAAAGTTATGAAGATAGAGTGGAGTGGATTCATGAACAGTTTGACACTGCCAAAACAGTTCGCAATCACCCTGTTTTTATTGTGAATTCAGGGACAGAGATATGTAAAAAGTGCTTTTGCCTATTATTCAGGCTTTCAGAAGCGTTCTATTACAACCAGCGTAAAAAGCATAGACTTGGTTCCAGAGCAGCAGGTTATCTGTATGGACGTTCTCCTCATTTACATACAGAGGAGGCCATAGCTTGGCTGGCTAACTATATTGAATTAAGAGGTGACTACAGACCTGATAAGAAAGAGGTCCTTCTTCCATATGGAACACGAAAAATCAATGTCTATGCGCAATACATAGAAGAAGTCATTGAGCAAATGAAGATGCCTATTTCAAGATCCAGCTTTTATAAGATGTGGACGGAAAATTTTCCTCACGTTAAAATAAAACCAGTAAGAATGATTACGTACCTTTACTAGCATATATATATATATATATATATATATATATATATATATATATATATATGTATATCTATCTATCTATCTATCTATATATCTATATATATATATATATATATATATATATATATATATATATATATATATATATATATATATATATATGTATACATATATATATACCTTTAGCATTAGTTGATTCTAACAGGTGGTTTTCCAGTTTGTTTTTTGAAATCTTTTGACTTTATGCATGGAGAATTTGCATTCTTCAATGTTTTTTATATGGTTAACCGTTTGTTGATATCAGAAATTCAATATCCATATGGTTTTGAATGGATTGAAATGTTTCACACATAGATATATACCTTTAGCATTAATTGATTCTAACAGGTGGTTTTTCATTTTGTTCTGTGAAATCTTTTTGACTTTTTGCATGGAGAGTTTGCATTCTTCAATGTTTTTAATATGGTTAACCGTTTGTTGGTATCATAAATATTTATCCATGTGGTTTTGAATGAATTACAATGTCTTACAAATAGATATGACAAGTCATTTCATCATTAATAGTTTATTTTATATTTAAAGGCAATATGTCACTTACTTGAATTGTAAATTTATTTTACAGGAAAATTTGTTCTCAAGGTGTGACATATGCAGCGCTCTTGACAAACAGTTGAACTTGGAATTCAACCCATCAAAGAGAAAAACAATTAAAAATGACCTGAAGGCCCACATTGACAGGCAAAAGTAGGTTCTATTTTAAACATCCACATCATTTGTGTTTCTGCTTATTGTGGTGTGTGTGTGTGGGAGGGGGGGGGGGGGGGGGGCTTGGTTCTATAGCAGATCCTGGCGTATATAAATCCATGGAGCATGAATATAAAATCGTCAACTTGGTGGGTATTTATGCCCTGAATTCGTCCATTGTATATCCTCTTAGGAGCATATTCCATTTAGGGAGAAACCTTTCAGATATCTAGATTTGTGTAGTGCAATACATAATTTATGTAATCAGGTGAAAAAGTTCCATTGACTAAATAGTACCTAGTGAAAGAAGGATATAAGGATAATGTAATGGGTGTCAAGCTATATGTTTAGAGTAACTCAGGTCCTGTCTCCTTGACAAAATATACTTTCAATATAATATTGGATTCCTTTTTATGTTACAGGTCCGAGCGTGTCTATTACTATAAGAAGAGAGACAATGCCAAGTTTTTCCCATCAGACTATCTCAGCCTGATAATAGATGGAATGGACCAAAGTAAGTACAATACTATTTTATGATAAAGATCTTAAGATTAAATATGAATGGCATGAATATGCTTACCGAAGAAATAACTAGTTTTCCTAATCAATGATAAGAGGTAATATCAACTTTAATGGAAAACCTTTCAAAGCTATGATGCTTATCATCAGTACTGAAAAGATCATTTGTCTTGTAAATATATGAATGACTTAAGAGACCAAATACAAACATTAGGAGAATGCTTTCTTAATCACATTCCTTATGTCAGGTCTATGTGTTTGGTTATCTCTTGGAAAGAGATATTACATGTTACCTAATATTTTACAGGCAAAACAAATCTTCCTCACATTGTTGGTGCAAAACCAAAGGTAAGAACAATATAGTTATCCCCATTATATCATAATTTTTTATCAATATGAAATAGTTTATTATAGCAATAAGCATTCATTACATTTAACCTTCAACTGGTTTTGATATATTAACTTGATTGATTTCTCAAAAGTTAGGATGATCTTCATCTAGTTATCATAAATACTTTTTTAGCATTGGTATTATCCGAACTACTATGGTTCATCAGCAATGATAGTAGTAGTGTTTTCTCACAAATCAATGCATTTTTTCAATGATTAAGGACAGGTATACCAATGAGAGTAGTATTCTTTATTCAATAACATATTACTTGTAATGCAAATCTTAATAAATGCTTAAGGCTGTTCCATTTAAAAGTGTGAGGGGGAGGAGGAACGGAAGGTTTTTTGAAGGGGGGGGGGCCAAAATCTGAATTAATTTTTCCCATTATATTACATTTGAATTCTTGCAGCAGGGGGGGGGGGGGGGGCTGTCGAATTCTAAATTATCTTCCGTTCCTCCCCCCACCACACTTCTAAATGGAACGGCCCTTAGTGTAATGCTTTTCCAATTTCAGGCTCTTTCATCTGGCGATCTGCTTGGCACACACATCACAGGCATCATCAACCATTCTGCACAGAAGCTCTTAACATTTCTCGACATAAATGAGTATTGTCACGACAGTAACTTAGTGGTAAATCTACTGCTTGTAGCAATAAAGGAATATTGTGTGTCGCAGGTAGGCCATCTTTTAACAAACTTCACTTTGAGAGTAAATCCTATAATTGTAATCTCTAGTAAACATAACCACATTAAAGATAAGTTTTCTTGTATAATTCAGTGAACATTCCTATTTTCACAATCAAAGATGGAAAATATTAAAGTAGAGACTAACCGTTTTCAGTAACCTTGAGATAACACCTATTTAAATCTGACATGCACTCCAAGGTTGACATGATGCGAACTGTATTGTAATGTCTATCATGTCACATCTAAATGTTGAACGTAATTATGAGAGTGATATCCTTGTTAACATATTAGCACATGATATCCAGGACACATGATAAGTATGTATGATAATGAATAAGTGTTAAATTTATAAAGCTTCTTGATACATTATCTTATATGTGTTTGCATAGAGGGGTGTATTTGTTACATAGATTTCAAAATATAATCTAATTCATTTCATCTTTCTTTGAACAGGGAAACAAGTTGCCACCAGTCCTATACATTCAAGCTGATAATACAAGCAGGGAAAACAAAAACAAATATGTTTTAGCTTTCTGTGAAATTCTTGTACACCTGGATATCTTCAAGGAGGTAGGAATACATACAAACATATCTTATAAACTTAAGAGAGGGAGATCAGGCTGTGGTATAAGCACTTTATGTGGAAATTAAGGTCAATATATATATATATATATATATATATATATATATATATATATATATATATATATATATATATATATATATATATATATATATGTACTCCATTTGAATATGAAGGCATTTTGTGCTACATCATACTTCCCTTTGTTTTCTATAGCTGAGAAAATTGTCACTAGTCCGAAAGATAATATGAGATCATTCCTCTCAAAACCCAAGACTTTTTAAACTTATATCTAATTCCATTCTGGCTTACTTGTAGGTACATTTGTCCTTCCTTTATGTCGGACATACCCACGAAGATATTGATGCAGCTTTCAGTGTAATTGCTGATAATTTGAGAAAAAAATCTGCAGAGACAATAACTGATCTCAGGACAATGCTTCATAATAATAAACTTGTTCATGGCCTTTATAACTTTCGAGTATGGATTGAAACATCTATTTCCAACATTAAAGGTCATAGCAGACCATTACACTACAAATTTTCTAAAACACCGTTAGGAGTGAAGGGCTTTTATAAAAAGGTTCATGACATGCCTTGGATTGCAATGACTCAAAATATCTTGCAATCTGTGCCCGAAGGCAATCCCAAAATTTTGATTCCACCTCGCATTGATCAAATTGAGGTAAAGAACATTTCTAAAGTAATTTCAAAAGCAAAAGATTCTTTAACTCCTTCAAAATTCGAAGAAATGCTTGAGTTCCTTAAGAAAATCAAGCATCTTCAGGAAAACTCTGCTGCACTTAAAAGATATGCTTCAGGGGGTGCTACATGGCTGCTGAGGAGGTTGCCTAAGCAACAAGAAGGAAATGCGAATTCTACTGGTGACCTTCCTCCTAATTTGCGGCAAGCCTTAGATAGGGAAGTAGAAGTGCCCCAGGTAAGCTATTTTGATTATAAATCAATTTTCAATTTGCTTAACTCACCATTTCATGAAAGTGGCAACATTGGTAAAAACTAATGACAAATGAATGACTATAAGTGCTGTATTTTTGAGATATTTTTCATGAAACTCTTCATTTTGACATAGCTGTATCATAGCTATGGATATCTCTGTATATATGTGCTTTGTCATTGTTATAGTCAATGTTCTTGAACAATGACACAGGACCACTTTTTGCTAATGTCTTATGGCACTAAATGACCTTTGTGTGTCAATATCATTTTAAACTTTATGTGTATATTGATAATAATCTAGTTTATATTCATCATGGCTGCATATAACGTCTTTAGATATTAATGATTATTAATAAAATATTTTGTTTCAGGTGGAAATACGCCAGAAGCGTAGAAGAACAGACCAATAAGGAAGTTCAGCAAAATCCTGGAATTTAGCTGCTTAAACACAAGTGACCAAGATATTGATATCTTGATATAGTACATCTTGTTGATACACAGACATCTATTGTTCCGGACCTTCAATGTTGATACAAATTCATATCAATGGAATTTATTATGTTGATATATCAACATTATCTTTTATGTAGTTTCAAGTTAAATAGGTTTGAAATCTAGTCTATTCCACTCTTTTCTTTAGATATCACGATGTTAATGTTGAAACATTAACATTGCACATATGAACTGACGTGTATACTTTAATCTTGAGAAACCAACTCTGCACCTCAGGTTCATCATGTTAATACATCCACAGGAACTGCTGTATTCCTAGCATTCGCACTGCAATTTAAAGTCTGTTATTCTGGTTTCAACATTGTACCCCTGACTTGCTTGATGTGGTTTCAGGTCAAACGTCTTGATAAATCTATATATACCTTTGATCTTTTTGATGTAGGGTCACATTGATCATATTGTTCAGTCCATTAATAGTGATACATCAACACTATTTTGGTTTAGCTTGAAGCTAGTTTTGTTGAAGCCTCAACATTTTCCCAATGGCTTTCGGTATTTTGTTTTAGGTATATATTGATACATCAACACTATTCTGATGAACCTTGATGTTGATTTTGTTGATACAGCAACATTTTAGTGGTTGCTCAATGTTGCTTCAGGTTAATGTTGAATTATCAACAATTTATATTTTGGAGAAGCTAGTTTGTTGATAGACCAACATTTATCCACTGGCTATCCTGATGTTGCCTTTGGTCTATGTTGACACATCTACACCCTCTATTCTGGTGTAGCATTAATTTGATTTTGTTGATACATCAACAATTTTCCAGTAGCTTTCTTGAAGTTGCTTTAGTTGTATGATGATACATCAGCACTCTATTTAGGTGTAGCTTCAAGTTGATTTTGTTGATACATCAACATTTTCCAACTGAATTTCTTGTTATGATTTCAGGTTTTTGTTGATGTATCAACACTCTCTAAATTGATGAGTTGAGTTGTTGATACATCATTAGTTTTGTAACGAATTTCTTGACATTGCTTCAGGTTTTTGTTGATATATCAACACTCAAATTTGTAAAGCTTGAGGTTGAGTTTGTTGATACATCAACATTTTGTCAGTAGCTTTCTTCAAGTTGCTTTAGTTGTATGATGATACATCAGCACTCTATTTAGGTCTAGCTTCAAGTTGATTTTGTTGATACATCAACATTTTTCCAGTAGCTCTCTTGAAGTTGCTTTAGTTGGATGATGATACATCAGCATTCTATTAAGTTGTAGCTTCAAGTTGATTTTGTTGATACATCAACATTTTACAGTGACTTGCATGTTGATACATCAATACTCTCTATTTTGGTATAACTTAAAGTTGATTTTGTTGATACATCAACATTTCACGCCTGAATTTCTTGTTATGATTTCAGGTTTTTGTGGATGTATCAACACTCTCTAAATTGATGAGTTGAGTTGTTGATACATCAAAAATTTTGTAATGAATTTCTTGATATTGCTTCAGGTTTTTGTTGATATATCAACACTCAAATTTGTAAAGCTTGAGGTTGAGTTTGTTGATACATCAACATATTTCCAGTAGCTTTCTTCAAGTTGTTTTAGTTATATGATGATTCATCAGCACTCTATTTAGGTGTAGCTTCAAGTTGATTTTGTTGATACATCAACATTTTTCCAGTAGCTTTCCTGAAGTTGCTTTAGTTGTATGATGATAAATCAACACTCTATTTTGGTATAACCTGAAGTTGATTTTGTTGATACATCAACATTTTACAGTGACTTGCATGTTGATACATCAATACTCCCTATTTTTGTATAACTTGAAGTTGATTTTGTTGATACATCAACATTTCCCGCCTGAATTTCTTGTTATGATTTCAGGTTTTTGTTGATGTATCAACACTCTCTAAATTGATGAGTTGAGTTGTTGATACATCAATAATTTTGTAATGAATTTCTTGATATTGCTTCAGGTTTTTGTTGATATATCAACACTCAAATTTGTAAAGCTTGAGGTTGAGTTTGTTGATACATCAACATTTTTCCAGTAGTTTTCTTCAAGTTGCTTTAGTTGTATGATGATTCATCAGCACTCTATTTAGGTGTAGCTTCAAGTTGATTTTGTTGATACATCAACATTTTTCCAGAAGCTTTCTTGAAGTTGCTTTAGTTGTATGATGATTAATCAACACTCTATTTTGGTATAACCTGAAGTTGATTTTGTTGATACATCAACATTTTACAGTGACTTGCATGTTGATACATCAATACTCTCTATTTTGGTATAACCTGAAGTTGATTTTGTTGATACATCAACATTTTACAGTGACTTGCATGTTGATACATCAATACTCTCTATTTTGGTATAACTTAAAGTTGATTTTGTTGATACATCAACATTTCCCGCCTGAATTTCTTGTTGTGATTTCAGGGTTTTGTTGATGTATCAACACTCTCTAAATTGATGAGTTAAGTTGTTGATACATCAATAATTTTGTAATGATTTTTCTTGATATTGCTTCAGGTTTTTGTTGATATATCAACACTCAAATTTGTAAAGCTTGAGATTGAGTTTGTTGATACATCAACATCCACTGACTTTCATGATGCTGCTAAAGATTTTCTGTTGATATATAAACACTTGCTATTTTGGTAAAACTTAAAGCTGATTTTGTTGATACATCAACAATTTGCCATCACCCTTCTTGACGTCGCTTCAGGTTTTTGTTGATACATCAACACTCTAATTTGGTGCAGATTGAGGTTACATAGTTTGTTGATACATCAACATTTTCCCACTAAATTTCTTACTCCAGGTTTTTTGTTGATATATCAACACTCTCTTATCTGGTAAAGCTGGTGTAGCTTGAGGTTCAGTTTGTTGACACATCAACATTTTCAACTGCTATTTATGAAATGTGAACTAACATTTGAATAAAATGACCATACAAACTATACTTTTGTTGAGGGTTTTTATTGTTGACTAGCGTTTTAGGGTTTTTGACCGTGGATTTTGGACTTTTGACGGCTAATTCTGACCTAAAATGCGTAAAAAGATTTTGCGTTTTTATTTTGGACGGCCTTAGTTGTGAAGTTAGGAATTTCTTCGAGAAAATATATAGTTTAATGGATGCAAGTAATGCCTAGCCTTCATATAAAAATTGAGATCTGTGAAGTTTAATGGGTGTAAGTATTAATTTATATCTGTTGATGAAGGACACTTGCATGCACACTTGCTGCACATGACTTTACCTTAGATCACCAAACACAAGTGGATTCGAAACCAGCCGGTCAACATGAACATGCAAGCCTCAACTAATGTCAACTAATAGCCGCTAATAGGCCAGAAATTGGTGCTTTGGGCACCCCCAGCTGGTGGTGGAGATAAGGTGTCTCAGTAATGTAATCGATGCGAGAGCCCTGATTGGTCCTTGTTCCCACGTGAGCCCGTGCTGATGGCTTATGTGGTACTCCTGACATGAGTCCAGCACTTAACTATAAGGCATTACTTAATGCAACTCCCACCCATCTACCTTCTATCTGCCCTTTCACACGTCCCCACGTGATCATCAGTGCCCTATCCATGCACCTTCCACCTGTACTTTGGGCTTGGATCCGTGCGCCCGCCACTCACTTTTTGGGCGCACGGATCCTTACTACACTGCCACTTTCTATTCCTCCTGCGGCCTTTAGCGCCTCAGTGCCGCAACACTTGCCTTCCCCCTTCTCTGTAATTATACTGTCCTCCCAGTACCTCTTTCAACGGGGCCCTATCTGGATATGCATCGGACAGGGGCCAAGCATGTTGTCTGTCATATGCAAAAATCCATCATACAGTGGTCCGTCATATCCAAGTTCACCTGTAGTAGTATTAGCAGCAGCAGCAGAAGTAGTATTAATAGTAGTAGCATCTGCAACAGTAATAGTAGTAGTGGTGGTAACGAAGATGAGTCTTCAGGAGGTTCTACAACAGTGTTTTCTGAACACCAATCATCTTTATCACCTGGATTAGGCCATTAATTGAAAAACATATGGTTGTGACTTTTTTATGGACCTATTACCGCATTACAATGGCATCCCCATCATCCCAGGTTGCATCACCTGGTTAGAGAAATGATGAGGGCAGATGAACTTTCACAGATGCACACGGACAAGACGTGCAAGTGACTGTGTCTGATGGGATGCAAAGTTGGGAAGAGCCAGCAGCCTCAAAGTGCCAGTAAACATTTTCTTTCTTGTTACCAGCATCCCAGTGGGCACAAATATTACCTGAATGTTATAGGAATGTTCAATTTTGGTTGGAATATTCTGGAACATTTCAGCAATTCGGTTAGGTCCTAACATTCCTGGAATGTTCTTATTTGATGTCACATGACTGTTCTGTTTTGATCTGAATGTCATGCACCATAATGAACATTCCTAAAAACTTCAGGTCAGAACATAACTTGAATGTTCAGATTTGACATTATATATAAACATTAATTTAAGATATTCCTATATCATAAAACTGAACTGTTACCAAGTGCTTCCACTTCACAGATAACTTCCAATGTTCTGACAACATCCTGAATCCAAATGATTCATTTAGCGTTCAGCTCTGAACATTCTATGAACATTCTCACCTGAACATTCATACAATTTTCAGAGATTATTTTTGAACATTCGGTAAAACAAATCCTTAAATGTTCCATGAAACTTACTGTGCCCCCTTGGATGTGGGATGTGGTGTGCAAGAAAAGATGCCAGGTGTTGCCAGAGATAAGGGTGGTACTAGTAGTTTTGTATGTGACTGACTCACGTTTTGGTTTTCTTACGGGGAGATACGTTGCTGAGGATCCCCACATAAAAAATAGATGTAATATGTGGTGTGCAAGAAAATAATCCAGGTGTTGTGGTAGAAGTTTTGTATGTGACTGATTCGTGTTTTGGTTTTCTTGTGGGGAGATAAGTTGCTGAGGATCAAAGGCTGCGGACAGGCCACCGGATGAGTTCCGACCAGATGCTCGCAAATGTGCACTCACATGTTCTTATTTGAGTCACTTTCACCCAGGCTTTTGGTTTCCCAGATTTTCCAGCCACCGCACGGTCGCTGCAGGCATATGCAGAATTTATGTTGCTTTCAGTCGCAAAGCCAAATCAGTCCAGAGCGTGTAGGTTTTTATGAGTGAATGATTGTTTAAATTAAGGCACATCGACACACGAAGGTCATTTAGTGACCTAGAATTTTACAAAAAGTGGTCCTTTGTCATTTTGGAAGAAAAATGACAATTAAGCATAATTATCCTGATTGAAAGAAGAAAAAGGAGAGTAAGAGTAGAGCCCTCAGACCCAAAGAGGACTAAGGAATATTTTAGATGTAGGGTATTCACAGACAGATTCACACATCCCCCTTCTTTTATAAGGCGAGCATGGTGCCCACCAGCCTAGAGTTCCCCGGAAGTTGCCAACTCCTATTCCACACCATAAGGTGTGTCCCTTGCGGGGTAACATTTCCATCTAGAAATTATCCGTGGAGGTTTTTGAGTCAGGCAATTGCAGTTGTGGAGGAGGGCCTTACCCTTATCTTTCAGAGGTGTACCCAAGCCTACCCATCCTTTCCCTTTCGAGCATTTGTCGCAGTTTTGCGTTTTTTGTCTTTTCCCTTACTAGTTAGCGGTCTTCTCCCTTACTAATGACAGGGTCTACCCCTTGAGCGTGCGATGTAATCCAAAGTAGAGACAACCACCAAAAAAACATCATCATTGCATAGTTGTATAAATTGTGTCAAATGTGCATGCCTGCACCCAAGACGAAACATATCATTCACTAGGGTTAAAGGGTTGATTCATCTGTGTGAGACCTAGAATTCGTAGTTGTAGATTACGTGGCCACAAATTGAGACTTATTTCTAAGGTCTTGTGATACTAATGAAAATTTCATATCAATTTTCCTGAAATTTTACATAAAAAAAGAACAAAACGCAGTTATCTTCAAAACAATTTTTATTCATATGGTCTTAGATGACCAAACACTTTCTTCATCCAAGATAGGGTCAGCCATTTTGTTTTTTCAGAGAGTTTCCATTACTAGTAAGATAGAAGCTCTCTGGTTTTGTTCACAGATTCTCAAAATAATAATGCAAAAAAGGTTATGAACATCTCCTACTCCAAAGTTGGATAGTGTAACTGCCTGAAATACTATTCTGCTATGGTGAAAGCATGCTTTACAGTTACATAGCAATTTCGGGACAAAATAAAGATAATCTAGAAACAAGTTCTTACCCAAAATCAGTATGTCAGAAAATGGTACAAAAGAGTTACCAATTCTTAGATATAAGATATTGTTAATATGGGAGCCCCTGTTATACATAATTGAACGGTCATACATACTTCCTGAAAATATGTCAAAATGATCAGAGTCATAAAAGATGAAAATCACTATACAGAAATGTTTTTTCTTGAAAGAGAAATAGTGAATTATGCATTAATGGCATTCCATACAAAAACGTAAAGTTTTCGAAACTGTCCTTTAAGATGCTATTCAGAAAAGGCAGGTGTAGTCATAATGGCACATATTTTGTAATAGGATTTGGAACAAATTTGTAGAAACAATGCGTAGTCATTGTAGAAATAGTATGCATTTATGGTTGAAGATGTAAGATTTCGCATGGCCTCATTTGTCTGAGATAATTAGACCTCCCTTCAACGTAGGTAGCCGGTGTAGCGTGGAAACTTGACTCCCCAAGACATGATCCCATTGCTACTTGGTCATGGACCTCCGTTACTGTAAGCATGCGCACTGCGTAAGGTAACATGTTTCGACGGCCCTCAGCTTTCTATGCTACACCGGTCAATGCCGCCAAGGAACGACATCAGAACATATGACACATACTCAAATAGAGTGGTATTTTCGTGCACTATATTGATAACACTCATTTCGAAGGCTTGTATTACTATATATCATATGTCATCAGTGTTGCACTCGGGTAGATTGAAACTCTCTACCTTACACTCGGGCCTTTTACTCTCATGATCATTATAGTTCAGCAGATTTATGACATTTTTGGGCTCAATCGTGCACTTGTATTAAAAGCATGAAATTTGATATGGTGATACTTGATGCCAAGGCGAACATTTTCAGATATGGAGGCGTCGCCCACACACCCCCTTGGGGCCAGGAGCGCCACCTATTGACCAACATCAGTACTTTTCAGCCATTTTTTCGAATTCCTGCCCTAGATCAGTCAAATGTTGACCAATTTAAGTTGTGTTTTTGATTTTCTTATGTCAAGTTATTGTTCTCTCCCATGGACTAACAATGTACTACATTTACCCTTAACCAAGTGGTGAGCAGCGCCCCCTACACCGCAGTATACTTAGAAATGTGAAATTGAGAAAATCAACACATTTACGGTTCTAAATGTTAAATATTAAAATATAAGGATACCATTAGTAGCCATGATGGTTTTAACTATCACAAGAAATAAAAAAACAGGTCAGATGGAAGGTTTAAGGCATGTGGGGGGCGGTGGGGGGGGGGGGGGGTTAGATGATGGGCAAATGCCTCAAATATATATTATATAATAGCAATAAAAAATTGATTCCTGAAAGGATACTGATTATCTGAAATGGTTTTGTTTTGGATGAATAGAACTGCTGTTCTTTCATTTCAAGAACACAGCCTCTTTTTGACCTCATGACTTTTGACCCCAGATATCATGTGACATTTGACCTCAGACATTTTGAACAGATGGCATGATAGCGGCTGTACTTTCCAGAAGGTGAGTCACTTTTCTTATCAAATGAATCAACTTACTATAGTAATTCTTAACAATAAGCAATCTAGTGTCCTTTTAGATGTTTCAAATATTCTAAATGAGTGAAATTAATTACATTTAGGTATTATTTTTCAATATTAGTATTCATTTGACTTTACCTAGTTTGAGATAAGAATACACCTTTTTAACTTGTTTCAAATATGTATGATATTAGTTGTGATTTAGGTTTTGATTTACATTCATTCTTTAAAACTCATAAGTACCTTTTAATGGCTGTTTCACAAAAATAAGGAGACCTTATAATAGAGTCTAGAGAAATGAATGGGGCAAATATCCTAGGTTTTTTGGACTGTATTTTCTTAAAATAACAAATATAAAAGCTATCATCATTCTATTTTGTAGGCAGGACTCCAGCTAAGATTTACATGTTGCAGATGTCAACATGTCTGTCGAAAATCCAAGTTCAAGTTCCCTCGAGGAAGTACCAGTTCAGAGTTCAACAGACTGGAGCAAGTGTGTTATTTGCCAGAATGCAACATCCGAACCACTTCAGTGCCCTGCAGATTTTAAAAGGACAAATACTGGTGCTGGATACATAACTTTAGCTAAAAATATACAAGGGTTCAAGGATCTGGAGTGCTTGACAATCAGCAAAGACCGTCTTGATGAAGGAGAAGGCATTGAGAAAACATTAATGAACCACAGAGCTTCTTAGCACAAGTCATGCAGTTTGAAGTTTAACACATCTGAACTTAATAGGACACAGAAAAGAAAGATTGTTGGTAGTATTGCTCAGATATCTAAAAGGTTTACTCGACAAGCTGTATGTGATGTGCCAAAAAAAGAGAGCATATGCTTTTTCTGTGACAAAACTGACAAAATGGAGTCTCTTTATGAAGCTTCAAGTTTTCAAATGGATGCTCGTGTTCGGGAAAGTGTTATGATTCTTCAAGATGAACGCTTATTGGCTAAACTAAGTGCAGGAGATCTTGTTGCCCAGGAAGCAAAATATCATTTAGCTTGCTTAGCTTCCTCCATCAAAAAGCTAAGCTTGAGTCTGCAAATAAAACATTCATACAATATGATGCTGTCAGCCATGCACTAGCGCTAGCAGGGTTGGTTGAGTATATTGAAGAATTCAGACACGCAACTGAAGTTGCAGCAATATTCAAGCTATCTGATCTGGCTAAGCTCTACACAGCCCGCTTGGAAAACTTAGGACTTACTTCAGCTGGCCGAATACATACTACACGACTCAAGGAGCGTATTTTGGCCCGTATTCCAGACTTGAAGGCATATGTAGAGGGCAGAGACACCCTTATTACATTTGAAAAGAATGTGGGGTTAGCATTGAAGAAGGCAACTAGGGATGATCTAGATGATGATGCTATGTATCTGGTAAAAGTAGCAAAGATAGTGAGAAAAGAAATGCAAGAGATCAAGACAAAATTTGATGGCACATTCACACCCAAATGCCAGAATCAGGCAGTACCTGATTTCTTAATTGCCGTAGTGGCAATGATATTTGATGGTCCTAGTATTGTTGACCAGAACAATGTTTCAGGCATATCACAACCTGCCCTGACTATTGCCCAGCTGATGAAATTCAATTTTCATAGGAGAGGCAGTAAGAAGCACACAAGTGCCTACCATCCTAAAGACCAGGAAACTCCTCTACCAATCTTTTTGGGTCTTGAGGTCCATGCCCAAACTTGGAAGCGTGAACTTGTTGAGACTCTCCACGAGCTAGGATTGTCAATTTCTTATGATAGGGTGCTATCAATTTCTACTGACTTGGCCAACTCTGTATGTCAGCAGTATGCAGTAGACGGAGTGGTTTGTCCACTACAGATGCGTAGTGGTCTCTATACCTGTGCAGAAATTGACAATATCAACCACAATCCTAGTTCTTCTACAGCACAAGGATCATTTCATGGCACAGGAATATCTCTATTCCAATACCCAACGAGTGACTTCCCTGGTATATCTAGAGAGTCACTTACACTTGGATCCATGGAAAACGGTTCAACAACAATAGCTCCACTTCTATATTCATACACTAATGTCACCCCTATTTTGCTAAAGGACAGGAATCCACCTGTGCCAGGGGAGACCCCTGCTTTATCCACTGAAGAAGAGGTGATAAAGCATGCAACTTCTGAGGAGTACAGTTGGTTAGAATCAGTGCACACAACAATATATGCTGAATCCCTGCCTGACAACTGCTTTATCTCATGGTCTGCATACCATGCTCATCTTCAACCATACCCAACATGGCAAAGTTGCCTCACATCTCTTTTGCCCCTATTCCAGGAGGACTCAAAGTCTGTTGCCATGATACGTCATGCCATGGATGTAATTTGGAGTGCAGTACAACATATAAACCCTGGTCAAGTCCCAGTTTTTATTGTAGATCAGCCTCTCTACGTCTTGGCCAAACTGATTCAATGGAATTGGCCAGAACCCCATGGCGAGGATACATTTGTTGTCATGTTGGGGGGGACTCCATACAGAGATGGTTTCTTTGAAGTGTGTAGGAGACTGGTTACAGGGGAGTGGGTGGACTGAAGCCCTAGTACAAGCAAAGATTTCCTCACCTGGCAAAGCGGATTCATTCCTGAAAGCCACCCATGTTAACCGCACAAGGCGTGCTCATCGGGTAACAGCTAGTGCTCTGTATATACTACAGAAGATTGCTTACTCAGAGTATGATGGTGACCTTGAGTTTAATGAATGGTGCCAAGAAAAACAGACGACCACTCCTAATTTCCATTACTGGAATATTACTCTCCAACTAGAGTTTCTAACTCTTGTGTATGTGTCCTCAATCAGGGAGGGCAATTTTGACTTGTATGTGGCATCACTTAAAAAGATTGCTGAATGGTGCTTTTCTCTTGACCACACTCATTATGCACGGTGGCTTCCCGTTCATATTCGAGACATGGTCACCCTCAAGGACATGCACCCAGCTATTGCTGAAGAGTTTTAGAAAGGAAACTTTGTAGTCTTCAAAACAGAAAATATTCTCTGCCATGGCCATTGACCAAGCACACAAACAAAATAACGCCTTGGTCAAAGGGGATGGAGGAGCAGTGGGATTAACAGAAAATCCAAAAGCGCTTCTAAGATGGATGGTTGCTGGTCCTGAAACTGCAAGAGTGATTCAGCAGTTCGAGATCACTGCTGTCAAACACGAAATATATAAAAGCAAATGGACAAAAACAAAGCTCAGTATCTACAAAATGAAAACAATTATAAAACAACAAATGGAATAAGATATATGTTTGGCCACTGTAAAAAACTGCCTGCCGAAAGTACTAGGAAAATGGGCCACAGTATACACTGATTTGAGATCCCTATAGAAAACAAAAATCTCTGCTTTTTGCCGTACTGTTTTATTATCACTTGTACATATTACTATTGCCTGTAATACTGTTATGTCTACCTGAATTTGTATCTACGATACTATGCATAAGGGCACGTCTAGTTGATTATCTGTTTCCCATGTCCAAGGTACTGAAAATTAGGGTCGGTCGGTCAGGTAAAAAAAAAAAAGGAAAAAAAAAAAAAAGGCAGAAGTACCTATAATAGGGTATCAAATTTCTTTATTTGTGACAGAAATGCTGCCAATGCCATGGCAAGAAGTACAAATATGTGTACATGATGTTCATAAGACACATTTCCCTCTGTATTATTCTTCAGCTTATTCTTCAGAAAATTGTGCAGATTTGAAAAATGTTGAATTCGCAGGCTCCATTATAAATAAACGATGTCAAAATCTCAGTTTTTTGTACCCTGAACTGATGGTACTTTCAAAATCATAAATGGATTTCTTACAATAATACCTTTCAGAAAATATATACTTTGTTGGGTGTAAGTATGACAATTAAGTGACAAATCCCCCTTATCTAGTGTTACAAACAAAGTACCACACAGTTGGTACATATTTAACAAGTAAGGGTTATCCTACCTCTAATTAACAACACTCACATGTGACAATAAATTGCAATTATCTTGTTTGCATACACATGATTATTGATTAGCCTGATTTGTATTCACATCTTATGTCCACTTTGTTTATTCCCAGATATTTGAAATCAGTGGAATGCTGTACTATACAAAAGTATTATACTTTTGTTCATTGGGAATAAGAACTAGTTTTTTGTCTTTTATTCAGACTTTTTTTTATTTATTTCATTCAAAATGCAGTTCTCAGAAGAAAAAAAAGCTCCTCTGGATAGGGTCGGTCGGAAAGTTAAAAAAAAAATCTTTTTTTTTTTTAGGGTCGGGCCCAAAAATAGGGTCGGTCGGGACATGGGAAACAGATAATCAACTAGACGTGCCCTAAGGAATAATAAATTATAAAAAAAACACACTGCTGTCACTGCCGACAAGAAAACATCAACATCATACAAGCACCATGAGCAGTCAAGAGGAGTTCAAGTTGCATTTGATAGGGATGTAAAAGCCCTCGTGGAAACATTCAATGAACTAGGAAACCCATTCTTAGAGCAAAGTACCAACATTTTAGTGCTTGACACTAAAGAGATTGCTGAGTCTGCTATGACCAGTACAGTAAGGCAGGTCGAGAGGAATGGGAAGGACCAATATGAAACATATGTAACAGAAAGGCTGGTTGAAAAGAAAACAACATAGCAGAGACAATCAAGAAAAACAAGTTTCAATTGTTCGTTCAACCAAAACAAGGAAACTCTAAGGATCAATTGAAGTTATCTTCCCTGAAAAATGACCGTTCTCTTTTTTCAAGGCTATACGTTGCCTGCCAAGTACGCAATGGCAACTTGGATGACTTTTTTGCCCATGAAAACCATGCTTTTCCCCCATCACTATCACATGCAGGCAACCTCAGGATAGGAAATAAGTCTCAGCTTGCTGAGTGTCTTGCTGAGGTAGCAGGGCCAAAAGCAGAAATGCAAGAAGTTGATGCCATCATGATTGATGAGGCAGCCATCATCAACATGCTTTCTCCTAGACAAGCACAGACATTCCTTGAGTATGCCTCCACAATCTTCAAGCCTTTCATAATGCGGCAGCTTCAAACTGCAAGAACGGTTGACATCATTTGGGACCAGTATCTACCAAACAGTCTGAAGAGTTCAACCAGAGGAAAGCGTGGGAAAGGTATAAGGAGGCGAGTCACCCCTGAAGGACTTGTACCCACAAACTGGCCAGGTTTCCTAAGGGTAGATGAAAACAAAGCAGAACTGTTTCATTTTATTGCCAAGTACATAGAGGATCTACAAGACCCACTCCTGGAAGGAAAAGAGATCAGGATTACACATGGCCCGGATGTACTTAGTAACCCGCAACAGGATGAAGTATCAAGACTTGCTCCATGTAGTCAAGAGGAAGCAGATACAAGGTTGCTCCTTCATGCAGCTGATGCTGGGAGGTCTGATCACCAACGAATACTGCTGCGGACAGTGGATACAGATGTGCTAGTGCTAGCCATAGCTTTCTTTTGGAGGCTATCAATAACTGAACTGTGGGTTAGCATCGGCACCGGGAAACACTTAAGGTACTTTGCTGCACATGATATAGCTACCATTTTAGGTACGACCAAAGCAGCAGCGCTTCCAATGTTTCGCAGCTTTACAGGATACGACACAGTCTCCAGCTTTCTGGGAAGTAGAAAAAGAGTGCATGGGATGCTTGGTCAGTATTCCCAGCTCTGACACCGGTATTCATTTCTCTTTCAAGCCCTTTTGCATCAGTGACTGTGCAAAACTTGGCAGTTATTGAAAGGTACACTGTTCTTCTCTATGATAAGACGAGTGACCAGGAATTGATCAACCAGGCCAGGAAAGACCTCTTCACAAAGAAAGGGAGAAGTATAGAACTTATACCTCCAACCCAAGCAGCTCTGTTTGAGCATGTAAAAAGAGCAGCTTACCAAGCAGGGTTTTGCTGGGGTCAAGCATTAATTGATCCCCTCCCCATACCTCCCAAGTCCCAGTGAATGGGGATGGACTTCTCTCCAGGGGCGATGGTCACTAATGTGGACCACACTACCAGAGGCTGGTAAGGCATGCCATGAACTAGTGCACTGTGGCTGTAAGAAGGGATGTCAGAAAAACTGTAAGTGCACAAAGGCTGCTCTTAAATGTACAGAGCTATGCAACTGTGGAGGTGGATGCACACAGGAGTAAACTACAAAGATCATTGAAGGTATGCAACTATGATACAATAAAAGGCGATGCTAAAGAACGAAGCTTTTATATACAATACTTGTCCCATAAAACTATAACCTATTTAAGGCCACAAATGCAATTTTTCAATGGTGGCGCCACCTATATCTAGCCCTAAGCAAGAATTAAATAAATTAATTTCCTTAATATGTATCACTTGATTGAAAAAGAATGAAACTACCTCATTGGTTTCCTAAACTATGACATAATAGAAGGCAATGCATGGTTGACCTGACTACTAGGTAGTATGGGGGCGCCACCAGGGGGCAGCACAGTATGACCTTTACACCCTAAAGAAATTGCAATGTCAATGAGTATTCATTTTTTCAAGCCTCATAGTTGAAATCGAAAATTATAAGAGTTCATAGCTACTCTAAGTACCCAAAACAATATTTTGATAGTGGCGCCACCTATATTTCACCCATAATAACAAATTATCAAAGGGAATAATAGAGTCTACAATCTGGTTCAAACAGATTTGAAATATCTTATTGTTTGGCAGAGATATGGCCATTTATGATGAGCATGGTTGGTTAGGTCAGTCTTGTAGCATATAGGTGGCGCTACCTGGCCCCAGGGGGCGTGGCTGCGACGCCTCCATATCTGAAAACGTTCGCCTTAACACAAAGTGCCATCATACCAAGTTTCATGCTTCTAATACAAAGTGCACGATTTTTCTCAAATCTGCTGGACTATTATCCACAATAGTTATAATAATATGCCTGGAATATACGACATCTGATATCAAATAACACTCGTTTTATTAATTTGTGTCTGAACTGTATTATTACTGTAACCTGGTAAAACATGAGACCCAGGATTTGGACACTGTACAGTAACAGATATTTTTAAAAAGATTTTTTATTACGTACAAGATGGGTACAGCACTGGATCAAAGAAATGGGATTTGCTAGTTATACATTTACATTGATATAGCAGAGGAGAGTAAACAATCAACAGTAGAATTACAAACTACAGTGCACAGGTATCTCTTAAAAGAATTATTCCAAAGGTAGCCGACTCGGAGGTACTGCACTGGATCAAAGTTATACATTTACGGTGTAGACATTTAAAACCTGGACCAGTCGACTGGGCGTCTGCCAGTTCCTGGTTGTATGACACCCATGGATAACATGTCAAGAGAAAAGGCCAAGTACATCAATGACCAACGTAGCTTGCGAATCAGAATTACACTCAGTTGTTAGGTCATCTATACATCCAGGAAACTTCAGGGCAATCGAGTGTGAGGTCGTGTATTATGCGTGGGCTGCCCATGGACTCAGTGCAGGAATTAAACGTCGGCACTGTACAGTCAAGACTATAGCACTAGGACAGTATTGTAAAAGGTAATACCTTATCAAAATTAATTTGTATACACAAATAGGACCAGTGAAAGTATGCTGTGTATAAAATCAAATATATACGTCATACGGAGCATGCGCACTTAGTATGGTAGGCAAAGTTTGAAATGCGGTATTATAGCCCATTGAGCCAGCTCGCAATCTTAAAGACAAAGGGTTCCTTGTCAGATATCCAACTGAGGAAGTTTTTTGTCTCATGTACTGACCAACTGGCCTGTTTTGATCTTCTAAGAGCCAGCAGTGTAAAAGGTCTGGAGTGGACCATGCAAGTACTAGTATACTAAGTATACCAAGTAGTACACCTTCTGACTCTGATATGATCTGGGGTACCGAGCAAACTAGATAATACTTGATTCCTTCTTAATACAGAATTATGAGTTGGATGAAATGTGTTCTACGATGCATCTTTCATTAATTTTTTAAAAAGATCTTTTAATGCATTCATACATATTGCGATGAAGCATTTCTATCTATTAGAATACTGGTATGTCTTCTTCCTTCTTAGTTTTATTCAGTAACTTAGAGACACATTACAAGTATATCTAACCTGCACTGCTTACATGTAGAAGTCTTCAAAACATAAATAAAAAAAAGAAAGTTTGATACCAAGATAGAATACATAATTTGAAATAGTACAATAAAATAAATAGGGTAAAAATGCAGAATTTAGGCTTTAACGAGCAAACGATGGAATGAAAGTGCAATAAACCGATTAATCGGTAAAAGTCGCTATATATATATATAGATAGATAGATAGATAGATATATATATATATATATATATATATATATATATATAAATATATATTTTAAAAAGATCTTTTAATGCATTCATACATATTGCGATGAAGCATTTCTATCTATTAGAATACTGGTATGTCTTCTTCCTTCTTAGTTTTATTCAGTAACTTAGAGACACATTACAAGTATATCTAACCTGCACTGCTTACATGTAGAAGTCTTCAAAACATAAATAAAAAAAAGAAAGTTTGATACCAAGATAGAATACATAATTTGAAATAGTACAATAAAATAAATAGGGTAAAAATGCAGAATTTATGCTTCAACGAGCAAACGATGGAATGAAAGTGCAATAAACCGATTAATCGGTAAAAGTCGCTTGGCCTAGCTGACTGATGATCGGTTGGGAAATTTCAATTGACTTCCACCACTTAAATGTATATATACATTTATATATATATATATATATATATATATATATATATATATATATATATATATATATATATATATATATATATATGTTATATTTATATATATATATATATATATATATATATATATGTATATATATATATATATATATATATATATATATATATATATATATATATATATATATATTTATATAAATATATATATAAGCTGTAAAATAGGAATATTATTTAATAAATTCTCCATTCACCCAATTGACATGTTAGATCTGAGCCCCAAAAAATAGCCAACTGTCAATAAGATCAAATCCAAATATGTATGAATAAAAATAGCACATAGGTATTGTAAAGTATTTAGCAAACTGGACACTCAGTAACTACACATATTCATAAATCATTCAGAATACAGATACTTAGGTATTATTTGAAGCAACTTTCTCAGGATCTTTTCTGTTTTTCTTAAGTTTTTCTGGAACGCTCTGTACCTGATGCCATGTTGATGATGCAATGAGGAGAAATGATTTACCTGCTCATCTAAGTTGCTGATTTAGCTAATCAATTTTCATAATGAGTTCTCATTGGTTCTGGCATTTTGGTTATTACTTCCCCTCAATTTACATCGGCCTAGGATTTAGGTTTGTGTCGACACAAATTAGAATTTTTGTATTTGTCAACATAAATTGAATTCCTTACCTCCCCTTCATTGATACTTGTGTCCAGATTTAGATCTGTGTCGACACAAATTCAAATCCTTACCACCCCTCTATTAATACTGAGCTCGGATTTACATCAGTGTCGACACAAATTAAAATCCTTACTTCCCTTCATAGGTAGGATTTAGATTTGTGTCGACACAAATTAAAATCCTTACTTCCCTTCATAGCTAGGATTTAGATCTGTGTTGACACAAATTAAAATCCTTACCACCCCTCTATTAATACATGAAGCCTGCGCTTTGCTAGGTGTCACAAATGAGGCCTAGATTCAGGTTGCTATACCTCAGTTGTATTGGTTTGGTCTCCTGCCATGGATTCACGTTTGCGGTTTTCTGTTTTGCGGTGCTTCCTTCTCCTACTCCACCGCAAGAGGACAAATGCCACACTGCCAATAACCAATACAAAACCTACACTCGCAGCGAAAAGGGCATCAAAGAAACGAGACCTTACGTAAGGGCTGGTTTCTTGCAACCGGTCCCAGGTATCTCCGCTTTCTGCCAGTGTCAGTGGTGGGACAGTGGTCTGGGACGTATTGCAAATTTCACTCAGGTAGCCCTTGACCAGAAACCTTGGGTGGTTTGTACACAGGAAGTTCCTGCTAGTTGAGTCCCAATCGATTGTTAGATTTAGCTGTAGTAGCCATAGGAGACTGCATGAGCACTGCAGTGGGTTGTCATACACATGGAGATGTCTGGGAGTGACCCACGCCTCCCTTGGTGGGCTCTGTAGCATATTATTGTCCAGGTGAAGAATTTGGAGGTTCGTCATGGGTGCGATGGCTCCTGCTTCTATTGTTAGGATGTGGTTGTGAGAGAGGTAAAGCGCACGCAGACTGTTCAATGGCGCAAAGACACCAGCGCGGAGCATGCGCAGTGCATTATACGCAAGATTCAAGGTCTTAAGCCTGGAAAGCCCGCAAAATAAACCACTAGGTAAGCGTGTAAGGTCACTGCGAAAAAGAGTTAGCCCCTCCAGAAAAGGAAAAGGTAGGAAATTGCCCGATTGAAGTTGAATAGGATTTTGTTCCAAATGCAGCTTTTTTAAGTGAATAAATAATCTGCTAGGATCAGTTTGGTTCTGATTGCAATGTGAACCATCTTTGTCATTGACATATTCATTTTCAGATTTGTTTTCTGAAAAAAAATGAGCAAGTGAATTTTTGTCAAGTCGTATTATCGATATCTGACAATATACTGGAAACTCCTCGATATAGATAGAATTTATTTGGTTACCTTCTAAATTGAGGAATGTCAGATTGGTCAACGGTTTCAAACAATCTATAATTTGCAATTTGTTGCGTCTTAAATTAAGCCTCCTGAGGTTGGCCAAACCATCAAAAGCGAACGGTTCTACCACAGACAGGCCCATATTCTGGAAAACAAGATGTCGTAAATTTGTAGCATTTTTGAAGGAGTGATTTCGCAGGATCCTACTCTGCATGTCTTTAACCTCCAGGTGAAGTAGGGATGGTAGGCCGGCAAACACAGATCTCGGCAGGGAACTGAGGTGACAGTTCACGATATACAGCGTTCTGAGTGATCCCTCCATATCCGCAAAGGCATCTTCGTCCAAATGGCCGAGTTTTATATCGACGAGCGCCATCTCCTGAAATAACATATGATATAACGCTGTCATTTTTCTGAGTTCAATTAACATACCTATCACCCGTTCACGACATTCAGTGCTGTTTTAGTATGTTTGTTTGTCACTAGGAAATACCTGTATGGATATGGCGAATTCATGCAAAAAAGGAAAACTGCAGTGGCTACATTTATCTAATGCACAAGGCAGTCTGTCGCCTGCCAGCTACTGGTTGCCAGAGCGTATTCGAATGCCCGGTATTAAACCTCCAGACAGCCAATTAGATATTGGAAAAGCGAGACGTGTGTTAACAGAAGATGCCACAAAAACAGTGATGCAGTCACTGGTGATGTCTCGCTTGGGTTACTGCGATGCTCTCCTAATTGGAATACAACAGGATTTGATTGCAAAGCTGCAGCGATTACAAAGCAGTGCTGCAAGGATAGTATCAAGAACCAGGAAGTACCATTTCAAAGTATTCGGAAGTGCAGTTATGAGGTATATTTATATCATTTCTTCCATTTTTTATAGTAATAAGGGTTGTACAAGAAGACCACAATGATGATTTTTCTGATATTAGCTGTGATTACTGAGATATCATCAGAATAGTGAAGGTGATTTGGGATGACACAGGCATGACAGAGGCGGATCCAGGATCCAAGTCTGACATATGCACCTTTTTTCAATAGGAACCTATTCGTATCCTCTGCAGCCAAAACAGCCTGACAATTTGGGTGAAATCTTAAAGGTGAAAACAAATTTGCATACCAGTCAACATTCACCAACCCAATGTCAGACGATTCCCCACATCTATCTGTTAATTGATAAGGGATAGGGCTGTAAAAGGAGACAGCTAATTCTGGTTCTAATTTCAGGAGAGTACTGCTCATATCAGGAGAGTTGACAGATAGGAAGTTTATATTTCAACAACTCTTCTTCAAACCGTGTGTATAATCTTGAATTTGCAAGTTATTTCCAAAAGTATTGGGTATTTTGGAGGGCGCATACGCTCGTTATCAAAATTGAAAATTACCCCTAAAGTACTGATTTCTGGTCAAAAAAGCACCCTTATTTTAATAAAACGCTGATTTTTTCCACTAAATAAACACCCCTTCTTTTATCAAAACACTGACATTGGATGAACGAGAACACGTATCTTAACTTAAGGTTTTATAATCCTCTGCATGTTTAGCGGCAGCAAGTGGCGGCAGCAAACTCGGAAACCCAGTCACGTCGGGAGTCACTCGGCGTCAGAGCCGCGTATATTTCGTGGATTGTAAGAGAATTTTGACCCCCATACTTCGTACCTGGGTACAAAAAAGTACCCCTCTTTTACAAAATCGCGGACATGCGGATGTCTTGAAAAAAGACCACTTCTTCCGCAAAATACGTAACGCGGGTGCGGCCCCCCTCTGTACCACACTTGAGTAACAGTTTCCAGTATCTAAACCTATATGTTGATGTCAGTATATATACATTACCTGTATTCTACCTTTAATTGGCACTGGCATAGAGTTGTAACTTAATCAGCTCCACAGTTATGTATAATCTACGTCTTAAGGGACTTAAGTAACAGGTTCAAGTGTCTAAAGGAGACATGTTGATCTAAATCTAACATACAAATTCCCCTTAGCTGTTTAGTGAATGTAGGCTTATTCCTAAAGGTTTGTACCAAGTATCTTTAGGACCAGAAAACAAATGTTAAGGGTATATCCTGGTGTGAATGTACAAACTGACTAGATTGGCTATACGCCAAGCCCTCTTTCAAATATTTCATAACTATATGCTAATCAATACCAACCATGCTATGATATACAGAAACACAACCCTGTTTCTCTCTCACAGACAATATGAAAAACATCCTTTCTTAGTGATAGGCAAATAAAATGCATAAGTTAGAACTCCCATAGCTCAGAATTTCTTTTCCAGTATCCTGTTGTTTCAATATAGTACACTCACATTGGCACCTTTCCAGTATATCATACTTTTCAGAACACCCCACCTTTTCAGTATATCATAATTAGGTATCCCTCCTTTAGCAGCATTCTAACTTTCCAGTATATCATAAACAGGGCACCTACCTTTTTAGTTTATTACACATACATGGGTCCCATACTTTTCTAGAATTAAGGATTCCAATAAAGGATTATATTGGCCTCTTTACATTGACAATTTTAAAAGCAATGTTAGAAGCCCGATAAAGTCCCCTACAACTATGAAATTGACCAATCAGCTACTAGTATCAGAGTGGAGCTGATGAGAAACCAGTATATCCTTCGTCTGGGAAATATTTTCTATTCTAGTATCATCCCAAGTATTTTAGGTGGTACAAGTAAAGCTCACTTTCTCTTTCAGTCATGAACAAGTGATGTTAACTAATCCATTGATTTATTCTAATTTTCATATCTGAAACATACGTATGTACTCTTTAAAAAAGTTTATTTCAACTAACATGAGGGATATTTTGAATTTATCACCTATGTAAATTGAGATCTCTATGCTGTTTATATTCCGGACATTGATTGGATAAGAATACTGTTTATTTATGATAAGGATATTAAAGATTGCAATACGAGGGTACCACTATTTCATCATATTTTTCAAATGCCCCTTGTTACCATAAGTTTTGTTTGGTGTGCAGTGAAAAATGCATTGATAGATAAATGAATCATTTCCAGGATTTAAATGTCAATGATTGTTTGTTATCCCTGGAATATTACAATTGCAATACATGTAGCTGTTTCATGGTGAGCACGTCAATAAACTATCCTTTAAACCTACCCTTGGTTGGTTTAGTGGAAGCGGCCGCAATTACTCCACTGTTCAGATTAAACCACCTTCTTGCAATTTGTCTTCTAAACCTAGAGTAACGGAATATAGAAGACTATATTCCGATTGCCTCATTGTATGTATGTATCTTTATTGGCCACATCAAATGATTTGAAAAATACAAACAAGAACATAAAAAAACAAGGTTCACAAAGGAGACCACAGTGAAATCTTAATAGAAAATAAAATAAAAACCCACAAGAAAATAATTGCCATTAACTGAAAGCCATTATGATTACAAAATCCAATATGTCAGGCCCCAGGTGTCAACATAAAAAGGCCATAACATCGAAGAGGTCTCAAGGTACTTGAGTCCTCTCCAAAACATATAAAATACATAAAGATCGAAAATTCAAAGTAGTATTCATATTTAATTCAAAATTGCAACGTAAGGTGAAAATAACCTTTCGTTCTCAGGAGCCGAAACTTTTGAAATCAAAATAAACCTCAGACAACAGTATAGTGTAAAAACGCTATAAAGGTGGGGTCCCATATGGAGTTTGCATGAATTCCACCCGATTCGACAAATATTTGAAGAAGTCGAATACGACCAAATTCGACTCAAATTTGACTAAATTCGACATGGCAAAAAGTCGCCGGGTTAGGCAAAAAAGATGGTAATTTTTTGGTGTCGAATGCGATGTGGAACCGCTTTAAGTCGCATTCGACTGCTAAAATGTCGAAAGGTCGAACTATGTCGAAAATACTTTGCGTATTCGAGTTTTATCAAAAATGATCTGTTTGATTGATAGTTTATGTCGAATGTGACATGTGAGGCATCGCATTCGACATAGAAATTCGCATTCGACATATGCCTACACCTTGCATTCAACAAGAGGTGAGTCGAATGCGATTTTCTACTTTATGCAAATGAGGCAAGTCATTATGTTAATGACAAACTGCAAACCCCATCGCATTCGACCACGTAGCGATGGAAGTTCCTCGACATTGGATCTCGAGGAACTTTCGCCGCATTCGACATTTTTCGAAAATGGAATTCGACTTTTATTTTGGCGCCAAAACAAACCTTGTTTACGAATTGCCTAACTCTGGACAAATATCGAATGCGAGTTTCTCCTAAAGAATTCGACTCAAAATTTGTGGGTTTTCCTCATTACCATATCATTTGCATAAAGTCGAATTCGTGCAAACTCATATGGGATCCCACCTTAAAGCCAGGGTCTCACATGGAATTTGCAGGAATTCGACCGTATTCGACATATATTCGAAAAAGTCTAATACGACCGAATTCGACCCACATTCGACTAAATTCGACCTGGCAAAAAGTCGCTGGGTTAGGCAAAAAATATGGTAATTTTTTCGTGTCGAATGCGATGTGAGATCGCTTTAAGTCGCATTCGACAGCCAAAATGTCGAAAGGTCTAACTATGTCGAAAACACTTTGCGCATACAACTTTATGCAAATGACAAGTTTGATTGACAGGTTGTGTCGAATGCGACTGTTAAAAGTTCGCATTCGACTTGAAAAATTGCATTCGAACTTCGATCTAAGATCTATTGACGTTGTCACAGTTCATCTTTGAAATAGTGCGGGCAAACTATAACTTTTTGATATAGATATATTTGTAGAGAGCTTAGTCCAGCCTAGGCCTGGCCGGAGAAACTGGTACTTCGAGGGGGAGGGGGGGGGGGGGGTTGGGGCAGGGAGAAATGCTGGATACATCTACCTGAAACTTTTGAACATTTTGGCAAGTTATACTGATGTAATTGTGTCTAGGGTAGAGATGTTCTTGCCTTTGAAATGGGGGATTTTGAATGCCTTGCCTAAAGTTCCTAGGTACGTATTCTGTTGTCACGATGTGGTTATAGAGTTTCGTTAGGACCGAAATTAAAGAATAGCAAGCATGGAGGGTGCGCCCACTGGAAATGTCGTCTAAACCGCAAGCTTTCTGTCATGCCGCCTGTTAATAGTACGATGGTGCAGGTGTGAACGGTAAAAAGGTTTTTGCGCTGTTTCTCTGGAAAACGGCAGAATTTTTTAAAATCCCGTTTTTCCAAAGAAAAAAACAGAAAAAATAATTTTGTAGTTTTACAGAAAAATAGCATAATTTAAAAAGAAATCTGCCGTTCACACCTGCACCATCGTATAAAAGCCTCCTATTTATCCTGTGTAAAAGGGATCTTTGTTGAAATCACCACAAACGGACAGGGATTGTTTCCACGGAGTTTTCTCTGCTATTTCTAAGTAGTCGCCAAAAGTAGGACCTATATATGCCAAACTGAGGGCATTACGTCAGTAATATGGACATTGCAATTGTCATATTTCTAAGAAAAAACTACGATGGTGCAGGTGTGAACGGCAGAACAAAATCCATAAGTAGGGTAAAACCGGCGTAGGCCCCAACTGGATAATAATGGGGCCAATAGTACCGGTACACATGTTCACCCAGTAATGTTCGCAGCTACCTAAATCAACCTGGCAATTTTGATAACAAAAGCAAAAGCAAAGTTCAAAAACATTTGAAGGAGAAATGTTATTCAGCCAATTACCAACAATTCCTCTTCAAATATTTTGTAAGAGAGTTCTCAATTAAAATGTTATTGTCAAAAGTGTCTCAAATCCTGACGACACTTCCCAGATGAAGTCGTAATATTAAAGTAATAACCCATATGCTGCTGGTGGCTACTTTGACCAATACCAAATGATGCAAAAACATGAGAAATCACTGAAACCCTGGCACATGGGTACTTATATGAGGGTACTCGGCGAGAGCTTTCTAATGAGTACCAACATGACAGGGTTTAGATGTTTTTCAAAAATCTTTGCGTTTTTGTGCTTTGGACGAAAGTTACCACAGCATTGGAAGGGTTAATGGGTAAAACCACGGACCTACCTTTATTGCAGCTGCGAATGCCCTGGCTGGAATCACTCCGATTTCTCCACCCTTTATTTTAAGCGTTTTCACATCCATGTCTGTTGTTCCGAATACCGGGAGCTGTCCATAGGAAGAATTGCCAAGCGGGCAGTTCACGGTACCATAGCTGTTGTTCGATCTGCGAATACACGTGCATTTTTTCAGGGCGCCAAGACCAGGATGACATGGTTCGACAATGATAGAGGAGTCAACCACGACACAGAGCGATGTGTAGATTACCAATGCCACTGAGAAATTGGCTCGTTCATTATCGTTCTGTCGGCGAGGCATTTTCGTCTGTTCGTACTTGTGAGAATTCGCAACAGTCGTCTGCATGAGGATGCTCCGTGTGGCGCTATAAGACAGCGTTACACGGTTAGACTTAACCCATTAATGCTCACACAGCAGCCAAAAGTAGCCTGACACTTTTGATGAATTCTTTCTAGTGAAAGTATACCTGCGGAAATAATTGATGGAGAAATGTTACTTAGAATGCTACCAACAACTCCCCTTTAAATGATTAGTTATTTCATTTTCAATTCCAAAGTTATAGTCAAAATTACCAGAGATCCAGACGACAAGGTTGGAGTTAGCATTAATGGGTTAAATACCCTTATAATACTGCGACAGCCTCCTATGACGTCACGTAGGCAAGAAAGCTATCGTATACTCTTCGAATTTAGTTGAATCCAGAGTTTTTCGGAACTAGGGTTGGATGCCATGTGTCGGCAGTAGAATGGGTTTAGTAAGGGGGGGGGGGAGGTTGACTGTAACGTGTTCGTGTTCGGCGTTCATTTACACTACAGGTCTGTAGTGTAAATGAACGCCCGCTACGCGTCGCCACCGTCGCGTATTATAATATTATAATTACTTGTGACGTCATCAAAACTGTGAAATCGCTAATTTCACTGATTTAAAAAAGGTTATTTAATTTCCTAAAAGTGTTTTCTTAGTACAATAAGTCCACTGAATGTATCCATGCTGTTTGACCAAAACAGAAGGGACGCTATCATACGTAACTGGAAGAACCAAGTTTTCTGTAATGAAACAATCCAAGGCGTTCCACAAAGGCATTCGACGTGTTTGAAGCCGCCTATCGGCGGGTTCCGGAACCTCGCGTCCAGAGACATAGAAAAAATGATGTCTCTGATTCATCACTGCATACCATATCATATGATGGAGAAAAGTGAAATACAAGAACGAGACGAGAATAAAACACCTTTTTCGCAATCATTTAGCGAAATATGTTGATTTCCCTCTACAATTTCAGATGAAATTTCCTGGCAGTATCTTCTTCGGAAATTTCAGTCTCGGCCTTAAATTGAGACGAAGCACCAGGTAAATACATAGAATTTGAATTGCTTAAGTTTCTGAGAAAGTAATATTTGAACACTTCTGTTCACTCAGATAACTGGGAAAAAGTAAAAGCTGGTCAACTGTATATTAGGCAGTATAATGCATTGCAATACAGCTACAAGTAACTTGTGGGAATAAATTCATATAGTGCGAAGTCAATGATTGTGTCAGATTCTCTCACGACTTGTATCGGTTTCGTTCAAAATTGGGGCATGCGAGCAGAATGCTAGTAACCTGGGAATGTCGATAGTGTTCGCCGGGTACTCCGGCACTCACTACCATACCCAGTATAACTGCTGATTAGCCCATTAATGCTTAAGAGTTCTTTCAGCAATTGTCGTCTGAATCTATGCTACTTTCGACAATAACTTTGGAATTGACAATGATTCAACAAAGTATTTGAAGGGGAGTTGTTGGTAGCGTTCTAAATCAACATTTCCCTTTCAAATATTTCACCAATTATGCTTTTGGTTGAAAGATTTCATCAAAATTGTCAGGCTGCTTTTGGTCTCTGTGAGGATTAATGGGTTAACGACCAACGAATTTCAAGATCACAGTTCGCTTATAGGATTGTGACATTTTTTATGTACGTGGCTTATAGGGTTATTTTTTCATAGTTACGGTACTCCATTATCCTAGTCTCTTTAATACTCTGTGAAATGTTTTGATCAAATCCGTTTCTTACTTGAAACGCATGGTTGATAAATTTTGATATGAAGAAAAGAGCTTGCTTTTGTGCAAGCCTACGGTAGGTTATGCGATAGTCGTTGACTTATTCGCCTCGTTAACGGACAGGATACAGTTCCCGGGGGGGGGGGGGGGGGGGGGGCACTTGGGTATTTAGGGGGGTGCATACGTTCGTTATCAAAATTTAAAAATACCCCTAAAGCACTGATTTCTGGCCAAAAAAGCACCCTTATTTTAATAAAACGCTGATTTTTTCCACTAAATGAACACCCCTTCTTTTATCAAAACACTGACATTGGATGAACGGGAACACGTATTTTAGCTTAAGATTTTATAATCCTCTGCTTGTTTAGCGGCAGCAAGTGGCGGCAGCAAACTCGGAAGCCCTGAGTCACTTCGGGAGTCACTCGGCGTCAGAGCCGCGTATATTTCGTGGATTGTAAGGGGATTTTGACCCCCATACTTCGTACCTGGGTAAAAAGAAAGTACCCTTCTTTTACAAAATCGCGGACATACGGAGGTCTTAAAAAAAGACCCCTTCTTCCGCGAAATACGTAACGAAGGTGCGGCCCCCCTCTGTACCTGAGTGCCCCCCCCCCCCCCCCCCGGGATACAGTTGCTGTGGTTACGACGGGAAATTCTCTCTCTCTCTCTCTCTCTCTCTCTCTCTCTCTCTCTCTCTCTCTCTCTCTCTCTCTGTGATTTCAACCAGGTTCTCCGGTTAAATCCATCACTTACTACTGGCTCAGGGCCCCAAGCCTTAACCGCAATA
>OZ012687.1:35779047-35796547 GCA_963942565.1 Maea johnstoni
ATATATATATATATATATATATATATATATATATATATATATATATATATATATATATATATATATATATATATATATATATATATATATATATATATATATGAGTATATATATATATATATATATGTTTCTTCCACCTTTTGGAAGATACCTCTCTCTTCCAGTCTTTTCAGTAGAACTTCTTAAAGATGGAAAGGAAAAGCATGAGACCAAATGAGTAGCATTTCGAGAAGAAAACAAATCCAGAGAAATTGCCACAGCAATAGGATTATAAAGCCAGGCTGATCCCTTTCTAACATCCTTGGTGGGCAACATTTACCCTTTGACCTGGTTTAAGGGCCTGAAGTATGCTGCTTTGCCAGGACTAGTTGGAACTTCTGATACACCTGAGGTGTTTCTCTAATTACCCTTTATTTTGTTTATATTTCACCCGACCTCCAATCACTTAGAAACTGGATACATTGAACACCTGCGTACATTGAACGCTTTTTCATTTCCCGCGAGTGTTCAATGTAGACAGGTTCCACTGTATATATATATATATATATATATATATATATATATATATATATATATATATATATATATATATATATATATATATATATATATATATATATATATATATATATATATATATATATATATATATATACACATAAATGATGGACCAGCATCCTGGATATGAAACTAATCGTATTGTATTGTCTATGCTCAAGTTATAAAGAAACAATACATCATTAGACAGAGATAACTGATCAGTGATCAGCATTGACCAGCACATTAGCACCAGGAGTGCCCAAATGGTGTGGAAACCTAAAACAAACTTATTGTATGAGAACTAACTGAGAAATATTTCAAGGGTGTTATCTAAACACGAGAGTAAGAATAACTTTCAACAAATATTTCTCAAAGTATTGCTTTGTTAGAGTCAGGCCAGGTGTACAATTCACGTGTGAAAGGATTAAGAGGATGTTGTCTCAATTCTGCACAAGTTTGTGTATGGTTTACTATTAGTACTGAGCATGTATAGGCCCAGGGTTAAACTAGACATAAGCACCAAGAGTGCACAAATGGTGCAGAACCTAAAACATAACTTGTTTTATGGAAAACTATCGGAAAACTATTTCACCTGTTTAACCTGAACATAAAAAGGAAAGTATTTCTTTGTTATCAAAATATTTCTATTAAGAGACAGTCCAGGTGTATTACACACAAGTCAGTGAGTTAAGAGGATGCTATCTCTCTGTTTTCTTACCAAATAACTTTGTATGGTTAACTTAGAATAGCATATATAGGATTAAACTAGTATGTAAAGGTTCATGTATTTACAAGGTATCTCTCGGGTAAAACAAATTGACAAGGGTTAAACAAAGTGTGACATTAGGAATTCATGTAATACATTTTATGATTATAATGGCATGTATGTAAACTATTCTATCTTATATCATTTGATTGCCTATAACTGCTCATTAATGTTATTCATAATCCATAGTTTGTTCAACTATTATCATAGGTCCCATTCTATATCTTTCTTCCATTTCTTCATGAAGAAACCGGAAAATACGGTTTCTTCCTGAAGAAACCGGAAAAATACGGAACAAACTAGGTATATATATATATATATATATATATATATATATATATATATATATATATATATATATATATATATATATATATATATATATATATATATATATTTCATGCTTTGTCCAATCTTTGTTTTTTTACATATCATGCTCAAGAATTGGTTTGTTTCTTGCTAAGATTTCATCCCTTCAGAGATATTGTAACTACCTGATATACTGTTATTCTACCAACGATTGGTATAAGTTATGATTATCGATTTTAATTTTCACCCAAAATTGTCTAAACCTTAACAATGCTCTCAAAAGGAAGAATGACATGATAAATGAAAATGACACATCATCGAGTTAAATTTTGAACTACAGATGATTCAAGCTTTTGAAATTGGACTTTTTTGGCAGAATTTTACAATGAGTTGCACAATCGATACCGTATTCACCCATCATTATATAAGATAGTGATGAGCAAGGATAAAGAGAGCCCTTTTAATGCATGAATGAATTATCATACATATTTTCCGAAAAAATGTCTAACTATAAAATTCAGTAACTATTTGACTCACTCTAGTCAAACCACACAGGGTTCAAAACTGCATCATATATACATATCATATGATACTATTTAGAATAGGCAAGTATAGTCATAATGGTACATATTGAGTAAAATCTGTTTTAGTAACGATTTCTTTTCAAATTTGCAGGCAGAGGCAGGTCAATTTTAATATACTAATTTGTTTTTGCAAATGCCCAATAGGTGTCACAGGTTGAGAGTATCGTAAAACCGTTAATGTTAAGAAAGTAAAGACCGATATTAGTTTGATGAACGTTTAGATTACTACCATTACTACCCAGCTTTTTTTATTTCACAAATTACCATGTGGTAATTCACATTATCTTCCTGGTGTTGAGGAAACATGGCAGTACAGTGCCGACAGTTAATTCCGTCAAGAAATGTGTGGGCAGCTCGGACATAATGCACGACCGCATGACTGATTGCCACCAATTCCATATCAAAGGTGCATTGATGATCTCATAACTGAAAGTAGCTTTCATTCACAAAGTTACGTGGTCTATCGATGTGCTTTACTTATTTTGTTGACATGTTATTCATTGGTGTTTGTACAACCAGGCACTGGCAAACGTCCGGTCGACTGGTTCAGAAATTAAATGTCAGTACTGTGGATCCTGTAGTTGAGGAACAAGTAGTAAATCTGGATTGATTTGGCATGATACTTTATTTGTTCTCAAAAACATATAAGGAAAATGAGTAGGTACAGTGTAAGATTTATTCTTAAATCTTCAATTTTGTTAATTTATGTTGTTTAACAGATGGTCAAACGTTTTTTTCTGGTCGACCACTATTTTACTCAGTAACAAAACCAAGGTCGCATGCATTCGTACAATTTTGTATGGATTTGGCATACACAGAAATTCAGCTTTCCAACCTTATTGCTTGTTTGACTGCATGTCAGTTTCATAATTTCCGAACCGAGTTTCATGCCTAATGCATCCCCCATACGCAATATTAAACTATTCTGTATTGATATGTGTTATTATATACAATGACAATGTCCAAGCTTATGGATGAAACTTCCATTTACGTGGCTTTCTTATCTATGCTTGTGTGCAGACTTTCTCCGTGCATTGCTCTTCTTTGCCTCCAAACGTGAAGCTGCAACTATCCTGACTTGAAAGTGTATTCTGAAAACACAGAAATAAGCACAGAGTTATAAGAAATAATAGACTTGACTCCTATCAAAGAAACAATATCATCATACTAAGCATCATACCAAACTACATATATTACAGTTCACAACAACTACGATCCATCATGCTTTTATTTTGTACACCTCATCTGATGGTAAACATTGAAACTAATAGTTACCGCAGTAGCAAAAGTAATAGTCATCGCAATAGTAGTAGAAGTAGTAGTAAAGGTAGTAATAGTAGTTGTTGGAGAAGCAGCTGCGGAATTTGAGACTTTGATTATCGTCTTTTTACTGCCATATTTAGGAAAATTCATAACTAGCTAGTTGTAAGTAGAAGTAGTAGTAGTAGTAGTAGTAGTAGTAGTAGTAGTAGTAGTAGTAGTAGTAGTAGTAGTGTAGTAGTAGTGTAGTAGTAGTAGAAGTAGCAGTAGTAGTTGCTACTACTACTACTACTACTACTTCTACTACTACTACTACTACTACTACTACTACTACTACTACTACTACTACTACTACTACTACTACTACTACTACTACATATGAAGTATATGTGAACGTTCTTTACCTTCTCTCTTTTGCTGTGTATGTTCAATGAGGGACTTGAAGAGTTTTCTCAAGACCTATAAATACATTAGAAAACCATTACAATGATAAATACAATTGTATTGGAATATTGTGGACAACTATCAGAAATATTGTTGTAAATAAATGTTTTATGTGGTTAGAAATGCCATATAGAAAATAAATGTTATGAAAATCTAATTCACAAGAGGTCATAGTTTATATCTCAAGTTGAATTCAATTGAATGGCATTGATTATTTGACTAGAAGTAGATATAAGACTTGATATACATTATCTGTCATTAAGAAAGTTGATTATGGATGAACGGTTTTGATTGTACGGGAAACATTACTGCCTATTCCTACCTCTCTCTTGTCATCCGTACCTCCTCGAGTAGCTAACACATCTGATCGTGACTTCTGAAGAAATTAAAAAAGAATTGATTATGCAAACATAATGATGGCGAATTGTAATGGCCTTAAGTTTTGAGTATAATGGTTTTTTATTATTATACACTGATGAAATGCTAATGAAGTTAGATGATGTTCAAACAGTAATGGCCATTCTAATTAATGATTATGCATATAGTCCATTTAGCTCTTAAGGTTAAATAATATTCCAACACTTGTTGGTTTTCTTTACTAAATGAGTATATTTTTTAGAACATCTAGCATTATTGATACGTCGACATATGTAATATACGTCTAAGTTGAATTCTCGAAAGTTGGTTCCCAATTTGGAACGTTGGTATTCCTTTGTCGATCTTATTGGAATTTCCCCAAAAAGTCCCGCAGAACTCCCACTAGAATCAAACTTCAGCAGCACATTAACAATTAAATATCTCTTAATTACAAGCAAATGTCTGATCCGTCTTAACCCACAGGTCTGAAACCAAATTACAAAGTTAGAAATATTGGTGTATGGTGCCTTTTTGTAAAGTTAACATATCTGCCTAATCCTACCTCTCTCTTGTCATTCGTCCCGCCACGAGAAGCTACCACATCTGGTCGTGATTTCTGAACAAATTAAAAAAAGTAATGCAAACATAATGATGGTAAATTGCAATGGCCTTTAGTTTTAAGTGTAATGGCCTTTTGTCTCAAGTGAAATGGCCTTTAGTTGTTACACAATGATCAAATGCTAATGGAGTTAGAGGATCTTTAAAAAGTAAAGGCTTATTCTAATTAATGATTTTGTGTTTTAGTCCATTCGGCTATTGAAATACGCCAATAGTCCAACACTAGACGAGTATATATTTTAGTACATTTGAAGCACTGTAAATAAGTCGACTTTCTAAGTTTCTCGAATCGTGTTCTCGTTAGATTGATCTCGATCAATATATAGTTAATAATGACATAGTGTGAAGTATTGTTTTTGATTATATAGGAAACATATATGCCTAATCCTACCTCTCTCTTGTCATTCGTCCCGCCACGCGTAGCTACCACATCTGATCGTGATTTCTGAACAAATTAAAAAAGAATTGAAAATATAAGGATGGTAAATTGTAATGGCCTTTAGTTTTTATTGTATCTACTAAATGAGTATAAATTTTAGAATATTTATAATTGTAGATACGTCGACTATATAAATTTACCTCGAATCGTTTTAGGAATAATAATTGAACAAGATTTCAGAGAGTTATACGCAGGACTATAAGTATGATAACAAGTCTATCGCCACAAAATTCGAATTCAAGTATGGTCAAACCTAACCCCGAATTGTTTCAGTGGTCACGAAATCTGGCCTTTAGTTGTTAGTATAATGGCCTTTACTTTAATTGTTACACACGGATCAAATGCTAATGAAGTTAGAGAATGTTCAAGCAGCATATTAAAAACCATATATTTCTTGATTTCAAGCAAATGTTTCATCCACCCTTAACCGTATGTCCTAAACTCAAATGACAGAGTTAAAACTATTGGTTTTATAAGTTTCTCCAATCGTATTTTCGTAAAATTGATCTTGACTAATATGTAGTTAAGTGTTGATAATGACAAAGTTTGAACTATTGGTGTATAGTGCGTTTTAGTGATGACGCATAGACGGTTTTGATGGTATGGGAAGCATAACTGCCTAATCCTACCTCTCTCTTGTCATCCGTACCTCCACGAGTAGCTACCACATCTAATCGGGACTTCTAAACAAATTAAAAAAGAATTGAAAATATAAGGATGGTAAATTGTAATGGCCTTTAGTTCTAAGTGTACCTACTAAATGAGTATATATTTTTAGAAGATTTATAATCGTAGATACGTCGACTATATAAATTTATCTCGAAATGTTTTTGTAATATCAATTTTGACCTTATGTAGTTTTAGATTATTAATTGGACAACACTTCAGAGAGTCATACGCTGGACTGTAAGGATGTAAGGACAAGTCTATCGCCACAAAATTCGAATTCGAGTATGCTCAAACTTAACCCAGATTGGTTTCAGTGGTCACGAAATCTATGAGTCATACGTTTTGATGTTATTTTAAATTAAAATCCATGTAAAACCTATGAATCATAGGTTGATTTTTCATACGAAATCCGTAAAATTTTAGATTTTTCGTAATAAAAAGCAAATATTTGATTCACTACCCAGGAATGTAGAAATGCTAACAATTCCATTGCCATGAATTTCAATTTTATCAATGATGTGAAAACTGCCAACTCATATGCCACGTTATCTATGACTCATAGTTTTAAAAATAGTTCTTCTATTTCTATGTAAAACTTATTAATCATACTGTGCACTGGTTTATCAATAGAAATCAATCCCTAAATCTTAGATATCTCGGACTAAACCTGTTTATATGTTTTAATGATAAAGTTTAAAATCCCAGTGTAGAATGAGTTGTTTTATTGGTAAAAGAACGGTTTTGATGGGATGAAAAACATAACTGTTCAATCCTACCTCTCTCTTGTCATTCGTCCCTCCACGAATAGCTTCCTATAATAATTGAAAGTAATGCTAACTAAATAATGGTAAGGTGACATATACTTTATTTGCTTTACAACAGTTAAATGCCAATGAAGTTCGAGAATGTTTGAAATTAAGAGCTTACTCTATTAAATGAGAAGATGTTTTTGTACATTTGTAATTTAGTCGTTTTGTTATTATAAAATGCCATTGAATTTCGAAAATGTCCCAAAGGTAAAATTAATGTAAAATTTAGTAAAATCCAAGATTCCTTGTGATAAAAATCAGGTATTTGATTCACTACCCATGAGTATAAGTATGTCAGCGATTGCACGGCAAAAATCTCGTTTTCACCGATAATATGAAAATTGCGAAATAAGATGCCAACATAGTTAAAGAAGTCACGTTATCGATGAATCATACTTCTAAAAGAGTTATTTTAAGTCTGTGTAAAACTGATGAATAAAGAAATGATTTATTGATAGAAACCCATAAAACCATATGTACCTCGTACATGTACTAAACAGCAAGAGCCATCTCAATATTTTAATGATAACCTTTTTAACTTCTAGAGTGGAATGAGTTTTTCATTCATGATAAAATAATAGTATTGAGTGTACGAGAAACATAACAGTTTCACCCTACCTCTCTCTTGTCATTCGTTCCACCACGAGTAGCTAAATTTTGCTTCGACGCTGCCACGACATCAAAATGTGATTTCTGAACGAAAGAAAAAGGTAATGCAAATTCAATGAAGGTTAAGTTTATTATACTTTAGTTGTTATACGATAGTTCGCTATTGAAGTTCGAGAATGTTCAATGGACTACCCTACTAAAAGAGTGGATGTGTATTAAGTACATTTGTACTGTATTTGTTTTACGATTATACAATTATATTGGAGTTCGATAGGCTTCCAACAAGAAGAGCTTACTCTACAAACCGAGTACATGTTTTAGTACTGAAGAAGTATTGTAAATACGATAAGGTCAGTGTATGCATATTCTTAAACAGAAATGCTGTCTTTGGGTTCCTTATTAGTATACTGTTGCGTCCTAGAGGCAAAAATGATAGCTACTGAACAGACAGAGAACACACAGATTATTGTTACAAGGATATTTCTATATACCTAAATGAATATGTATTATGCAATGTGTAGTATTGTAAATACATGTAAGTGAAAGGAAGTTTGTGTATGCACTTGAGCAGCAACATGTCTGTCTTGAGGTCCTTAAATATTGTAGTACCTTATCATTTCCTAGAGGCAACAGAAAGTAGATAGCTAAAGAGCTACCTGACACAAAACTGTTCTAAATACCAACTCTTAATTACATTTTATATATTTACTCGAATCTGTATTTGTAAATCTGAAAATCCCTCAAATGCATACACCTGAAGTTTCGTTTTGAATACAATGACAAATCTAGCGCCATGAATTACGATTTGAGCGTTTAAATCATAATCATAACAGGGTGGTAAAATTGCACATTCCAATACCATTATCGGTAAAGCAAACCTTGGTGTATACCACATTATAATCTTTCCAACTCTATTCAACAATTCTACAGTTAAACTTATCGCTCTAAATCGTTTGGTTATACACACACCCAAACACCCGCCCACCCACACAAACACATAAACATATACATATATATATATATATATATATATATATATATATATATATATATATATATATATATATATATATATATATATATATACGTATATATAAATATATATATTGTATATATAACATATATATATATATATATATATATATATATATATATATATATATATATATATATATATATATATATATATATACATATATATATATATATATATATATCAAATAGATATGCTATGTGTCTTCATTGTTTAATGCCTTTGAAACTGAATTTATTAACATATATAGAACTTACTTTTTCAGCGATATCTTTCAGCGATATTTTCTTTCTTTGGTCATTTGTAATTGTTAGGGCTGTCATTGACATCCATTTCCTCGAAAGTCTTCTCAACATTTGTTGATTGAATACTTGAGTTTCTATTCAGAATTCTTATTAGTGTTAGCTAAAAATGGCAAACAAATGGTGTCACAGGGCGAAAAAAAGTGTTTACTCCCCAATCGATTAATTGGCATAACAATTGACATGATATTTTTTAATTCGATATATTGGGAAAGTTATTTTGATCGCTCGATTCTTGTAATATCAATGACAGTCTAGTGATTGTACTCACCGAGTGTATGGCATCAGCATCCTTCTCTGTATTTGGTTTTGACTCCAATTCCCTTAACTGTAGATAAAATGAATGGAAAATATAAGTCAAATGAAAGACTTTTGTGACTTAATAGTAAAACTATATATTCTACGAATACTGGAACCGGGACATATCACTATTCACAACACTGACAGCACCATTGACATGTCTTAGAGTAATAAATCATATTTATTGCATTCACATTTACTGTGAATGATGATAATCTTTAACAATTTCCTTTTGATTAAATGTTCAGACTTATTCCATCCGTTACTATTTTTCCATTTTCCGGGTTTTTCTCGATGCACAAACTCAGATATGAAATCGTTACAAACGACGAACCAATGCATTTAAACTATTGAGTAAACATACACATTTGATCCATAATTGTTTTTATTATAATAGTTTGTCATATGAAATATTTTCGAAGTATCTATTATTTGCAGGTATCTTTCGACATGATAAAATTGGAAAAGCTTTATTGGTAAATCTTGGCTTCGATCTCATATGTTAAGACGAAAATTGTAACAGATACAAAATTCTAACGAAACATCAAAGGTATTGAGTACCTATCCAACATATGTGAAATTGACGTAAAATATCAAATGTAAAATATAACTCCCCTTAGTACCACATAAAAAGAGTATCATAACCAAATAATGCAGGAAACTCAAATCAGGTGAAGTATGATATCACATAAAGTGATATGTCCATGTCATGTCATTTGACATAATATATCATTTATAATTTTAAAAAGTTATGCGCACTTTCAAAATAATATATAAAACATTTGCATAAAAGTGTCAGATGAAAATAACCGCATTACCAATACTAGTATCTTCTTATAAGAAAACATGCAATGCAAAATTGTTTACTGAATATTCTACCAAAGTTAAAGATTGTGATACCCGTCATACATTTATATTATGATATTATATTATTTTGTAACACGCAATCATACATCAACATCAAGCAAAACTGTCGCTTAAAATCCAGTGTTAATTAGTGTAGTGTATTACTAGTAACTATCATGTTAATGATGCTAGAAAAAAGGTACTTAAAATATAGCACGTATTTCTCCCTGGTCTGTTCTTTGCAATTGTTTGCCTTCATGGCCAAAAGTCTACATGCACGTAGACTTACGTGTTTGCTTGAGCACCTAGCATAGCTACATAAGGGTTTATACATGTACCCTCAAAGCACGCTATATTGAAATATATCTCTTATACTGAGTCAATGTGCAAAAAATAACATTTGCTGTGAAGATCCAGACAAATATCAACAGAGGTTTCTAGGTCAAACCAAACAATGTCGTATTTGTGAAGTTTTGGGTTTCATTTCTTTGCAAAGAAAAGAAGGGGCTGCTGTGTTTACTATGGCGTACCAAAAGGGGGAGCTGAATGAAGTAAATGACCCAGAAAGCGGAGGCTACCCTTCCCATACCATTTAAGGTGATCAGGCCTGTAAAAATCTTAAAAAGCGACCACCACCTGTGTAAGTAGTGAGATTATGTCATTTGAGTGAAAAGTTGTAAATATCGAAATGATATAGAGTATGGATTGACTAAGGACGGTTGGCTATGATATTCTCTACCTGATAACACTCAGGAATCTAGAGATACACCTTGTTATATAATTATGCTACTGTGAGGTGCGTTTTGGGATGGGGCTTTTAACTAGCTTGCAATGGTACTCATCCCCTTAAGCAAGGTTCTATTTTGAAATTTATTCAGAATAGCTGCCCATCCAACCAGGAGAATGCGGATATGACGATCTCTAAGGGTAAACTTTGATTGTCTCTATATCATTGTTAAGTTGACAACGACCGACTTATTTCGTGACGTCACAGCGCTGCGAACAATAGAGGAATGGGAATATAGGATGAAAATAGCGATCAATATAATACGTAGACGTTGAACAGAAATCGTAATCAGTAGTCCATCAGAACCTACTATAAAAATGAAGTGGGGTAGAAGGACATGGCGTCATGTCAGACACCCGAACCTTTCTTAAGGTTAAATCAGATGTACTAACTTTTTATACCTAACATAACATATATATATATTTTTATATATATATTTATATATATATATATATATATATATATATATATATATATATATATATATATATATATACATATATATATATATATATATATATATATATACATATATATATATACATATATATATATATATATATATATATATATATATATATATATATATATATATATATATATATATATATATATATATATATATATATATATATATATATATAAATATATATATATATATATATATATATATATATATATATATATATATATATATATATATATATATATATATATATATATATATATATATATATATATATATATATATATATATATATATATATATATATATATATATATATATATATATAGTTAAAGGTAAAGGTATTCGGTTTATAGTCTTGTATCCACCGAACACTCACACGACCTTCCTCCCCTAGCAGGCCTGTACACATGGAAAACATTTCAATCCCCCGGGGGATATTCCAGAGCAACTGGCAGCATATAGCGCACACGCTCTAAGCACTGCCTTATTTATGCTAGGTACCCATTTTGCAGCTGGGTAAGCTATATATATACATATATATATATATATATATATATATATATATATATATATATATATATATATATATATATATATATATATATATATATATATATACATATATATATACATATATATATATACATATATATATACATATATATATATACATATATATATATATATATATATATATATATATATATATATATATATATATATATATATATATATATATATATATATATATATATATATATATATATATATATATATATATATATATATAAGTACCTACATACATACATACATACATGCATACATGTTATTGTGTGTAAACCATATTAGTATGATTTTGTTTATGAAACATACATTCAATAAAGATGCTATTTCTACTAATAAAACACTTAACATGTAAAACTTTTTTTTTGAATTCGCAGCATTGCCTACGAAAACATAAGACTCACTGCGAACAACCGCGATAAATCACGACAACACACGAAAAACTACGACGTTTTAATTCGCACCTTGTCGCACCTTAAAATTCGTATGTGGGAGAGCAGCATTACTGACAGCATGGTTCTATCTCGTTGCCGCATATTAAAGGTGAGTGGGTATTTAGACACGCTCTAGATAGCAACGCTTTTTATGCTTACCTGTTTGGTATGAAACTCAATGTCAAAAGTTCTCGGAGCCTTTGTGTGAAGTTTATACCAACGACTCTTGTATATAATTCCCTGTGCATACATACAGCCATGCGTTGATGCAAGCTGCTATACAAACACATGAAGGGTAATCATATATGCACTCGATGAACTCTCCATATAGAAAATCCCAAAATATATAAAAAAAATACCCAAATGTTCACAAAATACCGTAATATACTTACTAATGATTTCAACTCATCTTCGATGTCTTTTGGTATTTCTTTGGCCGAGGACCAGGTGGCTGAAATGCCAAGGATAATGGCGATGACTAAGTAGACTTTCATAGTGTATAATCCAAGGTGCTTTGGTCTGAACAGGGTGATCGTGGTATGCGAAACCCTATTCTCGACCCGTAGACATATACCCGACCAACGCCCCCGGACCGAGGGGCTCGAAAGCGGAACGGCAGTTTCCGACCTTCAGCACATCGCTTAGCACGCACACCACGGACATCAGTTTAACCCTTTAATGCTCACAGCAGCAAAAAAGCAGCCTGACGATTTTGATCAAATCTTTAAAGCAAAAGCATAATTGGAAACATATATGAAGGGAAAAGGTCAATTAGAACATTTCCAACAACTCCCCTTCAAATATTTTGTAAAATAGTTTTCAATAGTAAAGTTATTGCCAAAAGTATTGTAGATCCAGACGACATTTTCTAAAGGAACCTTTAAACATTAATGGATTGATACAAGCACTGTGCATTTCATAGTGTTACACATTGATTGACGTTTCGCTACTCCCTCAGTGATGTGAATGCGAGTTTCGTCAATAGGTATAATTATCACGTTTCCTATTTCTCCTTAAAACCTCCCGCCGGAAAAGCATCATCTCAATTTGAGCCTGTGAATAGATGACGAAAGGGTACTTAAATTATCTTGGATTTGTCGTGCGTACACGTCAATTCAGTGGCTAATTGACCAATTCTAGCCGCTCCGTTGAGTTGGGAAATAGGGGACGGGACGGGAGGAGTGTTTCCATTGAAACTGGTCCACATGGCGCCTTACAATTTCATACTTAGATAAATAAAACACGTCGATATGAAACCAGCTTGTCAACCTGAACTGAGGCTAGCCTCAACCAATAGCTCGAAAGTCGTGCTCTGTGCATGCTCAGATGATGTAGGCGCACAGGTTTCTCTGCAATGTAAATGATACGAGGGCTGTAGTTGGTCCTTGTTCCCAAAACATCACGCTGGTTGTCAGATCAGAAACTCCTGTCGTGTCCAGCCCTTCACTATAGCGCATTAAGTCACTGGTCTCCCGCTACGTATCCATTCTTTTCATCATCTAAGATCCATACTTGAGTTCGTATGAACCCAGAAACTCGTCCATTTTGTTTTGACGACTGGTTTGACAAAACTGCAACAATAACAATTATAACATTAGACCCATAGTAATCGCATTGTCGTGGGGTATTCTGTAGTTAGTCACCCCGAGAAGGACATTGTGAGGTTATTTACGTTACCAGTCGCGACGCAATTACGAAACATAACATTACACAAGTGTATTTCCTGTCTGGACAGGTGTTTTCTTCAATTCATCTTTGGAAGCCTGTCCTGATGGCCGAGTGCTATTTAGAATTTGGAATTTCGTCATTTTTTCTGCCACATCGATGCCAAGTCGTGACTAGCCAGTTGTGACTGGTGGAGGACACCAGAGTACCGGCGAAAACCACCGCCTAACCCCAAGTCACTGGCAACTTCGGCTGGGTGGTTTAAGGGGTTCCTTTTGACTATAATCGCTATGACTCTCACCTGACCGTGCCCGACTTCGAATCCCGGTCGGAGCATATGAAAAAGTTTCCAGAGACTTGGGGTGAGCCAATGGCTTTTGCCGGGAACTCTGCTTACCTCTAACACTTACAACTGGTTGGTCACTAATTATTCTAAATATGGCAGAAAACGTGACATTAATCGAATTGGACTTAATCGGAATAATCGCGCTATTCATTTCCGGAACTCCTTTACCAATATCTTTTATAGAAAACAATGCTATGGAAACGCCTCAAAATAAAAAAGTTACTATTTCTCCGATTGCATCCATTTTAATTGACATCAGTGTTGGTATACATACCAACAGTATTTAATTAATATTTGGTGAATTCTGTCATCATGTGGACCGGTCGTTCCGTTGAGGTGTTGAATATATTTGCTCTACAGATAAGGCGCGATCAGCTAAAACGCCAACTTGGCGAGACGTCTTGCACTTAGAGCCATGTTTTAAGTGTGCTTTAAATATGTCTATAGTCGTAATACCAACATACTCTATTCATTCTACTGCTGTTTGAATACAGCTAAACGGACATGGACCAATGTGGGCATTGTCTAAAGCCCCTTTTACACTATGCTGGCAACTTACTCGCAACGTGGTGGCAAAAGATGGTTGCGGGGGATTGCCACCACATTTTTACCCCCATAATTTTCTATTGAATCAAGTTTGTACAATGTATTTTTTATATCGAAGATATAGTCAATAAATACTTACTAACTCACTTATTGCCCCCCGTCGCCAATGGTCGCCAGTACGTTGCCAGCAAAATGTCTGCTAGTGTAAAAGGGGCTTTAGTTGCATTTTGAAAACCCTATTTGATATAGCAGCTTTTCCATGCATGAATGAAACCATTATGTTTAAGTGAATGTCAATATGCAGAAAGGAACCAAAAATTCTCCCTTCTTGTCTGCGTGTGATTCTGTGATTTGGTAGCATACTCTACTCAGTGGGTAGACTCTTTATCCGCGCAGTCCTTAGCAAGGAGGTCAAGGAAACTTATTAGCTTGGAATGGCCATCACTGACCTTAGGGATATCATTGTCTATGCCCAATAAGAAGTCAATTTGAGATTGTTGACCTCTAACGATTATACAGGCCATAACATTGAATTTTAGTGAGGGCTGTTCCATTTAAAAGTGTGGGGCGGGGGGGGGGGGAGGAACGGAAGATTTTTTTAGGGGGGGAGGGGTCGAATTTTGAATTTTTCTCGCCGGCCGCGCCAAATAATTTAAAATTTCGCTATTTTTTTTCGTAATATATATATATGTATATATATATATATATATATATATATATATATATATATATATATATATATATATATATATATATATATATATATATATATATATATATATATATATATATATATATATAACATATATACATATATACAAATATTTCTGATAAAATAATTCTGAATTACTTTACCCCCCCCCCCTGAATTCTGAACTATAGCTGGAAGGGGGGGGTGCCGAATTTTTAATTAGCTTCCGTTCCTTCCCCTCCCCACACTTTTAAATGGAACGGCCCTTAGAAATCTTCACACCAGCTACACTTGGTAACCTCACGGGCTCATAGCTAGCACCTATTTATAGCATCCTGACCACAAGCCATTCTTTTGAGATCGTCGAGGTGTATCTTTGTGCAACTGTCTTTTGTTTCCAGTGCTCAGAAGTGATCAGCGAGGTATGTCCACTACTATTAATGGGGTTCCCATGCCGCCAAACACGAGATATCTCACTAAAGTTTTCAATGTTATGGCCTACAAACTGTGAACCTGTAGTGACCATCACCTGCGTAAGTAATGAGATTATGTCATTTGAGTGAAAAATTGTAAATATTGAAATGAATTAGAATATGGGTTGACTACAGACGGCTGACTATGATATTCTCTCCCTGATAACACTCAGGAACCTGGAGATTCACCTTGTTATATGATTATGCTGCTGTGAGGTGTGTTTTGGGATGGGGCTTTTAACTAGCTTGCAATGGTACTCATCACCTTAAAGGATTTCTCTTTAGGAGGGTAGGAAAGTAAATGGTCATCAGTGGAAATTTGGTGATTTAACCTTTAAGGGGGTGACGGCAATATATGTGTATCAAATGTATAAAAGACTCATCAGAGAAAGAGATGGTATAGGTTTAAGCATCCCACATCTATTCTGTGACTGATATTTGTCTCCCTAGAGAAGTGGATGTAGGATGATTTAACCTACATGTTATTGACACTTATGATATCTTTCTTCTCTGTTAATGGGGTTATAAGTTAACACCGCATGCTTTTTTATGTCTACCTATTTTCATGTGCTGTAAAGTTGTTTACTTCTTATTTTTCATATATTCGTGAACGTGTATGATGTTGCAATTACGTTGCAGTCAATAAACATACAATACAATACAATACAAAGATCCGGTGGTCACAGGCACTAGTATGGACAGTCAACGCACCGGTTGACCCCGAACCTTGGGAAAATACTGCAACAAAAGCTACATTGTACCACGTGCCATTCCAAGCCATGATCATGTTAGGCAACACCAATGTAACATTATCGTCTAATCAAGCATGCAAATGAGAGACCTTCAACTATTGTGTTGCTTCTTAAACCATTAAACGGCAAACACGATGTATTTCGCTTGATTTAATACAACAAATAGCAGTTAGGTGGGCGGTCGTGAAAAGCCTGTTTGGGAAATATTCTTACGATGTAACGACTAAGGTAATCATGTGGCCATCACTGCCACATGCTGTGTATAGAAATTTGCATCTAAAAAGACACAAATAACTTACAGGTAATATTTTCTTGCATATCGCATGTCAATAACACACATATTTCAATAATTGTATATAATGAAAACCTCCAATAAGAATGATATATATATATATATATATATATATATATATATATATATATATATATATATATATATGTATATATATATATATATATATATATATATATATATATATATATACTATATATATATATATATATATATATATATATATATATATATATATATATATATATATATATATATATATATATATATATATATATATATATATATATATATATATAAATACATGACTTATTTAGGTGGCAAATATATTGATATTTGTAGTAAGACAACTGTAGTTACCCACACTGCTGAGAACAGGGGTCAGAAGGTATTCACTCAACTGAATATACAATTGTCGCCTGCAGTTTGCTCTTTTTGAACAGCATAACATCGGCTTTCACTATTCTAGTTATAAATATAAATTATTAAGATGGAAAGAGCATTGATATTTGTACTTGGTTAACTGTAGGTACCAGCTTTGTTGAGAACAGGGGTCAGAATGTAGGTCACAGAGTCTTGCCTGTTTTTGAGATAAC
>OZ012687.1:35801547-35831547 GCA_963942565.1 Maea johnstoni
GTAATCTAGGTTGAAATTCAATAAATGTAAAAAAAAAGGAAAAATATAAGGTATTATATTTTTCCTTTTCCTTTCTTTTACAGCTTTTCCTTTGATTTCCATTTCTTTTATTCTCTAGTTTTCTGCTTTTTTGTTTGTCTTATCTTTTTCATTTTTTGATTTCCTTCTTTGTTGTTTTACTTTTTGCAGTAATTGCATTTTTGCTCACATGCTGTTACCATGGAGACTAATGCTGCCTCTCGTTGTATGTCTTGTTTATCTCTTCGTTTAGACCGAGGAAGGCTTCATGGCCGAAACGTTTACAAATTAAAGTTTAAGAGCACACCCAAAATACTCTTTCTTTTCTTATACATATATCCAATATGGGTGTCATATATGTTTTGAACTTCGAAAAAAGTGGATTCTAGAAGTTTTTTTCTCAACCGCGCATTATATGTCAGCTGAAAAGAGGAAACAGCTTGCCAGAAGAAAAAAACCACAATCCTCATAGTAGAGAAAAAACCTTTATTCCTATTTACTATTTTTCTTTTTTTTTTAATACAGTGAGAGCAACAGGTTTCATTTGCGAAGAGACAACGACGGAAGGGAATGAAGAAAAAAGCAGTCTTCGAATATCATGGCAAGTATTCCTACGGTTTAAGATATGCATGTAACACAAGTAAAATTATTTTACCAAACCAATTTAAAAAGAGTAATAGATATTGTTAAAAAGATTAGTAATAAATAATGACCTATTTTTAATTACAGTGATTTAGTTTACACTCACCGTATAGAATCCTACAAGTATGAATTAAAAGCAATCATTCAGATGTATAGCATCTGAAGTTTGCATATACACACATATATATATATATATATATATATATATATATATATATATATATATATATATATATATATATATATATATATATATACTAATATATATATATATATATATATATATATATATATATATATATATATATATATATATATATATATATATGTATGTATATATATATATATATATATATATATGTATGTATATATAAATATATATATATATATATATATATATATATATATATATATATATATATATATATATATATATATATATATATATATTTATATATATATTTATATATATATAAATATAGCTTCCATTTGAAATAAATCATAAGTTTTCAAATTCAATCGGTAGTCAAGCAACAATACAAGTAATGTTTGTAAAACATTATTGATGTCATATGCATCTACCTTTTTGTATCTGAAGGGCACATCTTGAATAAACGTTGCGGTCATTCATTAATACGGGTACTATTTGAAGGTAGTACATAAGAGACTGTTAAACCCAACTGGAGAAAGTATTCTCAGTCAAATATTTCAAATTTTGTATATATAGTTTTTGTTATCGTGATATTGTCATTTTACTAAGCCAGAGTCAAACTACAGAAGTGAATGGTTGAAGTACCAATGTACATTATTGCTCATTTGAAGTTACATGTAGTCATGCTAGTTTAGTTACTTTGTTTGTTTCAGCCTTTTTGGATTCATACTACCTGGACTAATGATCGTCATTCTCCTCCTAGTCCTCGTGTATCACTACATATGCTTCAGAAAAATATGCTGTCGTGGAAGATATGATTTGGAATCCGCGGAGAGAGAATTATCATTGAGTGAGTGTTTGTGATAATGATAATGCTGGTCACCATCAAATCAATGACTAAATTCCATTTAAAAGTGAAATAACGGGTAAAGTATGAACGGTAGACGTGATGATAGTCGATGTATGTATGTATGTCTGTTAATGTTGATAGTTGATGTATGTATCTATGTATGCGTATGTATATGTGTACGTATACATTAATGCATACATGTCTGTATGCATGCATGCATATATGTATGTATGTATATATGTTTGTATGTATCTGTGTTCTTGACATTTAGTCAAACGTTAACGTTCAAATTTTCAAAATGTGCATTTTACTGACAAATTAATATCGCTTAAAATCAACTATCCCAAGACATAGGTGATACAGGTCTCTGAATTGGGCTTGTTTTCGACAGATTTTGACCATTGTAATGAAGATACAATGGGTGTCTATTTCAAATTTCCTCCGATAGATGGCTCCCATGTGCTGTTCTTCCATATACATGTATGGCTCTTGTTGCCGCCCAACCAGTGATGTCGATATTGTGACACAGCTCCAAAATCCCTGAAATTATGGGATATCTCGGTGATTGGTACCCCATTTAATATACTAGTATATAAAGATACTTTTGATTTAAGATGATTTGTTTATTTAGGTGCATGACAATAATGCAATGTTACATCGAGATGTGCCACAGTTTACAAAGATACTATATCAGTGTAGAATCCATACACAATGAATATCTTGTTTTTGTTATATGGGCATGAGATGTTATCATAATTAGTATGTGCATGTATATATAAAGTTGGCTTTGCCTATTTATGAATAATGAATAAGAATGAGAGTGTATAATGTATAGAGATACGCTTCGTTTATTATCAGTGTTCTCGTGGCTCGTGTTGGCTTAAAACTTAGGACATTAAACACAATTTGTCTCATTTCCTCAGAAACATCACAAATTTTGAAAAGCCAATTAGTCTTGGTCGTAATTTCCGATGGTACATTTTCGACAGGATTTGGGGGAAGTTGACCAAAAATAAAATTGTCTCGTTGCAAATTTATTTTAGTGTTATATAGTTTCTTTTAGATGAGTAAATGAGGTAGTTTATCTGCATTCGTCCTCTAATGCAGGGAAAACTGAAGTAACTAAGCGATTCCAAGATGAAAACCTATTTTCGGTGTAATCATGATTCTGTATTTATTACATTTTAGGTAACAACTCCACAACAAGGAATAAGGAGGAAGGCTTGTCCGGATCTCAAAAATTGGGCGATAATACATCGGTTGAAAAAATCCAAGCGGTAAATGTTGAAGCAAAAGATGCATCGACGAAATGAAGAACACTTTACCATTGAAAGAGATGTCACACAACCAATAACAACAGGAAAAGTTAATGTTTAGATACTGTATTTCAATGCTTACAGGACAGATATTTTTTCCTGCACCAGCCACCAGTTGACCAGACGTCTGTCAGTGCCCGGTTGTACAAACACCCATGGATAATATAAGCCAATATAAGCGAATCAAAGCTATGTTAAGTTGTGAGGTCATCCGTGCATCCATGCAAAGGAAACTGGGTGGCCACCAGGCGTGCGGCTGTGTAACATGCCCGAGCCGCCCACACATTTAGTGCAGGAATTAAATGTCGGCACTGTACAGTACAGACATTTAATTCCTACACCAGTCGACCGGATGTCTGCCAGTGCCTGGTTGTACAAACACCAATAGGTAACATGTTAAAAGAAATAAGCCACACACGTTGATGACCCACGTGGCCTGTAAAACAAAGCTACTTTTAGTTGTGAGGTCATCCATCCACTCATAACCAGGTAACTTGCTGACCATCAGTCGTGTGGTCGTGTATCATGCCCGGCTGCCCATGCATTTAGTGCAGGAATTAAATGTCGTCACTGTACATATGCAAAGTCAAAAATGATGGCTTTGACAGTCGACTATCACAACATAAAATCCTTAACCTGTTGAGCAACAATTGCTGCATCTTCCGAATGTTGTGCATTATTCAAAATCAATTTTCAAAAAAAACAATTGCGCTGTAAAATAAACATTCATTTTCATTAAATCAAAACATTGATAGAAATAATCTTAGAAGACCAACACATGGAATGGAAACCAGCCGGTCAACCTGAACATGCTAGCCTCAACCAGTGTCAATTAATAGTCGCTAATAGGTGCTCTGGGCACCCCCAGCAGGTGGTGGAGATAAGGTTTCTCTGTAATGTAATCGATGCGGGAGCCCTGATTGGTCCTTGTTCCCACGTGACCTCGTGCTGCTGCCTTATCTGCTAGTCCTGGCATGAGGCTAGCATGTAACTATAGGGCATATAGTAATTGGTCTCTCGTTACATATCCATTCTTTTCTTAATCCAAGAAATAATGAACATGCGGTAGCTACAAGTACAGTTCAGATATCTAATTCATCCACCAGTCGACCTGACGTCTGTCAGTACCAGGTTGTACAGATCCTATGGATAACATGTAAAAAAATAGGCCAGCCAGGTCAATGACCCACATAACTTGTGAATCAAAGCTACATTTTAGTTGTGAGATTGGGGACATGTGGTCGCATCCATGGCAGCCAGGAAACTAGGTGGCAATTGGGCGTGCACTCGTGTAGTGTTACCGGACTGCCCATGCATTTAGTGGAGAAATTAAATGCCGGCACTGTAGAAGTTGAGCAGCTGCACATTAGAGATAATCAGGAACGCATATGAATGACCAATTTATCTAAGTAACGAAAGTAGTCTATGTGTGACGTCACGAATGTTGAGGCTAATCTATGCCTAGGCATCCGAGTGGCAATCGGGCATGCAGTCGTAAAAATGCCCCGGTCTGCTCGCACGTTTAAAACACAATTTAAATGTCTTTACTGTATGTAAAAGACATCATATCTCTACAGGGATTGTAAAGTGAAAAGTGATTGTTAATGGAAAGAAAACGAACTAATGTAATGAAACAAATAGGAGTGTGAATCAATTTGTTCGTGTCATACAAGGCTTTGCTAATTTCCTAGTAAATTCATGGCGTAAAGTGATAAAGTAAAACTGTATAGTGCCATTGAAAAGGAAATGATTTAGCTGCTTTGAGCTATATCAAACAATTTCACAGTTACCATTTAAAGTCAGTGTTGCAATTACTAAAAGTATCTGCACATGAATATATACAGTGACGACATTTAATTCCTGCACTAAATGCATGGGCAGCCGGGCATGATACACGACCACACGACTGATGGCCAGCAAGTTACCTGGATATGAGTGGATGGATGACCTCACAACTGAAAGTAGCTTTGTTTCACAGGCCACGTGGGTCATCAACGTGTGTGGCTTATTTCTTTGTTACCTATCTTTGTTATCATGTTACCTATTGGTGTTTGTACAACCAGGCACTGGCAGACGTCTGGTCGACTGGTGTAGGAATTAAATGTCTGTACTGTACGCTCCTTAGAATACTAGTATATCTAGTCTAGCTACTAGGCTTTGCTATGTTTTACTTTTTTACATATCATTGGATGCCTGCACCTATACTACATATGGACTTGTGGCCTATACTGTTGGTCATATAGTTCACACAATTGCCACACGAGAGGGTTGTAATGGTAGTCATGTATCCAAATACCCTCGTAGTATAACGCAGTGCCATCTATACACAAGAGATGATATCTAAATATGGCCTGGGAGGCAGGCTTGTGTATATCATACCGATCGTACCAAGGAAATTGAAAATTGAAAAAGTAAAATAATTGAAACGTAAAATACTAGTAGCTCCAAACAATAATCAACTTTGTTATAGTGTGCATATCCGTAGTGATGATTGTATGTTAATATGGCCATGAAACAGTCCATTAGTCCTCATCAAGATGAAGTCCTTCCTGGAAATGTGACAAGTCTTCCAAGATCTGTTTGACGATACCATTGGGGATACAGGTGTAAGTGTAGCTGGTGACTGTCCCGGTGCCTTCCTCTGAATTACCCCTTGCATGGCACGTGGACTTCCTGTTACATCGGCATACCTGGGATAAAAACAGGAAAATCGTATCCACTTATCTTATTCATGCTCTCAACAAAATATATATATATATATATATATATATATATATATATATATATAAATTTATATATATATATATATATACATACATACATACATACATACATACATACATGCATACATATATATATATATAAATATATATATATTTATATATATATATATATATATATATATATATATATATATATATATATATATATATATATATATATATATATATATATATATATATATGTGTGTGTGTGTGTGTGTAAGCCTGGAAAATTTGTTTTTACACATTCTTATTTGTAAGAAAATAAGAAATACAGAACGTTCGTCCAGATGGCTTATCCTGTATAGCCTGTTTTCTTTAATCATTAAAGAATTCAGCATTGCTCGACTTGCATGCGCCAACAATTCTTTGATTGTAGCGGCTCGGCCGCTATCTCAGCTTTCTCTATGGCGCTTCTTTCCTTCCTGTTTTTGACACTTAGATTAAACTAGGGACGGCTGGTGATCACGTGACAACACTAATAATCCTACACTGCGCTTTTCCACACTTAAAATTATTCTATTACGATCGTCTGTCAATGAAATATTGAATCCTTGGCTTCGACAGTGTCGATGCGCGCTGTCTGTAGTTAATGGCTGTGATAAGAAAGGTACTATTTTCTTGAAAATGGAAGGATACATATGTGTTCCTAGGTCACCGGTTTGCTTGGTTATGCGCAGGGATAAGAATTTTGATTGGTTCACAAGGGTCACGTGGGAAGGTGCTCGTACAAAATCACATGACTTAGTCAAGATCTCCAGCTGGGGAAATTAGTTCAAGAAGAAGCCAATAGATGTAGCTGACAGGTGGGCACGTACAAAAGCATACAGTACTGATCACTGACCTGTTCCACATTTTTTAAAAATCTTCTTTCGATAACAACTTTTGGTGGGTGGGGGGGATCACTCTTTGTCTCCCCAGTGGGGGCACTTGGGTATTTAGGGGGCGCATACGTTCGTTATCAAAATTAAAAAATACCCCTAAAGCACTGATTTCTGGCCAAACAAGCACCCTTATTCTAATAAAAACGCTGACTTTTTCCACTAAATAAACACCCCTTCCTTTATTAAAACACTGACATTGGATGAACGGGAACACATATTTTAACTTTATGACACAGAACAGGGGTTCATAATGCTCTTACCCACTTGTGTGTGAGAAGTAACATCACCATTTTCTTTAATCGAAAACATTGAGCCCTAAAGGTGTGGTGGATCTCAATCGGTGGATCCACATTAGTTCTAAAATTAGTCTAATAGCTAAAGACTCATCTGAGTCAGGGTTTTTTTCTACCAAATTGTAGTACAAAAATGTTAACGTCTTCCAGACCATGGTGGTCTGGGTCATTGAAATGTCTCCCCACACTGTGGGAATTGTTATCCTGAGAAATAAACCTAAAATGTTCACACATTCTGTCTCTGAGTGCTCTTTTGGTATGTCCTACATACTGTTTAGAACATCTTTTACAAGAAACACAATAAATAATGTTATTGGTTTCACAGTCACAATTCCTTATTGTATTATATTGGCGGTCAGTGATAGGACTTCTAATGTGTCCTGATTTGATAAGTTTATTGCAATACCTGCAATTTTTTCTGGAGCATCGTTTGCTCTTTTTGGGCATCTGTTTATCAGTTGCTACTGGTACGTCCATTGGGTTTTTGCACAAAGCTCTAACTAAGTGGTCCCTAAGATTTTTGGGTCGCCTGAACCCTTTAGTGATTTTCCAATTAAGGATAGATCTGGTGCTGCTAGACCGGTCTAGCAGATCTCGGTTTTGTCGAATAATTTGATCAAGGAAGCTACCTGATGGATGATATGTGCTAATGAGGAAGATTTTTGGGATTATATCTTCGTCTAAAAGCACCGGTTTGGGTGCTGGATAGAGGAGAAGTCTCCTCTCTTTGTCATATGCTCTTACAAAAGCTTGCTGAACGACATCCGCGGGATGGTCGGCTCTTAGAAAATGTCTAGCTAATTCTCTGCTGTGGGTGACAAAGTCGTCATCATTACTGCAGATCCTCCGAACTCGGAGGAATTGGCTGTAAGGAATGGCTTTCTTACAGTTCTTGGGGTGGCATGATTTGAAGCTCAAATAATTATGAGCATCAGTGGGTTTGGTATAAAGAGAGGTTTCTATTTGGTCCAAATTGAGTTTAACAGTAACATCTAAAAAATGAACTTCTGTTTCCGAAATGTCTGTTTCGAATTTAATTGAGTCTACTGATTCATTAAGGTGCTCTTCGAATTTCTTAAATTCGTCAAGGCCGTGTGTCCAAATTTGAAATATATCGTCTATATATCTGATCCATAGCAAGGGCTGCTTGGGATATGTATAAACAAACTGGTCTTCAAACCAGCCCATAAATGTATTAGCAAAAGATGGCGCCACCTTTGTGCAGTACCTCCTACCTGAAGGAAGTGTTTGCCTGCAAAGTCAAAGTTATTCATGGTTAACACTTTCTCTAAAAGGGTACATAAATTATGGATAGAGGGTTTAAAACCTGCATGTCCTGCTTTTAAAAGGGCCAATTTGGCTGCCTCAACGCCTTCTTTATTGGGTATATTAGTGTATAAACTCGAAACATCCATGGTAACCAGGAAGCTGCCTGGTGGTATAGCACCAAGTTGGTCTAATTTAGTCAGAAAATGTGTAGTACCCTGCACATAAGATCTTAGTGTTTTTACTGCTGGTTGAAGAAAGAAGTCCACAAATTGAGAAATTCTTTCAGTGGGGCAACCATTGCCCGAAACTATAGGTCTCCCAGGAGGTTTAGTGGGGTTCTTACGTATTTTAACTTTAGATTTTATAATTCTCTGCGTGTTTAGTCATTATGTTTAGTTCTCCCCCCCCTTGCCACCAGGGTTGCCTTAAATAATCACTTATGTTTTCAAGGGATATTCACCATCATGTTGTAGTTCCTTTCCACGCCGCTCGCCAAGCCATCGGGCACAATACATCTGGTATCAACTAGCTCATTCCCTCCAGATGGACACTGTATAGAAAATAAGTACTTATGATAAGTTAAAATATACAATTCAACATAGGGCATAGGGTACCGACTAGTTTTTAAAAATCTAGTGTCATTTTTGTTATTCATCTAGTATCTGATGCGTGAGTATCTAAAGAGAATAGGAAAACAAGAACAGTGTGAGACTGCAGACAATGAGACCATCACATCCTTTAGAATGTACTATTGTAGTCAGATCAGGTATGTAGTATATCCAATTCGTAGAATCTAAGCTAACCCTAACTGTAGAACATATATTAGTATACAAAAATTTAAACAAGTGAGAATTTAAAAATACGTATACAACTTCAATAACATATAAAACTTAAAGCTTTAGACACATTGACACATGGCAGAACTTTGGCACAGCGGTGGCAGAGCTGAGATAACAGTCAGCCACGGGAATGGATGCATCGATTGATTCGTTTCTGCACATATTAAGTCGTGTAAGCTTGGTGTATTCATGTTTAAAAGGATTTTTGTAGATTCTTTTTCAAAGTAGAGTATTTTGAAAATGTGTACACGTCTACTCAAGAGAACAGAATTCAACAAGTATCCCTAGGATGGGAAGAGTATCCTAGGTTCCGCGATATTTCCAAAATACCTTGGTATGGGGAGATTTCCAATAGTAAAATTAGAAAAATAGTTCCAAACTAATTTTGGCTAAACATAGTGTCAAATGCAGAGAGGTTTTTAAATATTTAAGCTAAAAACACTTCTGAACTACACTGCACACCCATTTGGTTTGATTCACGAACATCAGTGGTCTTGAGAACACTTGGTTAAGCATATTTTCTGATTTCTTAGCTCAAAAAGGAAAATTAATGACAACCAGAGATGGGGGTGTGACTGTAACTACCTAGACTATGTAACACGAACTTGAGAGAGAGAAAGAGAGCGAGAGAGAGAGAGAGAGGGGGGGATTAAAGAAAAATAAATGAATAGATGAAAAAATGAACGAATGGATAGATCAACGAACAGATAGATGAATAGATAAATGACTAAATGAGTAAATAGACAAATACATAATAAAGAAATAAAAATTGATAGATAAAAGAATAATAAAGGTGTAAGAAATCTACTCGCATCCGTGCACGAACCTCGTCCATATCGGAGTCTCCACCTTGATCACCATTTCCGCCATCACCATTGTCATCCCCTTCCAGAGGAGCGCTGTATGCTGTGCGCCCCCACACGAGGAGGAGGAATACTAGAATAAGGGGGAGAGAGTGACTTGAGTTCATCCTGCCTGGACACACTGCGCTGAGCTGGCTCCTTGCTGTAGCATTTATACCCCTAGAGCCTGCCTCTCTCTCTCTCTCTCTCTCTCTCTCTCTCTCTCTCTCTCTCTCTCTCTCTCTCTCTCTCTCTCTCTCTCTCTCTCTCTCTCTCTCTCTCTCTCTCTCTCTCTCTTGTGTAGTGGCCTGTCTGCCTACTTGATATACTGTACATCAGCGGGACTGAGAGCATGTGATCATCCCCAGGGGGGCGGGGCGAAGGATGTATGTATGTATGTGTGTATGTATGTACGTACGTGTGCATGTATGAATGTACGCATGTATGTATGTATGTATATATGTATGTATGTATGTATTAATGTAAGCATGAATGTTTGCATGTATGTATGCATGTATGTATGTACGTATGTTTTTTATGTTTTTATGTATGTATGTATGCAAGTATGTACGTCTGAACGTGATATTTGTTACCATGAGGCAAGCGCTACAAAAAAATCAATACAAAGCCTCCCGTCCGTATCAAAATATCACCACAAGCATCGAAACTGTACGCAAAGCCTCCCTATCCGTCAATTACTCTTTTAAGTTCAGTGTATGTATGGAAAGTGCGTTATGATTGTTTGGGAGATTGCTACACTAAAGGACTAGATTGGTTTGTAACAGATGGTTCTGCTGGATAAAGGACTATTGTGATATAGGCATCGAATAGAAGGGACTTTTTAGATAGGTGTGTATGTGCTATATACTGACAGCAAGTAAACTGATCAATGCGGGTTGTCAATAGATTGTCAATAATATGTGATGGCATTTAGCAAAATATCGCACAGTGTGGGAATCTAATTATAAAACAACTTTAGCTGACATTAACGGCTTGAGCATGAATAGTGATGGGTCAGAATGGTGGAAGAAAATGCATCAATCCAAAATGGCGCTGTGACAGAAACAGTTTTGCTACCAGAATTCTGATCAGACTCACGCCAAAGTTAAGGGTACCTCGAGAAAAAGCATTATCCGATAAACAAAGTTTGTATCAAAACAGATTTTGTGCATCGCGTGCGATATTTTACGCTAGATTGTGATTAAATGCCTTTCCGCAACACGGCTCAGCCATGGTGACATCCTTCACTCTTAGACGGCTTACATTTGTTTGTACAGCTCGTGGTTTAACAGCTGACCACAAGGCACAATCCCATGATATGTACCTCTAGCTCTATTAAGTCACAGGTATTTGTATCCATATAATGATCCGAAAATTGGTAAAAATTGTTGCTATAAAAATCAAATGATTATGTGGACGTAGGCCACCCTCTTATGAAGCCTGATACGAACTTTCAGGTTTATCCAAGCACTACAAAGCAATAAAAAAGACTTGAAAGGATATTGCCATGACTTGTCTAATGTATGTGTTATATATATTGGACAAGTCACGGCAATATACTTTTAAGTCTTTTTAATATCGTTTTTGAGATAAAGCATGCATTCACAAACTATTTGAAAGGAAGTTGTTCGTTGGTTTAAGTTTTTTTAATTACTTCATATCAAGTATAGGACCGAGACTAGTTCAGACATAAACCCTACCTATTTTCCCGTTTCTGTTTATTCTACTGACGGTAGAATATTTATTGTAGAATGTTTATTCTACTACATGCATCAAGTATACATCGGCAGTAAAACATCAGATGCATACGCAAGGTTCAACATTGTTGAACTAGACCGAGACATGGTTCGGTCGATCAGACGGGCAAAAATGTGGAACGGAAAATAAGCAGGGCTTTTGAGGGAGAGAATATCTTGAGATTATCAATTCAGCATGGTGCCTTAACTATAGGACTTTCCGAAGTCCCCTACCATTTTCGTCCGCGAGTTCCATTCTCTCGTCAGTATTTGCTTAGATGCATAAAAAACAAGTGGACATGGAACCAGCCGGACCCCTGTCGTGTCCAGCCCTTCACTATAGCACTTATAGTAATTGGTCTCCCGCTACGTATCCATTCTTTTCTTCATCTAAGGTATTTGATAGGGAATAACGAGGCGAAGTTTACTTATCTTGCGAATCAAGCAAAGCATATATTGCCATATTCTAGATTGTAGATGTTTCAATAACGATTATTGTGAGACAAAATAAGATTAAATGCGATGAAAATTTCGCCCTTCTTGCGGAAATTCATCACAAGAAGGAGCGAGTAAAACATAAAATGATTTGAGGCAAAATGCTCGATTTTACATATCGTGTATTATAGAGATAGAGACTATACCAGACGATTATGTTGGGAAATACAGAGCTGAGGGGGTTGAATGGGACATCTAAACGCCGAAGCCGCAGGCTGAGGCTTGTAGATGGCCCATTCAACACCCGAAGCATATATCATGGTCTGGGTAAGGGTAACACTGCAGTTCATATTTTTTCAAATAAATATATGAATAAATGAATGAATGAATAATTGAATATACAAATGAATGATTGAATAAACAAATAAATAAATATATGAATAGATAGATAAATAGATAGATACAAATAAATGAAAAAGTAAATAAACTAAATAAATACACATAAATAAATAAACAAATACACCAATAAACAAATTAATAAATAGGTAAATAAATAAATGAATAATAAATAAATGAATGAATAAGTGAATAAATGAATACATAAATGGAATTAAGAACTGAATGACTGAATAAACGAATGAATGAATAAATGAAATGTGCGGCACGCTGGCATTCACGAACATGGGGATTCCCTATCTGGGGATTCCCCTATGTGACGTCATTTAACAAGAGTTCAAGATGGCGACCGGCTTCCACTTCTCCCAGGAAACACCCCCTGATTCAATGTTTACCGATGTTCAGAGTCTTAACAAGTTTGACAATGAGGTACCCGTTTATTTCAAATAATGATACAATATGTGTGCTAGTTATATATCTGTATGCTCGTGTGACTATCGTCTATGACGTTAAACCCACCAGTTTATATGTAACTTAAATTGTATTGACAGCTATGTAACAGGGATCTATTGTACCCTGTTTGTTATTCGAAATGTATTATCACTATAGTTGCTGCTGTAGCCCTCTGCCCTATTGGTCATCATTTAGAGCCCGCCTGCCTTCAGCAAGCAGGGCTAATGACAGGAAGTACCCTGTTGGGGGCCTGGGCCAGTGGTCTTCAAATCTCACCCAACGTAATACAGATACCTTTTGTTGGCCACATGGTTACTTGTCCTTCCCTCACTCTCTAGCCGACCCTTGTACTGCTAACATGTGCTTTAACTGACTCCTGGGCTAAGGAATTACATGTGCTTATGGGCTGCAGTGGCAGCACACTTTAGGATCTACTAGTGGGACTATATTAGGACATTAGGATAGGCTCATCCCTGTATTTGTAGTAAGTAATAAAGCATCTGTATACATTGTAATCTAGCTTCTATTTGTCATTCTTAAACCCTGCATCACATAGATTGATCTCCTAACCCTTAGTGTAACCAACCCTCAGATTAACCCTGAGCTAGCAGTAGCAAACGGTTACACTGACTGCCCAATAATGGACTTTTGATCTTTCTATGTGGATGTTTGGTTCTGAGATGAGTAGACCGGGATCGGGCACTGTGCATGCATCATAAAATGTCGCTGCCTCCCATCTCATTGGCAACTATCTGACCTAGAAAGGATGCTGCATGCTAATTGCACAGATCAGATCACGTGACCAAGGCTACACCGCGTAACCCGAGGCGCACATACCCTAGGTGCTAGCATGCTGTGCCTATGGCGTTGCGGTTCAAGGGGATGTATTTCTCTGGTTTGGTTTAAGGGTAAGTTAGATTACTTGATGGGTTAATTGCTTTATCTTGCTGAAGATACTTAGGATTTCATATCTTATGTAGGAGAAATGTTAGACTGTAGGACTATTTAGATTACACATGTTTTACAGATACTGCACCTAGTTCCTTATAACTTGGTGGGTTTCTGTACACTTCAAATGCTATAATGTGTACGTTTTACTTGATTTGGAGTAGGGTATAGGCAAAGGAATCTGCGTTTTTGAGTTAAGACATGTAGAGACAATAAGGTGAATTTCAACTCTTGTGACATGTGTACAGGAAGTTACTTGCAGGGTAGGAATAGATTAGTTTGATACACATGTGTGGTTAGAGAGATTAGATTCAGATTTGTGAGAATAGTATTTAGAATATTAGTTAGGGTTAAAATTTCAAAATGGCCGCCAACAGCACATGTGGTTGGCAAAGAGAGAGTGACATTTATGGCAAGCTGATTGAATTAGAAAGGAGGTTGAATAACTTTAAGTACAGTCGATTTAACCCTTTCCCTGCTGCCCAAGAGACATTCTCAGAGATGGACAGAACTGTAAATGAAATTAAAGATCTACTATCCGATAGATTCTGGCTTAGCATTGCTAACCAGAATAATGGTGTTACAGCCCGACAAGAGGAGGCATCCTGAAAACTGAACATTACTAGCCAGAAAAATGGTGTATTTCGGCAAGAGGAGACACCACCAAAATTTGACAGCCAAAATGAACACTGGCACAATTTCATCAGACTTTTCGAAACTGCGGCCGAATTGAATGAATGGTCTGACAGTGTTAAGGCTGGAAAGTTAATTCTATCGATGCAGGGCACCGCTCAGAAATTTGCCCTTGCGCAGCCTTTCTCAATCCGAGGAGATTTTGGAAATCTGAAAAATTTACTAGAACAATATTTTGACCCAGTGGAGAGAAGAGAGACTGCCTTCTTTGAATTCCAATCCAGAACACACAGGTCTGACGAGTCTCTGCAAGAGTATTTCCAGAAAATGATGGATCTGGCATACAGAGCATTTCCAGACATTCCTGATGTGACCTTGAGTAGGCAAGTCATTAATAGATTCATTCAAGGACTACAAACAAGAGAGTGCAGAAAACATGTAATATTTTCGAAACCAAAAACACTTTATGATGCGCTCAAATATGCTGTTTCTTATGAAATATTTGACTCTTTTGATAAGGACCCTAAACTGCCCACGGTAGAAAACCACCAGCGTACACCTAAAGCAGTGCCTATTCATGTTACCAGCACCACTTCGAAACCAGGAAATGAATCCAGGCCGAGGATATCTACTGATTCTACCCGAAAGAAAATCAGTACAATTTCTGGTTCCTGCTGGAATTGCAGTGAGCCTGGTCATAGAGCAGTGGAATGCCTAAAACCATGCAGAAAGGGCAGATATGGCTACCAGCCTAGCTATGTGAAAAGGGGGATACCCTGGAACCCCTTTACTTTGCCACACAAACCAATTTTCTTCCATTTGATACCCTGCTATTACTACCAACTGAACAGTCAATTTCGAGACCATCCAAGACCGAATATGAACTTCATGCCTAGCCGAGGAAAGTTCCCAGCACATGCAGGATAGTTAAGTACAGTGAACTTAGCAAGAGACTCTAGTTAGCAAAATCAGTGTGAAATAGTAGATTTTGTTATTGTTATTGTGTAGGAAGTGGACACACAAATTGATTTGGATGAAGGCGGATCGCTGTCCAATAAATTTGATTATTGATGTAGGCTATATTGACATTTATATATGACACTAAGGGATGAGGGGCTGTCGATAACAGCCAGTGACATTTGAAAGTGACTTTTAGTTTGGTTTGTATTGGGCCTTATATGAATAACATTTTTTGTATAGAGTAGCAGACAGAGTGGTGACTCTAGTGATCTTGAATGGCCTAAAATTTTAGATTCTAGTATAATTTCTAAGTATATTCGCTGATATTACTATGTATGCTGTTTATTGCTTTCCTTTTGTGTATTTCTATTATTGTTTGATAATTGTTTGACTTGTATTTAGAGAGAGCCAGGTTCTCCATTTGTATGATCTGGTGGCACCTCCACCCTCTATTTCTTCTAGTTTGTATGTGTTTTTATTTTTTTTGTACTTGCATATTTCTTGTGTTGGGGGGGGGGGGGGGGATGCTCACATGGGTGAGTTCCCTTCACACAGTCCTACCCTCATTTGCTAAACATTGATTTTCTTGGTATTCATTGATCTTCTTGTATTACATTTCTTAATTGCATATTGGTTAAATTTACTAATTTTTGATATCAGAAGTACTTCAGTTTAATCAGTGGGGGGTGTAACAGGGATCTATTGTACCCTGTTTGTTATTCGAAATGTATTATCACTATAGTTGCTGCTGTAGCCCTCTGCCCTATTGGTCATCATTTAGAGCCCGCCTGCCTTCAGCAAGCAGGGCTAATGACAGGAAGTACCCTGTTGGGGGCCTGGGCCAGTGGTCTTCAAATCTCACCCAACGTAATACAGATACCTTTTGTTGGCCACATGGTTACTTGTCCTTCCCTCACTCTCTAGCCGACCCTTGTACTGCTAACATGTGCTTTAACTGACTCCTGGGCTGAGGAATTACATGTGCTTATGGGCTGCAGTGGCAGCACACTTTAGGATCTACTAGTGGGACTATATTAGGACATTAGGATAGGCTCATCCCTGTATTTGTAGTAAGTAATAAAGCATCTGTATACATTGTAATCTAGCTTCTATTTGTCATTCTTAAACCCTGCATCACATAGATTGATCTCCTAACCCTTATTGTAACCAACCCTCAGATTAACCCTGAGCTAGCAGTAGCAAACGGTTACAAGCTACACCACACAGCTGAATGTAAAGAAATACCCGAGCCCTCATTCGTTGTCTCCTTAGTGACCTCACACTGAGGTGTCAGATTAAGTGTGTCCAGGGCTTAACAATGAATGGGCCATATGGCAATTGGTCTGAGGAGACCAATCCATGTTCTCTTCATCTTTAGAAGGAAGTAGTAGTAGTAGTAGTAGTAGTAGTAGTAGTAGTAGTAGTAGTAGTAGTAGTAGTAGTAGTTATAGTACTTATTAGAAGTACACTCTGCTTTCCTCATCTGTTAGAGCAAGAATAAAGAAAATTAGTGCCAAGTCATTCTTAGGTCAGGAAGAAAAATTAAAACATCGAATTGTCAGGGGGTGGGGGGGAGGTGGGTTAATAGAACCCCATGTACTACTATTACTATTACTACTACTACTATTACTGCTGCTGCCGCCACCACCACCACCAGTCAGCTACTTCAAATCCTCATACCAACTACATTTAAAAGCTTATTGTATCAAAAAGGGCAATTTACACATCAACCATGTCATAGAAGATGGTTTGTTAGGAAAATATTTGGTTATTACCCCCCAAAAGTCTAAACGGAAAATTTTCATAGAAATTTTTGCTTGTCCCAAAAGTTTTTTTTCAGGAAACTGCCTGTCAAGAAGACTCACAGGCAGGACGGGTCCTGGCTAAGTCCCTGGGTGGTACCCTGGATTTCTGTGTTTGGGATCCTTCTGTATAGGGGGTATATTTTACTTCAATGGTTCAGAGCAAAACTGATGAAAAGGTGACAATTCTTCGCAAGGAAATTACCATTTTGCGTGGTAAGGGGAGTTTGTTGAACTCCCTCTGTATGTATTCATTATCGAAAACCCTGGATTTGAAATTTTCTAAATAAAGAGATTGTCAAACTCCCTGTGTATAGTGGCAGCTGCTGCTATACCTACCGCATACAGGAAAAAGTGTTTCATTCTGATAACAACTCATTTTTGGTTTGTGTCCCACTGATTTTATGGTGGGAATGTTAATAGTCCTACTTTGTAGCAGAGAGATTATGGAGCATCTGTCACATGTATCTACCGACCTATGATATTTGTAACTATTATACACTCTTTTCATAATGAAATTTAAATTTTTGCGTAAAAAAGTCACCATTATGCTGCGTACATGTTGACTAGGCACAAACACCTGTGACCAATATGTTTCTTTCATGATGACAGTTTTCAATTTGCAGAGCATAATTTCTCATTTCTCACCCAATGAGCTAGGGGGCTGATTAAGTTACTTGTGAACGCAACCACATGTCTAAAACACAGGGATGTAATTGTTATGAGAAGAATTGATCAATCGATACATTTTTTTCCAATTTACTTAATCGGAAATCATCTGTCATGTGGACCTATGATACTTTTGTAAATACTTTGACATCAATCACAAGTTAGCTCTCAGTTGGTTCCTAATGAATATTTCTCCTTCAAATATTTTCTGAAAATTGGTTTTGTTAGAGAGTCATATCCCCAAAATAGTCGGGCGGCTTTGGCCTTTGGGCCCAACAGCCATGAATGGGTTAATGTCAAGTTCATGTGGCCTCTGCTCTCTGGGTCTTTCTCTCAGTTCACAAATATTTTGAAGAATTGTTTTCTACATTGCTAGGATAAATATTGTTTTATACTTGAATTTTATTTTCTGAAAATATATTCTCACCTTTTCAGCAATTTGAACAGATTTCAGTCATCGCCTACAACTTTCTGATAGAACCAAACAAGGTAAGGTCCATGGATGTGATAAATGTAAGAGCAAATGAAAATACCAACTCCATTGATCAAGCATCTTCAGCTTGAATTTTGAATTTATTTGTGGCTATTGCTGAATTATTGTATACCCCAATATTTTCATTTGGTTCTTAATCTCTTTCTGATATTTGTCATCAGAATGAGTAAATGTATGCGTTTAATCTATCGTAATTAAGGAAGATATTAAACTGCTAATTAATGTGTAAACACAATAATGCTATTCATTTCATGCACAGTAGAGAGTATGGATTGATAATCTCTTGGATATAAGTTAACTTGGTGAAAAAATGATATAATCTATTGATTTTGAAGTAGGATTTGGTCTTCGTTTAAGGGACTACTTTAATGAGATGGGGAAATTATGTGCAGCCACATATTCTAGGTTTAAATTTGGATTTCAAATATCTTCAATTTTTCTGATGACTAGCCAGTTGTAAGTGGCGGAAAACACCGCCTAACCCCTGCCACTGACTGCTAGCTGTCTCTCACAACTGCCTGGGCTCGAATCCCTACTGGGGCATGAGAGGAAGTTGCCAGTGACTTGGGGTTAGGCGGTGGTTTTCACCGGGTACTCTGGTTTCCTCCACCAGATACAACTGGCTAGTCACGAATTAGCCGCCATATGGCAGAAAAAGTGATGAAAAACGGAAATTCTATATTTCACCTTTTTACAAGCTAACTAATCTTGGAATGATTTCATTATATTTTGTGTGTTTTCTTTTTGTAGTCATCACGATTATTGAACCAGCTGGATGAGTTCGCTGAGCAGCAGGGGGTTAAAGCGACAGCTCTTAGAAACATTAGCAAAACCCTCATCAGTATACCCAACAGTAAGTATTCTTCTACTAGGGTAGCCTAGATTTCTAGGCTGACATATGTATTTTTCTGTCATATTTTTCTGTTAGCAGGCACCAAATAACCTAGGTGGCCAAAGTGGTCAGTTTAGTGAACACTTATCTCACCAGGGAAACAGAGGACTGAGTTTCAGTATGCCTAAAATTTCTAGAGATAGAAGGACCAGGTGGTGCCATCTATCTACCATACCTGGTACTACATCACACTGCCTGGTCAGCACAGAAGGAAATGTTAACTTTTTAAGGACTAGGAACCTACTAGGGCTATCATTTGGAATTTTGATTTTGATTATCGTCATTTTTTTGCCATATTTTGGCTATATCATGACTAGCCAGTTGTAAGTGGTGGAGGAAACCGGAGTGCGCGCCGAAAAACCACTACCTAACTCCAAGTCACTGATAACTTTCTTGCATGCCTCCAGCTGGGATTTGAACCCAGGCAGACGTGAGAGACCGCAAAGAGTTCACTGCCTAACCCATAGTCATTGGCAACAGTCTCACACACCCTGGACTGGTTTTATAACTCTCCTCAAACAACACAGCCACCTTTCTTGTGTAAATAGCCTTGTTGATGTGAGAGAAATATTAAAAAAAAAAAGAAATTTAAGACATCTGAGATGCAGTGAGCGTCGACGGCTGCCATGTTTTTAACCGATTCATATCTGCAGATCTGCACAAATGTTATCTGGACCTATTTTACTTGTTAAAGTAGCTTTGAAATCAATCATAGTATATTATTTCACAAGTTATTTGGCGCAGAGTAGTTGTTTAGATTTTGAGCAACATTTCCCCTTCAAGTATTTTGTAAAAGTTGTTTTGTAAGAGAGATATCACCAAATAAACTGCTTAGTAAAAGGCATGGACAAGTTAAAAGCAGTTATTTAAAGTATCAGGCCTTACTGTTTTCTTACATAGCAATTAGAAGTGATAAGGTGAGAAAGGACAATCATTCATTCTTCATGTTTTTCAATCATAGCAGGAAACCTATTTATGGATATCATTGCATTTTTGAAATAATAAAAAAGGTATCAATTAACCGAATGAAAAAGATAGAAAAAACCTATTGATTTATAACAGCCTTAGCTACTAGTTCATACACTCAATATTTTTTGAATCTTGAATTTTTTCTGCCGGTTTGCGGCTAAGTAATCCATCAGCCATGGACTACCTTGAATTCCTGATAAGTGACCCATCATTGATTGAATATGAACCCCCATTTACACAGCACAAAAAATCTGGGCAGCAAACAGAAAGCAAATTTTTGACAGATGTACGAACAGCAAACAGATATAAGCGACCCTTTGTGCACTAAAACATCGGTCAACCCTTTGCTGTCCAATGTATGGCTCTTTTTCCTGTGATAATCGTGCATTCTCCTTAAGTGTTATTTTCTTGATTCCCTATGAATTTTCTTTTCCTTTTCGTTCCGATATATTGGTCAACCATTAGTGCATGTAAACGGACAGCAAACGGTTCACCAAGATATGCGTCAACCGTTTGCGCTCAAAAGTTCGGTTCACGATTTCTGCACAAATGTTCCAGTGAACAAATAGTGCACAGGAATATTCATATTACCAATATATCAGTCAACCATTTTTGCACAAACAGACAGCAAACGGTCGACCGAAATATTCATCAACCCTTTTTGACATCTGCAACTTTTTGCTGTTCACTAGGTGCATTGAAGAAGAACTTGGGTGCCGTGCAACTGAAGGATGACATGATGAAACTCGGGCTCTCTGAAGACAAGGCCGCCTCTTTCTCGGAAAAGGTAATGTCGAGTGAACTAGCCAGGGGGCGCTATAACATAGCACTTACTAATTGTAGCAAATTAGTAAAAACAGCACATCTGAAAAAGCTTTTTATTGAAACTTTTGACCCTTGCTGAGGCTACTTTCGTCGAAAGCACAAAGACATCAGTTTGTATTGGCCAAGTTAGCCACCAGCAGCATAAGGGTTAAGATGTGAAAATTACCTTTGATAGCAGAGATATTTGGAGATAATCATAACCACAATACTATTTAAGGTTAAGTCCAAATCAACCTGTATGATGTGACCGTCACCAATCATAGTTTTGGCCAACTAATCAGAAGCTAGTATGTTTCAATTTGCAGGAGCCTCCTGGCGACATGGCTATAGTTAACCAACTAGAAATCAGTTTGGTTCCACCACCCCATGTGGCTACTCAGAACCATTTGCTTGTCCTGTTAATCTGACAATTCATCGGTCATTAATGATCACTTAAGATTAAGAAAAAGAATCCAAAAATACCTTTACAAAGTTGTTAAATAGCTGCTGGTCCTTCTGAATGGGAAATATAAGAATTTGACTTTCCAAAGCATTTCAGTACCAATTTATACCTACACATGTAAAGTAAATCTCTGGTTGCAGAGGTGTGATGATACTTTTGATATGTAGTTGTATAGTATAATCCCTTACACACTCAGCCATGGTAGGTTTAACAAACATCATCTTCTATCTATAGGCCACTTTTCATTTCGTTTTTTATAATCGATGAATATATTATACTCTACTATCATTTACAAAAAATCAGGTAAACAAAAATTAAGATAGATATAGCCAGAAAAGTTTGGATTTGTTCGAGGTCAAAGTTCACACTGCAAACTGGAGCTGCACTCACGGAGGGAGAGCAACTCATGAGCTCACCACCTGTTTGACTCATGAGCTCATGAGCTCACGGACGTTCTGATTTTCCAAAAAGATATTTATTTTCCAGCCCAGCTATTAAAAAATAAATATTTATTGGCGACATTTATTACATTGCGATGTTTATTTAATTTCAAAACGTGCTGACGAGGTACAAAGGTCAGTTTAACACTAAACACCGCTTGAATGTATACATTGGAGATTGTAAAGAAGACATGACAGCGATGAGCAGTTATGTATGTTGATAATGTGTGTTATGTGCCCTGTGTTACATTTATGTTCCCAACATCGAAGAGCTCACAATTTGAACATTTCAGCTCGAGCTAGGCGAGTTGGTGAGTGGTGAGTGCAGCTCTACTGCAAACCCTTGAATATGTATCATTACTAGCTTAGATGAATAAAGGAAGGGATATGTAGCGAGAGACCAATTACTATATGCGCTATTGTGAAGGCCTGGCTGTGCCAGGGGTCTATAATCTGGGCTACATTTAATGTCAATAGGAGGCAAAGACCAATGATGGCTTTCCTAGAGCTGCACTCATGGAGGGAGATCAACTCATGAGCTCACCACCCGTTTGACTCGTGAGCTCATGAGCTCACGGACGTTCCAATTTTCCAAAGAAATGCTTATTTTACAGTCCAGCTATTAAGAAATAAATATCTATTGGCGGATATTTATTAACAATGCCATGTTTATTTAATATTAAAACGTGTTGACGAGGTACGAAGGTCAGTATATTGACACTCAACAACGCTTGAATGTATACATTGGAGATTGCAAAGAAGACATGGCAGCGATAAGCAGCTATGTATGTTGATAATGGGTGTTAGGTGCTCTGTGTAACGTTTGTGTTCCCAATATCTATATAAATTATATAGACGAGCTCACGATTTGAACATTTCAGCTCGAGCTCGGCGAGTTTGCCTCAGGGCTCGAGCCACTCGAGTTCGTGAGTGGTGAGTGCAGCTCTAGGCTTTCCTATCGTTTACATTACAGAAAAGCCTGCGCGCTAATGTGCACAGAACGCGACTTTTGGCCTATTTGCTGCAACAAGCCTGTTCAGGTTGACCAGCTGGTTTCATATCCACTTGTTTTTATTCATCTAAGATGACTAGTCTTTGAAAACATTTAATTTCCTATTCCAGTATCGGACAAACTTGGTGGCCTTGTCTCGGAGTGCCCTTGGACAGACATTGATGGTCAATCAGCTGGTTGACATGGAATGGAAATTTGGAGGTAAGAGAATATGAACACATGTATTCCATCAGATGATTAAATATATAGAACTAATGTCCAATTGCCATACGGTTGCTGAGTACTTCAAAATGATCATTACAATCATACAGCAAGAAATATACTTTGCATATGTGTGCAATATGTACAAATATATGTATATATTCACACACACATATCTCTCACCTTCCCTCCCCCCCCCCCCCTCTCTCTCTCTCTCTCTCTCTCTCTCTCTCTCTCTCTCTCTCTCTCTCTCTCTCTCTCTCTCTCTCTCTCTCTCTCTCTCTCTCTCTCTCTCTCTCTCTCTCTCTCTCTCTCTCTCTCTCTCTCTCTCTCTCTCTCTCTATGTATATATATATATATATATATATATATATATATATATATATATATATATATATATATATATATATATATATATATATATATACATATATATATATATATATATATATATATATATATATATATATATATATATATATATATATTATATATATATATATATATATATATATATATATATATATGTATATATATATATATATATATATACACACATATATGTGTGGGTTTGTGTGGGAGTCGATTTCATAATAGATGACTATATGCATTTATGGAACACCTTTATACTTACAGTTAATAAGTTCAATATACAGTTACTTTTAAAAGATTAGAGTCTTTTGCTGAGCATTCCGCCAGGCATGTGAAAAATTGTATGATCTTGCCCGACTTGTATTGCCTCAATAAGTAGGTTTGAAAATAAATGTATGTTTGTCATAAATAATGATGTAATGAAAAGTATTTTTGTATGTTGCAGTAACAGCAGCTAGTAGTGAGGTTAATAAAGTAGGCAACACCTTCATCCAGGTAAGAAAAATCACAGTTCACATTATATGAGCAATCTGAAGGTCCAACTTTGAGCCTGCCATGATGGCTGAATCAGCGTGCAACATAACCACTTACCCCTTTGCAAGTTGCAAGTGATTCAACAAAAATTAGCAATGGGGCAAGCTGAACAAGACCATGACTTGCCCCGCTTGGCAAGTAATGTTTTGGGCAAAGTCCAATCTCACCTTTGTTTAACAGATGGGCGGGGCAAGTGGAAGTGCCAACAGCGCAAGTCAACTTTAGGGGCAGCTTGCCCGGCTCAGAAAATAATGTTTTGCAACCTATGTTGCACCTTGATGAATGGTCTAAAGCGCTGCCACTGACAGCCCAATCACCACTGCACAGGTTAGAATCCCACCTGAGGCATGTGAAAAAGTTGCCAGTGACTCAGGTTTACACGCTTTTTTTTTTCCATGTTCTCTGGTTTCCTCCATCCACTCGTCACACATAAGGTCTAAAAAAAGTTGTTTGTTTCCTGTAACCCTACCCTTAAGTTTTTACAGCCCTCCCAACTCCCAATTAATGTAAAATATGCATAAAACACACATTTTTGACCAAAAAAAATAATCAAAAAAGAATTTTTTACCGACCTACCTACCCTGTTTTTTTCAGACCGTTACAGGAAACAAACAATTTTTTTTTCTAGGCCTATTAGGCTTATATGACAGAAAACGTGATGGTAATTAAAATTCCAAGTTCTGAAATTTCAACTTTGACACAAATTAGAAAGTGCTTTAACATAGTATAAACACGGATAGTAGGGAATACTGTGATTTACCCTATTATTATGATAGTCTCTTTAACTCAAGGTAAACAATTTTGGGATAACTACGGTCGTTGCATATTTTATGGACTTACCTTGAAGAGAATTTCTTGTAAATTGAACTGTATTTCTTCCTGCTTTCAGCTGAAGTTGGTGATTAATAAAGGAAATTCAACAGAAAATGTATATATGGGTAAGTAAGTATAGCTGGGCTATAGTAGTAGCATATTCTCATTTCTTAGACCAACGACTCTCATTTATTTCTTAACTCACAGGGCAAAAGCTGCTTTACTATTTTGATGAAATTTGCGGATGAAAGCATTGATAAGGAAATATTTGGTAAAGCAATGGCAATCATAGGCAATACCAACAGATTTCTGTCGAATATTTTGTAAAATCATTCTCAATTCTTAAGGCTGTGATGCTGGTGACACTCTCAAATAAGACAACTCCTAGTTTAGCACTCCTGTACCCTTTCTAACAATAGTTATCTAATCCCTGAGGTCTTGGTGTTTCAAATATAAGTTTTCTTTAGCTTACCTGCTTGAGCTGACCTCAATACAAACACAGTTTCAATTTTAAAGTGTTTTACCTCAAATGAGGTTTTCTTGATCAATAAAGGCTCATTTGATTTATAAATACCATACATGTCTTCTAAATATACTAGGCTAGGGCAACTGAAAGCCAAATTTGGAGTTCCTGCAAGAGAATACCTTACAGCACGCGATTTTGGTGGAAATTTTACTTACGAAAGTAGGTCAACATGTCTGTCCATTGTGACCTGATTGCTAATATATTTTTCAGAACTGACCTTGCCCCAATTCTACTCATTCCTTCACGAGATGGAAAAAGCAAAAGCAAGCCTGGATTTTCTAAGCTGAGAGAAGAAAACTGTTTATCACAGCTAACTCGGTGAATGCACACTGTGGCTGAAAATATGTATTGTATATAAGGTCAGAATGGAAGACCTGGTCATCAGAGTCATAGCCAGCAGGGTGTCTGTGCATCATTTGGACACCTAAACCATCAAAAGTCACCCTGAAGAACACCCAAATATTTTTGCAAGTAATTTCTTCACCCTTGTCCTGCTGTGAAACCTATGGGCACATACTCGCCCACTGTTGCACATCAGAATTGTAGTGATGAGCAGGATAAGGGTTGAAATGTAATTTTCAAGCATATAATTGACGTTTTTTCACCTCAATATAATTTCCATGATTTTGTATAAGGATATCAAGGCCTTACATCAATAAGTAAGCACATGTGTATGGTTTTAATATCAGTACATCTATAGTGTGATCTCTCTTGAAAATTAGGACATCCACAGTTTTACAATTGCTAATTTTGGGCACCCAGTTTCTTAATGCTGGCTAAGACCCTGCCGGACGTAATGTTTAAGTCCACACTTAGCCAAAGAGTACCATTTTGTATGTGCTTATCTGTCCTCTATATATACAGGTTTGATTAAAAACATTCCATAAATTGTGTATCAGGCATTGGGAACATTTTATAGCAGATACTCACTTTTAAATTGTAAAGAGTTCAAGGGTTCAATACATAAGATGGCTCTGCCAGTATTCTTGAATATTGAATAGCTAGCTAAAATAAATGATTGAGGTTTGTTTTTTCCAAAAGTGAACAATGGCGACAATCGCATGTAATTTTTGCATTTGATTTTGTAATGTATTTATGTACTATTTTAATACCATGTTAGTATTGTAGCAGTTGAATTAAGGTGCTTAGTGAGGGCTTAAAGAGTTTAATCCAACTTCCCTTGAATATAATTCATTATATCCGAGGGTCGATATAATGTATAGGTGCAGAGCACGTAGACACCCAACCTGCATAAAAACCATAACATTAAACTTCTGGACAGTGCTAAACAAATGACAATATTGATCAAAATAAAGGGAAAATGACAACATCCAAACTTTTTATAGGTTTATGTATAACCATACTCTGAGGCATACCGCAAAATAAACTCATATTATTATGCTGCAAACTTTATACAGTTTATGCCTGAAGTGATCATGTACGCTAAATTTACTTACTCAATCGCCATTTGCATTCTTTACCCTGTCACTGGACGGCGTACATGACCCCAAATGCCTCATTAGTTACAATTGTGGTATGCCTGTGCAGGGTAATATGAATTACATGGTACGCCAATAAACTAGAATTTTGAGTTGTTGTTTATCTTATATTTGCAAAACGCCACATGTGAATTAAATTAATTCTGCCATATATTATTGCTACGGACAGGTACTGGCCCCTATTTTTTCAGCAGTAAACCAAATGTTTGTTCATGTAGAGCAACCTCTATCGGCGGAGAATGGTTGTTATTCATTGCCTGTGGTCTGTCTGCTTATGATACACATATCGCAGACTGTTGCTGCTGACTCCTCTTTATGGTGTTTCATTTTCAACCTCTCAAAATTTCTTTGCTGCAATATATTTGAATATATATAAAAATATATAGAAAATATACATATATGTATTTGAAAATTAAGATTGAGATTGCCTGTGACCAAAATAAACATTCGGTCGTGCATTAATAGGACTAGCAAAGATGTCACTGTAGTATCTATAGTTCCAGAGGAGAATGAAACTAGTAAACATTTCTGAAGACTAGCTTTGAGCTAGAGATATATTGTAAGTGGTGAGGAGATAAGTTCATTATCTGAGTACCAGGGGAATATGCTTTGATATGTGAGAGTTGGAGTGGTGGTCTTTGCTTGCTGGGCCAGACCTACAATATGCTGGTGCTGCCATCTTTTGCCTGGAAAATACAACTAAATAGAATGACTGGGCCAGGATCTGGTCTAGCATATCTGCAGTTGTATTTTCTATATCCCAACCCCCCTGGGGAAGTTCTCTTCTCCTCTGGCACTAAAGACACTACAGGCATCCTTGCGATGGCGTTGAAAACTGCTACCAGTTCCTCACAGCTAACAAAGAACTACGGAGTTAAAGAGCACATGCTTAATACTGTCAACATTACCTGTGTACAATTTCTCTATTGAATTCAAATAATGAGTGCTTCCTTGGAAGTGGTAAAGGGGGACAGATTACCAGCTTGCACAAAAATGGGACAAAATGAAAACAACAAATTCTGTCACTTTTCCAAAAAAAGTGGAAAAAATGTTTAAATTTGTTCTGCTGTTTTTAGAAAATGGTGAAAAAAAAGAATTCTGGCTGTTTTTGGAAAAACAGCGGGAAAAAATAACATTTTTTTCAGTCGTTTTCCAGTAAATCTCATACCTGCATAATCATATTTTTGAGATTTGTTTACTAGAAGGATCTTTTGAATTCCAATTGCCCACCCTCACCAATCAACATTTATATTTCTGAAATTATTGTACCGGATTACTTTTTAACCCATTATTGCTCACAGCCGGCAGCCAAAAGCAACTTGACAATTTCATCCGACACCATACTTGGGAAGATATTTGTTGGAGAAATGTAGATTAAAACGCTAACAACAGCTCTCCTTTAAATATTTTGTCAAACTATTCTTGATTACAAAACTCCCTGATTACATGATAGTTATATTAAAAAATAATAAGAATTCAGACAATTTCTAATGAAACTCCTAAGCGTACACTCTCTCCTCAATGTATAATCAACTGGTAATTTTAACTACAGCTTGCTACCTTTTCAAAGGTCACTTCACCTCATTTGCTTATTTATGTAAACTAGTTATTTTGGTTTATCCTTAATGGTGTTATCTATATCGATTTGAATAAAGAGACAAGCTTACCAACAACAGAAATATCAGAACAAGGAAGCTGTATGTGTTTTTTTCATTCAAGAAATCAAGTTTCAAATACATTTAAGAGTGGCGCCAAAAATATCTCAGATATATTCTTCATACTATAAAAATGTCTGACTCTGTATTTTAGGATATTCAGAGTCCTTGAATGAAAAACAATTAAAGTACAACATATCAGAGCTAATTTTGAGACGAGAACACAAACATGGAGAAATGCAGTGGGAACTTTCCATGTCCTCAAACATGGCGGCCATCTTGGGATGTGAATATTTGAGTTGCAGACGGTGAGCACGCAATGGCATGCTTCTACTGATTGAACGCATTACAAATTTCTCCTAGAATTAATGTCATCTGAGTAGTTAATGAAGTAGCCAAGGTACCCAAGATCGCCCAAGATTTACCCGTACATTACAAGTCATGTACACACGATTATCAGATATTGCTTCAGTCATTATCCCTTCCATTGCTAAAGCTACCTTCATCTAAAGCACAATAATGCAACGATTTTTGAAAAAACATCCTAACCCTGTTATGTTGGTATTCATTGGAAAGCTCTCACTGAGTACTTCTAGATGAGTTCCCATTTGCCATGGTTTCAGTCAATTTCCATTTTTTTTTTTGCATCATTTTCTATTAGCCAAATTAGCCACCAGCAGCACAGGGTTAAAGAAAGTAGTCAGTATGTTTGTTTTACTAGGTCATACAGAATGGAGGGCAAGACCCCCAATTGAAGTTAGGGCCGTTCCATTTGAAAGTGTGGTGAGGGGGGGGGGGGGGGGGGGGTGGGGGGGACGGAAGTTTATTTAAAATTCGACACCCCCCCCCCTCCTGCCAGAAATCATATGTAATATAATGGGAAAAATTAATTCAGAATTCCGTTACTCCTACCCCCCCCCCCCCCCACACACACACTTTTAAATGGAACAGACCTTATTGGAGTCTTGTCCTTGTCACTGTTGCATTGTGGGTAGTAAAAAGCAAGACCATATTTAGATGTGCTTCACCACCAAGTATGCTATTGTCATCCCTATAGATATCTACAAGACACTAAGACATCTTTAGACCAGTGCCAACAATGGGATTATCATAGATGCATTATTAGTTTTATGAGAATTTTGAAAACGCAAACCCTATGTTAGAATATATTTACCAGGTATCAAGTGCTGTTTGGGGGTAATTCTAAATAGATACCAGCTTAGGCCTAAAAAAGTCGTTTGTTTCCTGTAACCCTACCCTAACAAGTTTTTATTCAGAAAAAAACCCTACCCCAAAGTTTTTTCCGCCCTCCCAACTCCTAATCAACGTGAAACATGCATAATAACAAATTTTCGACCAAAAGATAATTAAAAAAATTGTGTTAATGACCTACCTACCCTATATATTTTTGGACCGTTACAGGAAACAA
>OZ012687.1:35833500-35908500 GCA_963942565.1 Maea johnstoni
GATAGATGGATAAATAGGTATGTGTGTGTGTGTGTATAAATATATTTGTATATGTATACAACGCAGACATATGTCAAGTATTTTTCTTGCTATATGATTATTACGATCATTTTGAAGCACTCAGGAATGGAATGGCAATTGGAAATTGTTCCAGATATTCAATCATCTGATGAAATGCCAGGAGTGTCCAAGTTCTCAAGTCCTGGAGTACATATAATTGGTCCTGGGGCACAGCAATTTTTGGTAGATGCTGTACGAAAAAATCAGTTTAAATACTGTCAGCAGTTAGGAATACTATATCAACCTTGTGGCAATATTGAAGACTTATATCGATCAATAGTAAATTGAGGTAACATGTTTTCATAGTACAATCAGTATTTAAAAATACAGATGAAACATTAAACAGAATAATGTGGTAGAGTTTCCCGAAAATGTCCTGAATCGAACATTAAATAATGCATTTGTCTTCTTGCACATTTTGAAGCCTCTGGTGCATGATGGTGCGACAATGTGACAGTTAGACACCCCTGAATGCATCTGCGTATACCTTCTTACCTCCAAATTTCCATTCCATATCGACCAGCTGGTTAACCATCAATGTCTGTCCCAGTGCACTCCGAGACAAGGCCACCAGGTTTGCCCGATACTGGAATAAGAAATTAAATGTTTACAAGGTAATGCTAAATATTCAAGGGTTTGCTGTGAGAATTTGACCTCGAACAAATCAACTTTACAACTTTTCAGGTTATATCTTTCTCCGCTTTTGTTTACCTGATTTTTGTAAATTATAGTTTAGTATAATTCATTTATCAATTATGAAAACAAATAGAAAATGGTCTATAGATGATAGAAGATGTTTGTTAAATCTACCATGAGATTATACATGACATTCTGGCATATGTTATAACTTATTTCGGGCAATCCAGATATTATGTCGGGCAAGTTAAAATCATATACTACTTGCCCGGCAATTGGTAAGTTAGTTCTGAAACTTATGTCGGTGCCTGAATTGAAGAACTTTTTCTGGTGTTCTGTTTTTCCTAATTAGCTATATGACATGTTAGCATCCCGGGAGTGCTTTGAGAGAGTACCGTGGTCTTAGCCAGCAGGGCGTCTGGGTGTCTTTTGGACACCCAACCCCCCAAAAATCATCCCTCAGGACACCCAAATATTTTGGGAAGTAAAACTCTTAAATGTCAATTGTCAATAATGAATTTCAAGCATATAATTGAAGTTTTCCCACCTCAACATAGTTCCTATCATATTGTATAATGATATTATGCCTTATTTTAATGAGTAAATGCATGTTTATGGTTGTTATCTCAGTATATTGTAGTCTACCTTGAAAAATAGGAAGCCCAAATATTTCACAATTGTCAATTTTGGACAACCAGTTTCAAAACCCTAGCTAAGACTTTGAAGAGCACCCCCCAGGCTAGTTTGCTCGACATTACCTTTTCCGTAAAGGAGGCGGCCTTGTCTTCAGAGAGCCCGAGTTTCATCATGTCATCCTTCAGCTGAGCGGCACCCAAGTTCTTCTTCAATGCACCTAGTGAACGGGGGTTCATATTCAATCAATCACGGGTCATATATCAGTAAGATGGAGCTATTAGTAGATATTAACCGCAACCCATACCGACCTTGTTAATTTCACTTAAGTTGGCATATGGGGTTAATTTGTGAATATAGGGTCATTTTGAGGTTTTTGAATATGTTTAAGCCCACACCCTTTCCTCATAATCAAGTTCTTCTTCAATGCACCTAGTGAAGGGGGGTCCATATTCAATCAATGATGGGTCATATATTAGCAGAGTATCTATTTTTATTTTGGTTATTGTGATATTTTCACCAGACACTCTGGTTTCCTCCACCACTTACTACTGGCTAGTCACAATCTAGCCTAAATATAGCAGAAAAAAGTGACAATAATCAAATTTTGAATTCCAAATGACAGCCCTAGTAAACGAATACTTACTGTTGGGTATACTGATAAGGGTCTTGCTAATGTTCCTAAGAGCTGTGGCTTTAACCCCCTGCTGCTCAGCAAACTCATCCAGCTGGTTCAATAACCGTGATGACTACAAGTAGAAAACACACAAAATATAATGAAATCGTTCAAAGATTAGTTAGCTTGTTATGAAGGTGAAATATGGAATTTCAGTATTTTCATCACTTTTTCTGCCACATTGCGGCGTGACTAGCCAGCTGTATCTGGTGGAGGAAACAGGAGTACCCGGCAAAAACCACCCCCTAACCCAAAGTCACTGGCAACTTTCTTACATGCCCCGGCCGGGATTCGAACCCAGGCAGTTGTGAGAGACAGGCAGCAGTCAGGCAGTGCCTTAGACCACAAGGCAAATCAGGGTAGGCCCTGTTATGAAGGTACTTCTGCGGGACGTCCCTTCAATATTTCAGGGTCTGCCCTGTTGGCTGAGTGGTCTTAAGGCATTGCCACCTAGTCTGTTCGCTTTCTCTCACCACTACCCAGGTAAGAATCCTGGCAGGGTCATGTGAGAAAGTTGCAAGTGACTCGGGGTTAGGCGGTGGTTTCTGCCAGGCACTCCAGGTACCATTCGCAACTGGCTAGTCATGATTTAGCCACAACATCTCAGAAAAATTGAAGATATTTGAAATCTAAATTAAAACCCAACATGTGGCACACATTTTTCCCATCTCCTTAAAGTAGTCCTTAAACAAGACAAGAATCCTACTTAAAAATCAATAGATTATCATTTTTTCACCAAGTTAACTTTTATCCAAGAGATTATCAATCTACTTTCTTTATGTGTGCAAAACATATAGTATCATTGTATTTACACATTTATTAGCAGTTTAATATCTTCCTTAATTACGATAGATTAAACATATACAAGCAATAGGCACAAATAAATTCAAAAATCAAGATGAGGATATTTGATCAATGGACTTGGTATTTCTATTTATCACAATTATCACATTCATGGACCTTACCTTGTTTGGTTCTATCAGAAAGTTGTAGGCGATGACTGAAATCTGCTCAAATTGCTGAAAAGGTGAGAATATTTTTTTAGAAAATCATAATTATAAAACTATATCTATCCTCGCAGGATGAGTTAACAATGTTGCAAGAAAACAATTCTTCATAACTGAGAGAAAGACTCAGAGAGCAGAGGCCATGTCTGACATTAACCCATTCCTACCAGTAGGGCCCAAAGCCGCCCAAATATTTTGGGGATATATCTCTAGCAAAACCAATTTTCAGAAAATATTTGAAGGAGAAATATTCATTAGGAACCTACTGAGAGCTAACTTGTGATTGATGTCAAAGTTATTTACAAAAGTATCAGGTCCACATGACAGATGATTTCCGATTAAGTAAATTGGAAAAAAATGTATCGATTGATCAATTCTTCTCATAACAATTACATCCCTGTGTTTTAGACATGTGGTTGCGTTCACAAGTAACTTAATCAGCCCCCTAGCTCATTGCGTGAGAAATGAGAAATTATGCTCTGCAAATTGAAAACTGTCATCATGAAAAAATTATATTGGTCACAGGTGTTTGTGCCTAGTCAACATGTACGCAGCATAATGGTGACTTTTTTACGCAAAAATTTAAATTTCATTATGAAAAGAGTGTATAATAGTTACAAATATCATAGGTCGGTAGATACATGTGACAGATGCTCCATAATCTCTCTGCTACAAAGTAGGACTATTAACATTCCCACCATAAAATCAGTGGGACACAAACCAAAAATGAGTTGTTATCAGTATGAAACACTTTTCCTGTATGCGGTAGGTATAGCAGCAGCTGCCACTACAGAGAGTTCGACAATCTCTTTATTTAGAAAAATTCAAATCCAGGGTTTTTTCGATAATGAATACATACAGAGGGAGTTCAACAAACTCCCCTTACCACGCAAAATGGTAATTTCCTTGCGAAGAATTGTCACCTTTTCATCAGTTTTGCTCTGAACCATTGAAGTAAAATATACCCCCTATACAGAAGGATCCCAAACACAGAGATCCAGGGTACCACCCAGGGACTTAGCCAGGACCTGTCCTGCCTGTCTTCTTGACAGGCAGTTTCCTGAAAAAAAACTTTTGGGACAAGCAAACATTTCTATGAAAAATTTTCCGTTTCGACTTTTGGGGGGTAATAACCAAATATTTTCCTAACAAACCATCTTCTATGACATGGTTGATGTGTAAATTGCCCTTTTTGATACAATAAGCTTTTAAATGTAGCTGGTATGAGGATTTGAAGTAGCTGACTGGTGGTGGTGGTGGTGGTGGTGGTGGTGGTGGCAGCAGCAGCAGCAGCAGCAGTAGTAATAGCAGTAGTAGTAGTAGTAGTAGTAGTAGTAGTAGTAGTAGTAGTAGTAGTAGTGATAGTAGTAGTAGTGCATGTGGTACAGTTGTGGATACAGAAGGGGTGCATGGGGTTCTATTAACCCCCCCCCCCCCACCCCTGACAATTCAACTTTTATTTTCTTTCTGACCTAAGAATGACTTGCCACTAATTTTCTTTATTACTATTAAAAATAATACTTTATTACTACCACTAGCTAGTACTACTACTACTTCCTTGGATGAAGAGAACATGGATTAATTGGTCTCCACAGACCAATTGCCATACATCCAATTCATTGTAAAGCCCTGGACACACTTAATCTCACCTCAGTGTGACATCACTTTAGAAGACAGACGATTGAGGGCTCGGGTGTTTCTTTAACCTGCACATGCGCAGAACACACCGTGCGTGACCTCTTGGTTAGTTCTCATCAACACCTGGCAGAGGCTGTTGAGCTAGATCTGCTGGTTGCGTATCCGGTGATCAACATTCATACTACTACTAACTACTACTACTACTACTTCTACTACTCACTATTACTAACTACTACTACTACTACTACTACTACTACTACTACTACTACTACTACTACTACTACTACTACTACGTTGCCCACTGCTAGGCCTACTACTACTACTACTACTACTACTACTACTACTACTACTACTACTACTACTACTACTACTACTACTACTAAGTACTACATCACCAGGCAAATCCTCCTTCCTATATTGAACACATGCATGCAACCATGTAACCAAAACGTCCATTCTACGAGACCATCCAAGTCCCAGTACTGAGTGCATGTCAACTTCTGTCAGTAGTGTAGTTGTCAGGAAAAAATGTACTTGTCATATAAAACTCATATGATACAGTATTAGTAATACAGTATATAAACTGGCGAGTTTAACATCATCGACGATACTCACACGGACATACAGCTATATAACTAGCACACATAGTGTATCATAATTTGAAATAAAGGGGTACCTCATTGTCAAACTTGTTCAGACTCTGAACATCGGTAAACATCGAATCAGGGGGTGTTTCCTGGGAGAAGTGAAAGCCCGTCGCCATCTTGCTCTCTTGTCTAATGACGTCACACAGGGGAATCCCAAGATAGGGAATCCCCATGTCCGTGAATGCTAGCGCGTCGCACATTTTGTTTATTTATTCATTCGTTTATTCAGTCATTCAGTTCTTAATTTATTCATTTATTTATGTATTTATTTACTCACTTACGTATTCGTTTATTTATTTATTTATCATTTTTTTGTTAATTAATTAATTTATCTATTTATTTGTTTATTTACAAATGTATTTATTTCTTTATTCATTCAGTTGTTTATTTACCTTTTCATTTATCTTTATCTATTCATTTATTTATCTATTCATTTATTTATCTATTTGTTTATTCATCCATTCAATTATGTATCCATTTGTTCATTCATTCATTCATTCATTCATTTATTCATTTGAAAAAATATGAACTATTATCATTACCCAGACCATGGTATATTTAATTTGATGATATCGATATCATGATGATGTATTTGGTAACATCAATTGACATCTTCATATGGATGTTCTAATGTTCTGGTATCACCTATTGTTGGTGTAGATGTATTATCTGTGCACTGGGGCACATTAGTATTGATCAATAAACGATATGTAACATTGAGCATTTTTCATCAAATTATTTAATATTTACTTCTTAACTCATGTGATGAATCTGCGCAAGATGGGTAGAAGTTTGATTGCATTTTATCTTATTTTGTCACATATTAATCGTCATCGAAAAATCTACAATCTAGAACATGGCAATTCATATTTTACTTGATTCGCAAGATAACAAGTAAATTTAGTCTCGTTATTCCCTTTCAAATACTGACGAGAGAATGGAACTCGTGTTAAAAATGATAGGGACTTCGGAAAGTCATATTGAATTGGGAATCTTAAGATATTCACACCCTCAAAAGCCCTACATATTTTCTGTTCCACATTTTGCCCGTCTGAGCGAACAATACTACGATCCTATACTTGTTATGAAATTATTAAGATTATTAAGCAATTACCTAAACCAACCAACAACTTCCTATCAAATAGTTTGTGAATTCATGCTTTATTTCAAAAAACGAAAAAAATGTATATATTATGTCTAGATGATACGTGTATGTGATATATCCCGTCAAGATTAATTCTATATAATCATCACTTATTTAGTAGCTACCGAGTTCGAGATGCAGATGTGATCGGCGGTAAAGCTTTAACTGACGCACATTACGCACTATTATATATAAAAACGCAGCATAGGTAGGTTTATATGCATGTGTGTACTGAATACAGCTACAGGTATATATCATGGGCTTGTCTGCCTAATGTGGTCTGGACGTGTGGTCAGCTGTTAAACCATGAGCTGTAAAAACAAATGTTAGCCGTCCAAAAGTGGGGAATGTCACCACGGCTGAGCCGTGTAGCACGGGGGGCTGGCCTCATGACTGAGCCGTCTAGCAGACAGGGATTTAAGGTGATAGTCTAGTACACCAAAATTATCACCACTAGGTGGTGTCCTTGGCTGGCCCCTAAGAATGGATATCAAAACAAAAGATTACACATGAGCGGTGTTCACTCCCCACGAACCTCGAGCTAGCAACTTTATATTGTGGTACAGTCAAGAGGACAAAGGACGGACCCCTTTGGGCCTTCCGCGTTAAATTGGTTCCAAACGACATGGCTTTCTGCTTTAACCATGCAGATTCATTCGGCCTAGAAGTTTTCATCTCATTTTTGGCTGAAAGTGAATAACGATACAGTCTTCGAAGCCAGTATTTTAGAATATGACAGATATGAAGCCCCTCTAGGTGCAAGGTCATGTCACAGGTACCTTGCATTTTGACAGGACCTGCAAATCAGCATTTACTATGTAAACCACGTGCTGTTAGTAATTTTGAGGCGTATGGGAACATTCAAAAATGTTTTTAAAATACTCATCGTGCAATGTCTTTGTTTATCGGATAATGCTTATTCTCGAGATACCCTTAACTTTGGCGCGAGTCTGATCAGAATCTGGTAGGAAAACTGTTTCTGTCACAGCGCCATTTTGGATAGATGCATTTTCTCCCACCATTCTGACCCATCACTATTCATGCTCAAGCCGTTAATGTCAGCTAAAGTTGTTTTATAATTAGATTTCCACACTGTGCGATATTTTGCTAAATGCCATCACATATTATTGACAATCTATTGACAACCCGCATTGGTCAGTTTACTTGCTGTCAGTATATAGCACATACACACCTATCTAAAAAAGTCCCTTCCATTCGATGCCTATATCACACCTCTAACAATAGTCCTTTATCCAGTATGAACCATCTGTTACAAACCAATCTAGTCCTATAGTGCAGCAATCTCCCAAACAATCATAATGCACTTTCCATACATACACTGAACTTTAAAGAGTAATTGACAGATAGGGAGGCTTTGCGTACAGTTTCGATGCTTGTGGTGATATTTTGATACAGGCGGGAGGCTTTGTATTGATTTTATTTTGTAGCGCTTGCCTCATGGTAACACATATCACGTTCAGACGTACATACATACATACATACATACATACATACATACATACATACATACATACATACATACATACATGCAAACATTCATGCATACATACATACATACATACATACATACATACATACACAGGGGCGGATACAGGCCTGAATTTGACTGGTGCCATAACTGAAAATGGCCACCAGGCACCGTAGTTGCTCGGGACTAGTGGTCGGGTATCTGGGGGCCGCTCAAGACCCCATAAGCCCAAGGGTTTTCGACGCTCTGATATGTATTCTCAGCCACTCGTGGCACTTAAAATTATAAATTTTATTGACTTACTTTTCAAAGATTTTTATTTTGTTTCTAGTATTTCTTAGCCATATACTGAACCACTCATTACTCACTACTGATCTTTGGAATGAATTTCATAATATAAGGCTAATTTATGGGTAAAATAATTCTTTATTTCTGAAACTGTAGTGATTGCTTACATTACACTACACATGCAATATCCCCACAGGGCGGGGATAGTGAATACCTCCAAAACCCTCCTTAAAACTTTCCCAATACTTGATTTTGATTAGCCCATCGGCCATCAAACAGTGAGAAAACAAATAAAATTAGATCTTGTCATTGTCCAAATCAAAACAATAAAAGTTTAATGTAAAAAAAAATCTATTTTCAATGCCCACATGGCTAGAAAATATGGTTCACAAAATGTGCCCCAGGGGTGGGGATAAATGACAAAAAATGTGCCCTATGGGTTGGGACTATGCTAAATAGGGCAGAAGGTCAGAACACTATTCCCCCCCCCCCCCCCCCTCCCGTCCAGGGGATTCAATTAACTGATACAATTACCTAGTTAATCCTGAATACACTCCATCCAAAACTGGCAAAAGAGCAATTGGATACCAATATATGTTGACCAGTATAGTCTACCATTAATGTTCAAATAAACCGAATAGAAGACTATAAACCGAATACCTTTACAATGTCACCTCTTAAAAAATTTCATGATTTCATAAAAATCTGATCCTTGAAATGTTTATACTTGTATACTTGTTCCCAAAGTCACCTTCTACTTTAAAGTGAAGAGATGGCTTCAGTTGTCCGGCTGCGGCATGACTCGCAACACTCCAACCATGGTTGCATGGTGCTTGCCAGCGCTCCTAGCGACGAGTATAATCACGTGTTTGCCAGGGATTGATAATCATCTCCACAGGGAATTACTATCTCTCCCGGCCGATATCTGCCGTCCTTATCAATTCCCCATGGAGACTAATTATGTCTGGCGAGAACAATGTTCAGATGACTGCCTCCTCTTCCTTAATCCACCCGTCCCAAGTTTTTTTCTAAGGAAATCTATCCGGAGCATGATGCCCTCGAACTGCCTGTATAAAAAGTGGTGGTGTGAACAGGCAGGCATCAGCTAGCGGATTTGACCGGTGCCAAACATCCACTTTTTGAATTGAGCGGTGACTTGTCACCGGAATCACCTGTGTGGATCCGCCGATGATACATATATACATGCGTACATTCATACATGCACACGTACGTTCATACATACACACATGCATACATACATACATACATGCATACATGCAAACATACATACATACATACATACATACATCTATGGAACGCCATATGACCAAATATTCAACATTTAGAATGTACGATGCAACAATTAGAATGTACTATCCAACCTGACTGATTACGCATCAACCTGCATGCAATACGCACCAACATGGCGAATACGCACCAACATGGCGAATACGCACCAACCTGCATTCTTCTATATTTGGCCGAATGATGTTGACGAATGCAGGTTGGTGCGTATATTCCCATGTTGGTGCGTATCTGCATGTTGATTCGTTTTCGCCGTTCACCAATGCCGACTTGAAGGGGGGAACCGATGGTGGAGGGGAATGTCCGTCCACACTGCTATATGGAATTCCTTAATGCTCGGCCCAATCTTTAGGTTATATATATATATATATATATATATATATATATATATATATATATATATATATATATATATATATATATATATATATATATATATTTATATATATATATATATATATATATATATATATATATATATATATATATATATATATATATATATATATATATATATATATATATATATATCAGGGTCTTAGCCAGCTGGGTGTCTGGGTGTCTATTGGACTCCCTGGTTCATGAAAAATACCTTATTTTAGGCAAAAAGACACCCTAGATTTTGGTCTGCTTTTTATAAAATACTAATTCCAAGTTAAAATTATAAAAGGTTTAAGTTCAAAATATTACGAAAGACGTTTCTTGAAGAATTAAGCATATAATCACTATTTGTTAATGTACATAACCAGTGTAATGATTTTTTCTAGTTACACGAACCCTAAACTACACTTTTGCTAAATATTTTCGTACTTTTGTAAAGTGATATCATAATAATACAAGGGCAGGTTTGAGAGGGGCAGGCCAGGGAAAAGTAAGGGTTTAAACATGTTTTTCAGGAAATACCTCCCCGGTGTAACAGATGACAGTGACCTCCCTGTTTTAAGTTAACAAGGTCACTTGGACTGGTAATGACAGCTAGTGTAGAACTTTAATTTCAATGTAGAATAATGTGCTCAGAATAAACATAAAATGTATAATTTTTCCCATATTGGAAAAACATGAATTTTAAAATATCATTTATAGATAATAAATGATTTAAGAATATTGAGTAATGAATATATTTAATAATTCTTAAAAATGACTATCAATAACAAATATTGAAAAATGAGTTATAAATATTGAAAAATAAATTACTCATATTGGAAATTCAAGGTTATCTTTCAATACTCACAAATGATTTGTTAATATTCATTAATTCCTTTTCCAATATGCAGAAAAACATTTAATCATGAATATTGAAAAACTAATACAGAATATGAAAAATAATTTAGGAATATTGAGTAATGTATGTATGTATGTTTATTGACTGTAATTTGCATTACAAAAGCATACTATGCATAGTATATTACTAAAATATATATATTACATAAATATAGATTAAACATTCGTATTTCACAATGCTATACCGTGAATGAGTTTTTTAAGGGTAGTATTTACATGCGATTTCATAAGTTATACATTAAAGAGATGAAAGGTTAGAAAAGTAGGAGATAAGAAATAAATCTAAGAGAATACCTTATTCTTGAGGCCTAAAGGTAGCCTATAACTGTCGTCTATTTAAATTAATATACATAGAGTATTCTTAATTCTAAAGCCTAGTGGTAGCTTAGACTAGTGTCTAGTCACCGGTATATACACAAATCAAAATTCTGAAGTATATTCTACACTATACAATTAATTCTATAGCCTAGTGGCAACCTAGGCTAGTGTCTATTTACCGTTATATACAGATCAATATTTTAATGCGTATTCTACACGTAGTATGAACTCTGAAGTATGTTCTACACAATACACTTAATTCAATAGCCTAGTGGCAACATAGGCTAGTGTCTATTTACCGTTATATACAGATCAATATTTTGAGGCATATTCTACACGTAGTGTGTAGTGCGAGATAATATCAGGGGGGTTGGCCTTTTAGCCAACACCAACCCTATTATGAGTTATAATGAGTTATGGATATTGAAAAATAAATTACTCACAAATGATTTGTTAATATTCATTAATTCCTTTTTCAATATGCAGAAAAACATTTAATCATGAATATTGAAAAACTAATACAAAAATGAAAAATAAATTAGGAATACGGAGTAATGAATTACAAACATTGAAAAGTCATGAATATGAAAATATGAATTAAGAATATTAAGAAATTATGAATATTTGAAAAAGTTTATATTATCAAAATAATTTTCCAATATTCGCAATTCAATTTAACAATTTTATGCAAAAAGACCTTTTCAATATTTTTTAATAATCAATACATATTGAAATAAATATTAATATTAAAGAATCATTTCTGAATACAGAAAATTCAAGTTTATATTTAATATTTGTAACACTTTTTTCATATTTATTATTTATTCTTTGAATATTCATAGTTCATTTTAGTTACTTTTCCTTTCTTCAAAATTAATAAATACCTTGAATTATGAATATTGAAAAATAAATGTTTTTTTATTTATTGTTTACTGTATCCTAGGATATTTGTCTGCTTAAAATGATATATTTAATGCTTTTATCATAAGAACAGCAAATAAATCAAAATCAAAATAAGAAAAATATTAGAAAACAATGAAGCCTTGATACACTAGGGGTAAGTGACTAGGACTAGGTGTCATTTTATTCAGGGGTAAGTCAACAGGTGCTTAGGAGTCAATATCCCAGGGGGTCAATGTAACCCTAATTTTCAGTGACTGGGGGTCTGGGGTCGCTTTATCCCATTACACCGGCACTCCTGACCCACCATTCTGAAGCACATGCTAATTGCCCGCTTCAGAGACAATGCTACTCTGTGTGGGGGTCATAAATGCCCCAGTTGGGTTTGCATATCCTGTCCGGTGTAGCTCTAAATAGCTTTCAAGCACTTGCCTAGTATCTCACATTGCTTTGGCCATGGATGAGACAGAAGAGCATATTTTATTTTACAGTCTCTCCCACTTATAGCACACAATTTTGTGGAAATCAAGGATACATATGATTTAAACCGTGCTGAATACCTTCTATGTGAACTGGAGCAATGCTGCACAGTTTTAAATTTTCTCCTGGAGCACCCCACATTGTGCATGCTTTTTCGTCACATCAAATGCCTAACAATGTTAAACGCACCTCGACAGCATGCTGATTGAAATATTGAAAATTGAAATTGATTAAATATGAATATATTATAACGTTCTTTCATTTGTATTCTCTTTCTTTGTTATTTTATTTTATTTCCTAGGCCTATAAAAGGAGGCGTTATTTTTGGCTATACAAGCCCCAAAATCAACATTTTGTAGAGTTAAGACAAAAAGTATGTTCATACATACACGCGGTAGTGCTACTAAGAGGTTTGCCAAGTTTGAATAGCAAAAACGAAATTTTGTGGGAAAAAAGAGGAAAAAGCTGTTAGGCCAACCAAGTCAGACAGACTATAATACCCTTAATTTCTTCAGATTTGTGATTATATATATTTATCACTCTCTCCTCAAGTCCGATGCTCAAAGTAATAGACCTAGAAGGCGTTATTTTTGGTCATATGTGCCCCTCTTATCCCCTATTATTTATGTTATTCGTTTTTTTAATACCCTAAATTTCTTCAGATTTGTGCTTAAATGTATTCATGACTCTCTGTTCATGTCCGATGCTCCAAATACCTAAATTCCCGTACGTCCATTAAACACAGATTCCATCCTTGTATCATGGATAACATGGCAAGGAGTTTCCCCTTCACCATAGGTTCTCTCCTTAAAATGCGACGGAAGTGAACTGCAAATACGCATCAACATGCACACCCAGATACGCACCAACTTGCATTCTTCTATATCTGGCCAAATGATATTGACGAATGCAGGTTGGAGCGTATTTGCCATGTTGGTGCGTATTCGCAGGCAGGTTGGTGCGTATTTGCCATGTTGGTGCGTATTCGCTATGTTGATGCGTAATCAGTAAGGTTGGATCGTACATTCTAAATGTTGCATCGTACATTCTAAATGTTGAATATTTGGTCATATGGCGTTCCATATACATGCATATATACATACATACACACAGATAAACGAACATACATACATGCAAACATGCCTACCTACCTACCTACCTACCTACCTACATGCAAACAAACATACATACATAAATACATACATACATACATATATACATACATACACATACATACATACATACATACATACATACATACATACATACAAAACTAATTGGTTGTTTCGTCCATGTCATTGCAAAACTGCATACCTACAGTTGATTTACAGTTATCCAATTAACCATAACCACAGCGCCATCTATCCATACGGAATGGCATCTCTGAATCTGACCTGGGAGGCAGACTATGGCCAACCCCTTCAAATTCTCGGGAAGTGCTCCTTCGCCCCGCCTCCCTGGGGATGTACAGTATATTAAGTAGACAGACAGGCCACTACACGAGAGAGAGAGAGAGAGAGGGGCTCTGGGGGTATAAATGCTACAGCAAGGAGCCAGCTCAGCTCAGTGTGTCCAGGCAGGATGAACTCAAGTCACTCTCTCCCCCTTATTCTAGTATTCCTCCTCCTCGTGTGGGGGCGCACAGCATACAGCGCTCCTCTGGAAGGGGACGACAATGGTGATGGCGGAAATGGTGATCAAGGTGGAGACTCCGATATGGACGAGGTTCGTGCACGGATGCGAGTAGATTTCTTACACCTTTATTATTCTTTTATCTATCAATTTTTATTTCTTTATTATGTATTTGTCTATTTCTTTATTTACTCATTTAGTCACGGTCATTTATCTATTCATCTATCTGTTCGTTGATCTATCCATTCGTTCATTTTTTCATCTATTCATTTATTTTTCTTTAATCCCTCTCTCTCTCTCTCTCTCTCTCTCTCTCTCTCTCTCTCTCTCAAGTTCGTGTTACATAGTCTAGGTAGTTACAGTCACACCCCCATCTCTGGTCATTTGTCATTAATTTTCCTTTCTGAGCTAAGAAATCAGAAAATATGCTTAACCAAGTGTTTCTCAAGACCACTGATGTTCGTGAATCAAACCAAATGGGTGTGCAGTGTAGTTCAGAAGTGTTTTTAGCTTAAATATTTAAAAACCTCTCTGCATTTGACACTATGTTTCTAAAGCCAAAATTAGTTTGGGATTTTTTGTCTAATTTTACTTATGTAAATGTCCCCATACCAAGGTATTTTGGAATTATCCCAGAACCTAGGAAACTCTTCCCATCCTATGGATTCTTGTTGAATTCTGTTCTCTTGAGTAGACGTGTACACATTTTCAAAATACTCTACTTTGAAAATGAATCTACAAAAATCCTTTTAAACATGAATACACCAAGTTTACACGACTTAATATGTGCAGAAACGAATCAATCGATGCATCCATTCCCGTGGCTGACTGTTATCTCAGCTCTGCCACCGCTGTGGCAAAGTTCTGCCATGTGTCAATATGTCTAAAGCTTTAAGTTTTATATGTTATTGAAGTTGTATACGTATTTTTAAATTCTCATTTGTTTAAATTTTTGTATACTAATATATGTTCTACAGTAAGGGTTAGCTTAGATTCTACGAATTGGATATACTACATACCTGATCTGACTACAATAAATAACAAAAATGACACTAGATTTTTAAAAACTAGTCGGTACCCTATGCCCTATGTTGAATTGTATATTTTAACTTATCATAAGTACTTATTTTCTATACAGTGTCCATCTGGAGGGAATGAGCTAGTTGATACCAGATGTATTGGGCCCGATGGCTTGGCGAGCGGCGTGGAAAGGAACTACAACATGATGGTGAATATCCCCTGAAAACATAAGTGATTATTTAAGGCAACCAGGAGTGGTGGCAAGGGGGGGGGGGAACTAAACATAATGACGTATCTTTGAACTATGTTCACGAGCGGTATCTTTTAACCATGTTATCCAGAAGACTCAATTCAAGAGGTGAAATTTAGGATTGAGGGTGTAATGATTTGGTAGGACACGCGAAATTGTGCGGAGACGAGCGCCCGCGACCGCAAGTCAGGTGGAGAATAAATCGTCAGGTGGAGAATAAATCGTCAGGTGGAGAAGAAATAAATCAATCTCACTAAATTCTAGAGACAACCCCGGGGGGGGGGGGGGGGGCACTCAGGTACAGAAGGGGGCCGCACCTTAGTTATGTATTTCGCGGAAGAAGGGGTCTTTTTTGAAGACCTCCGCATGTCCGCGATTTTGTAAAAGAAGGGTACTTTTTTGTACCCAGGTACGAAGTATGGGGGTCAAAATCCCCTTACAATCCACGAAACATACGCGGCTCTGACGCCGAGTGACTACCGAAGTATCTGGGCTTCCGAGTTTGCTGCCTCCTGGGAGACCTATAGTTTCGGGCAATGGTTGCCCCACTGAAAGAATTTCTCAATTTGTGGACTTCTTTCTTCAACCAACAGTAAAAACACTAAGATCTTATGTGCAGGATACTACACATTTTCTGACTAAATTAGACCAACTTGGTGCTATACCACCAGGCAGCTTCCTGCTTACCATGGATGTTTCGAGTTTATACACTAATATACCCAATAAAGAAGGCGTTGAGGCAGCCAAATTGGCCCTTTAAAAGCAGGACATGCAGGTTTTAAACCCTCTATCCCTAATTTATGTACCCTTTTAGAGAAAGTGTTAACCATGAATAACTTTGACTTTGCAGGCAGACACTTCCTTCAGGTAGGAGGTACTGCCATGGGCACAAAGGTGGCGCCATCTTTTGCTAATACATTTATGGGCTGGTTTGAAGACCAGTTCGTTTATACATATCCTAAGCAGCCCTTGCTATGGATCAGATATATAGACGATATATTTCAAATTTGGACACACGGCCTTGACGAATTTAAGAAATTTGAAAAGCACCTTAATGAATCAGTAGACTCAATTAAATTCGAAACAGACATTTCGGAAACAGAAGTTCATTTTTTAGATGTTACTGTTAAACTCAATTTGGACCAAATATAAACCTCTCTTTATACCAAACCCACTGATGCTCATAATTATTTGAGCTTCAAATCATGCCACCCCAAGAACTGTAAGAAAACCATTCCTTACAGCCAATTCCTCCGAGTTCAGAGGATCTGCAGTAATGATGACGACTTTGTCACCCACAGCAGAGAATTAGCTAGACATTTTCTAAGAGCCGACCATCCCGCGGATGTCGTTCAGCAAGCTTTTGTAAGAGCATATGACAAAGAGAGGAGACTTCTCTATCCAGCACCCAAACCGGTGCTTTTAGGCGAAGATATAATCCCAGAAATCTTCCTCATTAGCACATATCATCCATCAGGTAGCTTCCTTGATCAAATTATTCGACAAAACCGACATCTGCTAGACCGGTCTAGCAGCACCAGATCTATCCTTAATTGGAAAATCACTAGAAGGGTTCAGGCGACCCAAAAATCTTAGGGACCAGTTAGCTAGGGCTTTGTGCAAAAACCCAATGGACGTATCCGTAGCAACTGATAAACAGATGCCCAAAAAGAGCAAACGATGCTCCAGAAAAATTTGCAGGTATTGCAATAAACTTATCAAATCAGGACACATTAGAAGTCCTATCACTGACCGCCAATATAATACAATTAGGAATTGTGACTGTGAAACCAATAACATTATTTATTGTATTTCTTGTAAAAGATGTTCTAAACAGTATGTAGGACATACCAAAAGAGCACTTAGAGACAGAATGTGTGAACTTTTTAGGTTTATTTCTCAGGATAACAATTCCCACAGTGTGGGGAGACATTTCAATGACCCAGACCACCGTGGTCTGGAAGACGTTAACATTTTTGTACTACAATTTGGTAGAAAAAACCCTGACTCAGATGAGTCTTTAGCTATTAGACTAATTTTAGAACTAATGTGGATCCACCGATTGAGATCCACCACACCTTTAGGGCTCAATGTTTTCGATTAAAGAAAATGGTGATGTTACTTCTCACACACAAGTGGGTAATAGCATTATGAACCCCTGTTCTGTGTCATAAAGTTAAAATACGTGTTCCCGTTCATCCAATGTCAGTGTTTTGATAAAGGAAGGGGTGTTTATTTAGTGGAAAAAGTCAGCATTTTTATTAAAATAAGGGTGCTTGTTTGGCCAGAAATCAGTGCTTTAGGGGTATTTTTAAATTTTGATAACGAACGTATGCGCCCCCTAAATACCCAAGTGCCCCCCCCCCTGGGGAGACAAAGAGTGATCCCCCCCACCCACCCAAAGTTGTTATCGAAAGAAGATTAAAAAAAAATGTGGAACAGGTCAGTGATCAGTACTGTATGCTTTTGAACGTACCTGTCAGCTACATCTATTGGCTTCTTCATGAACTAATTTCCCCAGCTGGAGATCTTGACTAAGTCATGTGACTTTGTACGAGCACCTTCCCACGTGACCCTTGTGAACCAATCAAAATTCTTATCCCTGCGCATAACCAAGCAAACCGGTGACCTAGAAACACAGATGTATCCTTCCATTTTCAAGAAAATAGTTCCTTTCTTATCACGGCCATTAACTACAGACAGCGCGCATCGACACTGTCGAAGCCAAGGATTCAATATTTCACTGACAGACGATCGTAATAGAATATTTTTAAGTGTGGAAAAGCGCAGTGTAGGGTTATTAGTGTTGTCACGTGATCACCAGCCGTCCCTAGTTTAATCTAAGTGTCAAAAACAGGAAGGAAAGAAGCGCCATAGAGAAAGCTGAGATAGAGGCCGAGCCGCTACAATCAAAGAATTGTTGGCGCACGCACGTCGAGCAATGCTTCTGCTTCTGGACAATTCCTCATGGTGTGATGGCTAGTGACAATTTATGTATATTATCAGCCAATGTTAGGGGATTAAGACAGGTACTAAAAAGAACGGATCTTTTTGACTACTTTAAATCTAAGAAGGCAGACATTTTGTGTCTACAGGAGACCCATTTGGTAACTGAAGATATTAACACTTTAATCAAAGATTGGAACATAACTTACTATCTTTCCGGTAATTCAACAAATAGCAGAGGTGTCGCTATTCTAATAAATAACACTTTTGAACATTCAATCAAAAATGTAATCAAAGACCAGGAAGGTCGATATCTTTTAATAGACATTGACATTGTTAACTTATTCACAATAACTTTGGTAAATATTTATGCTCCTAATCACGATGACAGTGTGTGGTACAACGATCTCCTTGCATTAATTACCAAAAAGAGGGAAAATAGCCTTATTATATGTGGGGATTGGAATACCCCTTTAGCAGATATAGACGCCTATAACTACACCACCCTAAGACATCCAATTAATAGAAAAATCATTAACGAATTCATCATGAAAGAAAACATGGTTGATGTTTGGAGACTATCTAATAAAATACTTAGAGGGTTCACCTGGAAATCTCAAAATCCTTGTAGAAGATCTAGATTAGATTATTTTCTGATATCTGAAGACATATTAAGCTTAGACCCAAAAGTGGAAATAATTCCAGCGTATAAGAGTGATCACACCCCAATATTATTATCTTTCATTAAAAGTCGACAAAGCAGAGGCAGAGGCCTCTGGAAATTCAACAACCAGTTACTCCAAAATCAGGATTATATTGATATGGTAAAAGAAGAGATCTTCTTAGCCAAATGCACATATGCTCTTCCAGTGTATGCTCCTGAACATATCAAAAATAACAATGGGGACAATCTAGAATTAAATATTTCTGATACTCTTTTTTTGGATACTCTGTTATGTCAATTGCGTGGCTCAACTATAGATTTCAGCAGAAAACTTAAAAAAAATGAACGCCTGGAAGAGTGTAAACTCTTGAAATCCATTTCTGAAATAGAATTACTAGATACAACCACAATAGAACAGGAAAAAACTCTTAGTTCAAACAAACTGAAACTTGAAGATATCAGAGAAAATAGAATAAAAGGTAGTATGATAAGATCTAGAGCACAACTGAATAAAGACTGGGAAAAACCTTCTAAGTATTTTTTAAACCTGGAAAAAAGAAACTATATCAACAAATGTATTCCTTCATTAACTATAAATGGCAAACCAACGACTGATAGTAAGGAAATTCTCATAGAACAACATAAATTCTACAGTGACCTTTATTCTTCTAAAGGAACTCATCATCTATTCTCGCACGATTTCTCCAAATATTTACACAATATGCCCAAACTCACTGAACACAATAAAGAAACCTTGGACGAACCATACACTGTCATTGAGTTAGAAGCTGTAATAAAAGCTGGAAAACTAAACAAAGCTCCGGGCCCGGATGGATTTAGCAATGAATTCTTCAAAGTTTTCTTAGAGGAGCTTTTATTCTGGATCTTCAGATATTTCCAAGAATGTTTATTAAACAATAAATTCTCACCATCAATTATTGAAGGAACTATAACTTGCATACCAAAAGGTACAAAACTCAGAAACAACCTTAAAAATTGGCGCCCTCTGACCATGCTAAATTCAATCTATAAATTCATTTCAAGTATGATTGCAAACAGGTTAAAACCCCAACTACCTTTTCTAATAAACGAGGACCAAACAGGCTTCATAGCAGGAAGATTTATCGGTGAAAACACCAGAACTGTTTATGATATAATCGAACACTGTGAATCTTTTAATGTGCCGGGTATGATACTAATATTGGACTTTGCTAAAGCTTTTGACACTCTTGAGTGGTCTTTTATAAATAGAGTTTTTGAGTTTCTTAATTTTGGAGAGAATTTCCTTAGATCAATAAACTTATTACAGCATGAGTCTTTTTCTAGAGTTGAACAAAATGGTTTCCTGTCGGACAAAATTAGCCTATCTAGGGGTTGTCGTCAAGGCGACCCAATATCACCCTACATCTTTGTTTTATGTGCTGAACTGTTATCACACGTGTTGAGGGAGTGTCCAGAGGTGAGAGGAATAAGGGTGCATAATATTGAAATGTTAACATCACAATATGCTGATGATACCACTTTATTCTTGGATGGTGAATTAACAAGTCTTAATTTTACAGTACAAATCTTAAAATGGTTTGAGAAAGTATCAGGTCTAGCAATTAATAAAGACAAAACAAAGGTTGTCAAAATTGGGGCTTTAAGAGACAGAAGCATTCATTGGCAGGGGAAATATGGTTTTGATTGGACAGATTCCTTTGAAATTCTAGGAATCTCATACAATATCAATGACATGGAAAATATTACCAAAAACAACATCTACCTTAAAATGGGTGAAGTAAAAAGTTTGATAAGAGTATGGCAAACAAGAAATCTTACTCCTTATGGCAAGATCACCATTATCAAATCATTACTTATGTCCAAATTCACCCACATGCTTCTGTCTCTTCCAAGCCCCAGTCTAGAACTTTACAGAGAACTAGACCAATTATTCGCTAACTTCCTATGGTCTGGTAAACCAGCAAAGCTAAGGAAAGAAATTCTGGAAGCTGAAATCAAAAATGGAGGTTTAAAACTTCACAACATCCAAAAATTCGATTCATCACTAAAATTAGGTTGGTTAAAACGATTTCTCAAAAGCAATAGCAAATGGACAATATTTCCTAAGGAATTTGAATTAGAGGGTGTGTTTTGCTACGGTCCTGATTACATAGAGAGGATTGAAGGATTAAATTCCAATGCTTTCTGGCAAGACGTATTGACAGCTTTGAAACTCCTTTGGAAATCTAACATTTTCTATGATAAGTCGGTTATTAAAGAGACACCTCTATGGTTCAATCCAAATCTTAGACTACCTATAAGGAGAGACTGGAAAGAAAAGGGCATAATGGTTACTTCTGATCTACTGGATTACCTAACTGTCCCATTGCCTTTAGAAACTATCAAAGAAAGATTTGACATAAAAATAAACTTCCTTGACTATGGTAAATTAGTCGCTACCTTAAAAAAACACTTTGAATGGAAAGAAATTCCGGAACACAGAGAACCATACCCTAGAAATTCCTTTTTAAACTCCATTCTCTCAATAGATACCAAAGGTGTGGCAAACCTTTATCGATGTTTACAAAACCAAGGTTGCCAAATTCTACACGAAATAAGTGTTAAATGGGGTGAAAAAACACAGACAAATTTTTGTTCAATTGACTTCTCAAGGTCTTTCACCTTTCATCACTCTTTATTTACTGATTGTTACCTCAAGTATACTCAATTCAGAACTCTCCACAGAAGATTCTATACCAATGAAAAATTACATAAAATGGGTATAAAGACAACTTCTTCATGTATCTTCTGCAAAACTCATCAAGATAGTGTAGAACACATGTTACTTTACTGCCCGATTATTACAGAATTGTGGAAGAAAGTTTGTACCTGGCTAATAGAAGTTGGACTCGTTGATTATAATCTCACAGAATCCAAGATAATTCTTGGTGATATTGAAAATGGAGTTGTACCAACCACAGTAATTCTATTAACAAAAAAAGTAATTTATAACAGCTTCAAAAAAGAAAAAGTCCCAGTCTTACAACAAGTACAAAATGAGACAAAAAACTTCTATTTCCAGGAAAAATACGACTTCTACTTAAAACACAAAATCCATGTTTTCAACAAAAAATGGAATTTACTTAACATGTACTATAAAAGATGACTCGCCACCTGTTTTCACCTATTTATTATGTTCTTCTTCTCAATAATGTGCTCATCTCATATATGAGTAACATATACTTGTTATTTGTACCCTTTACTGATTTTACATGCGGCTGAATAAAAATGTACCAAAAATAAAAAAAAAGTGCCCCCCCCCCCCCCCTGGGGAGACAAAGAGTGATCCCCCCCACCCACCCAAAGTTGTTATCGAAAGAAGATTAAAAAAAAATGTGGAACAGGTCAGTGATCAGTACTGTATGCTTTTGAACGTACCTGTCAGCTACATCTATTGGCTTCTTCATGAACTAATTTCCCCAGCTGGAGATCTTGACTAAGTCATGTGACTTTGTACGAGCACCTTCCCACGTGACCCTTGTGAACCAATCAAAATTCTTATCCCTGCGCATAACCAAGCAAACCGGTGACCTAGAAACACAGATGTATCCTTCCATTTTCAAGAAAATAGTACCTTTCTTATCACGGCCATTAACTACAGACAGCGCGCATCGACACTGTCGAAGCCAAGGATTCAATATTTCACTGACAGACGATCGTAATAGAATATTTTTAAGTGTGGAAAAGCGCAGTGTAGGGTTATTAGTGTTGTCACGTGATCACCAGCCGTCCCTAGTTTAATCTAAGTGTCAAAAACAGGAAGGAAAGAAGCGCCATAGAGAAAGCTGAGATAGAGGCCGAGCCGCTACAATCAAAGAATTGTTGGCGCACGCACGTCGAGCAATGCTGAATTCTTTAATGATTAAAGAAGACAGGCTATACAGGATAAGCCATCTGGACGAACGTTCTGTATTTCTTATTTTCTTACAAATAAGAATGTGTAAAAACAAATTTTCCAGGCTTACAAACACACACACACATATATATATATATATATATATATATATATATATATATATATATATATATATATATATATATATATATATATATATATATATTTATATATATATGTATGCATGTATGTATGTATGTATGTACATATATATGTATATATATATATATATATATATATATATATATATATATATATATATATATATATATATATATATATATATATATATATATATTTATGTTGAGAGCATGAATAAGATAAGTGGATACGATTTTACTGTTTTTATCCCAGGTATGCCGGTGTAACAGGAAGTCCACGTGCCATGCAAGGGGTAATTCAGAGGAAGGCACCGGGACAGTCACCAGCTACACTTACACCTGTATCCCCAATGGTATCGTCAAACAGATCTTGGAAGACTTGTCACATTTCCAGGAAGGACTTCATCTTGATGAGGACTAATGGACTGTTTCATGGCCATATTAACATACAGGCATCACTACGGATATGCATGCTATAACAAAGTTGATTATTGTTTGGAGCTACTAGTATTTTACGTTTCAATTATTTTAATTTTTCATTTTTCAATTTCCTTGGTACGATCGGTATGATATACACTAGCCTGCCTCCCAGGCCATATTTAGATATAATCTCTTGTGGATAGATGGCACTGCGTTATACTACGAGGGTAGTTGGAAACATGACTACCATTACAAACCCTCTCGTGTGGCAATTGTGTGAACTATATGACCAACAGTATAGGCCACAAGTCCCTATGTAGTATAGGTGCAGGCATTCAATGATATGTAAAAAAGTAAAACATAGCAAAGCCTAGTAGCTAGACTAGATATACTAGTATTCTAAGGAGCGTACAGTACAGACATTTAATTCCTACACCAGTCGACCGGACGTCTGCCAGTGCCTGGTTGTACAAACACCAATAGGTAACATGTTAAAAGAAATAAGCCATGTGGCCTGTGAAACAAAGCTACTTTCAGTTGTGAGGTCATCCATCCACTCATAACCAGGTAACTTGCTGGCCACCAGTCGTGTGGTCGTGTATCATGCTCGGCTGCCCATGCATTTAGTGCAGGAATTAAATGTCGTCACTGTATATATTCAAGTGCAGATACTTTTAGTAATTGCAACACTGACTTTAAATGGTAACTGTGAAATTGTTTGATATAGCTCAAAGCAGCTAAATCATTTCCTTTTCAATGGCACGATACAATTTTACTTTATCACTTTACGCCACGAATTTACCAGGAAATTAGCAAAGCCTTGTATGACACGAACAGATTGATTCACACTCCTATTTGTTTCATTACATTAGTTCGTTTTCTTCTCATTAACAATCACTTTTCACTTTATAATCCCTGTAGAGATATGATGTATTTTACATACAGTAAAGACATTTAAATATTATTCTAATCGTTCAGGCAGACCGGGCATTTTACACCACCGCATGTGCGATTGTCAATCGGATGCCTGGGCATAGATTAGCCTTATCATTCGTGACGTCACGCCTAGAATAATTTCGTTTTGTAGCTAAGTTGGTCATGCATATTCATGCCTGATTATCCCGACCGTGTAGATGCTCTGCTACTACAGTGCCGGCATTTAACTCCTGCACTAAATGCGTCGGCAGCCCGGGCATATTACATGACCGCACGCCCAATTACCAGCTAGTTTCCTGGTCGCCATGGATGCGACCACACGTCCCTGATCTCACAACTAAATCGAGGTTTGATTCACAAGTTATGTGGGTCCACAGATTTTTGTACATCCAGGTAATGAAAGATGCCCGGTCGACTTATATGGATGAGTTAAATGTATGAACGTACTATTTTTAGATGTCACAGGTTCGTTATTTCTAACAATGTTTTGAGTTGCGTGTATATTCCATGCCGCTAATTGTCTTTTGAAAACGATCTTGAATAATGCACACCATTTGGAAAATGCAGCTAATGTTGCGCCACAGGTTAAGGATTTCATGTTGTGATAGTAGACTGCAGCCATAGTTTATGACTTTGCACATATACAGTGCTGACATTTAATTCCTGCACTATATGTGTGGGCGTCTCGCTCATGATAGACGACCGCACGCCCGGTTGCTGCCCAGTTCCCTGGGCATGGATGCATAGATGACCATAGGTTTGATTCCCAAGCTACGTGAGTTATTGGTGTGCTTGGCTTATATTATAGTATGACTATCCATGGGTGTTTGTACAACCGGGCACTGGCAGACGTCCGGTCGACTAGTGCCTGGTGTAGGAAATAAATATCTGTACTGTAAGCATTGCAAAACAGGATATAAACATTACTTTTTCCTTTTGTTATCGTTTTAGAGCATCGCTATTTTTTTTTATTCTTTTTTTAATAGTAAACGGTGCTTCAATTCGTCGATACATTTGCTTCAACATTTACTGCTTGGACTTTTTCAACCGACATAGCATCACCTAATCTCTGCGATCCGGGCAAGCCTTCCTCCTTAGTCCTTGTTGTGGAGTTGTTACCTAAAATGTAATAAATACATAATCATGCTTACACCGAAAATAGGTTTTCATCTTGGAATCGCTTGGATATTCAGTTTTCCCTGCATTAGAGGACGAATGCAGATAAACTACCTCATTTACTCATCTAAAAGAAAATATATAACACTATAATAAATTTGCAACAAGACAATTTTATTTTTTGTCAACTTCCCCCAAATCCTGTCGAAAATCTACCAACGGAAATTAAGACCAAGAGTCTTTTCAAAATTTGTGATGTTTCTGAGGAAATGGGACAAATTGTGTTTAATGTCCTAAGTTTCAAGCCAACACGAGCCACGTGAACACTGATAATAAACGAAGCGTATCTCTATACATTATACACTCTCATTCTTATTCATTATTCATAAATAGGCAAAGCCAACTTTATATATACTAATCATGTTAACATCCCATGCCCACATAACAAAATATTCATTGCATATAACTCCTACACTGATATAGTATCTTTGTAAACTGTGGCACATCTCGATGTAACATTGCATTATTGACATGCATCTAAATAAACAAATCATCTTAAATTTAAAGTAACTTTATGTACTAGTATACCAAATGTGGTACCAATCACCGGGATATCCCACAGTTTCAGCGATTTTTGAGCAAGGTCACAATATCGACGTCACTGGTTGGGCCGCAACAAGAGCCATATATGGAAGAACAGCACATGGGAGCCATCTATCGGAGGAAATTTGAAATAGATACCCATTGTCTCTTCAGGACAGTGGTCAAAATCTGTCGAAAACAAGCCCAATTCAGAGACCTGTATCACCTATGTCTTGGGGTAGTTGTTTTTAAGCGTTATTAATTTGTCAGTAAAATGCACATTTTGAAAATTTGAACGTTAACGTTTGACAAAATGTCAAGAACACAGATACATACACACATATATACATACATACATATATGCATGCATGCATGCATTCATGTATACGTACACATATACATACGCATACATAGATACATACATCAACTATCAACATTAACACACATACATGTACATACATACATCGACAATCATCAATTCTACCGTCTTCATACTTTACCCGTTATTTCATTTTTAAATGGAATTTAGTCATTGACTTGATGGTGACCAGCATTATCATTATTAATAATACTCACTCAATGACAATTCTCTCTCCGCGGATTCCAAATCATATCTTCTACGACAGCATATTTTTCTGAAGCAAATGTAGTGATACACGAGGACTAAGAGGAGAATGACTATCATTAGTCCAGGTAGTATGAATCCAAAAAGGCTGAAACAAACAAAGTGACTTAACTAGCACGACTAACTACAAATGAGTACTAATGCACATTGGTACCTTAACCATTCACTTCTGTACTTTGACTATGGCTTAGTAAAATGACAATATAAAATGACAATATCATGATAACAATATACAAAAGATATACAAAATTAGAAATATTTGACTGAGATAGAATACTTTCTCCAGTTGGATTTAACAGTCGCTTATGTACTACCTTCATATATTACCCTTGAGGGGTGAATAAGCTCTAAGTTTATTCAATGCGTGCGGGTCAGATACAAAAAGGTAAATGCATATGATATCAATACTGTTTTACAAACATTACTTGTATTGTTGCTTGACTACCGATTAGCTTTGAAAACTAATGATTTATTTCCAATGGAAGCTATATATATTTATATATATATATATATATATATATATATATATATATATATATATATATATATATATATATATATATATATATATATATATATATATATATATATACATATATATATATATATACACATATATATACATATATATATATATATATATATATATATATATATATATATATATATATATATATATATATATATATATATATATGTATATATATATATATATATATATATATATATATATATATATATATATATATATATATATATATATATATATATATATATATATATATATATATATATATATATATATATATATATATATATATATATATATATATATATATATATATATACATATATATATATATATATATATACATATATATATATATATATATATGTATATATATATATATATATATATATATATATATATATATATATATATATATATATATATGTATATATATATATATATATATATATATATATATATATATATATATATATATATATATATATATATATATATATATATATATATATATATATATATATATATATATATATATATATATATATATATATATATATATATATATATATATATATATATATATACATATATACATGTATACAAATATATACATATATACAATATATACACTGCGGTCGAGACCGCATGCCACCTGTCTGCGGCTGATTAAAAAGAGATCATTCAATAATTTATATAAATATTTCCTCTGAGAGCAATGTAACTGCCAGCAGACTCCCCGCAGGGCTTGTTAGTTAAAAAAAAAAAACTAAATTCAATCATTTGAAGAAACTGTAAAGAAGATGGGATGTTCGTGTATGCCACACTTCAAGAACACTAACTGGTGCGAATGAGTTATATCCAAAATCAGTGTGACGCCAATCAGTTCTACATTATCAACTCCTTCAAATAAAAGAGGATACAGGATGAAGCCATGGTGATATCACTAAAATAATAGTAGTCAAAATGGCTTGCCATTACCATAGCAATCGAAAAGGCTAACTTATTCTTTCCAGAAATAGCCATTTACTAATGCCTGTCGTTTTTTTCTACGTTTAAAGTGTATTTCATGTCAGATTTTCCGCGGATTATAGCTTCAGCTTTCACTCTCGTTGTGTTGGTTATGGCTTCAGCAAGTACGTTTTGCACGGCATCAACGATTACGTTGTGCATTGTTCACGACTTCCTTGATTGAAGTCATCATAACAAAATAACACACTTGCGTCTGACGTGCACACATGTTCTGACAACACCTCATATAACTAAAAAAAGTGTTATGTTTAAAAGACGTGCTGTATACGAAGAGGGAGTGTTTAAAACATTCCCAAACGAAACAACTATATAGTGAATATATCTGAAAATGGACATCGAATGTGCTTTATTTCATTCTATTGATATTTCATTTTATTCTACATTCATTACAGTTCATTTATATATATATATGTGTATATATATATATATATATATATATATATATATATATATATATATATATATATATATATATATATATATATATATATATATATATATATACGTATATATATGTATATATTGTATATATATATATATATATATATATATATATATATATATATAAATATATATATATATATATATATAAATATATATATATATATATATATATATACATATATATATATATATATATATATATATATATATATATATATATATATATATATATATATATATATATATATATATATATATATATATATATATGCCGAAGTAACAAGGAAAACAGCGAGCAGTCAGTAGCAAAGCCTTAGATCACTCAGCTCTCGGGGTAGGCCCTCACTGGTGAGAGACACCAAGCACTCAGTGGCAAGGCCTTAGACCACTTGGCTATCAGAGCAGAATGAGCAGTCAGTCTGAGAACTTTAGACTATTCAGTTACCAGGGTAGCCCGTTCAGTTGGGAAAAGTTCTAAGCCTGGTTCTTATGTCCACAATCTGAGTAAAGCTTTCAAGAAAATTGGTAACAATTTTGATTTTACGCATGTGAACTATTTACATTTTAGATTATTGTATGGAAGAATTTCTTAAATTGAACCTTGAATGAAAATTGCGGTGGTCCAGAATATTCCCTTTGAAAAAAACTATTGAGCATGCATTATCATGTCGAAAATGCATATGTTGCAGCGACAGATTGAGTCCTGGTTAGATATTGTAATAAATGATTAGATCAAAATTTTAGATCCAGAAAAGCTATTCGATACTGCCTATACGAACTCTATAATTGATACAGTGATTTCCATGTGCACTTCTTTAAGGATGTGTACCTTTTTCCCAAGGAAAAGTGATAATACTTCAGGTTTTAACATTAAGGGCTACAAGACCAGACCCATCGGGAACTTTCCTTACTTTTGAAAATATCTCATCTTTCTCATTCTGGGCGGTGGGACACTGCAAGAGAGGCTTCCCAACGTCATCATCAGCAGGTACGTCATTCTGGGCGGTGGGACACTGCAAGAGAGGCTTCCGAACGTCATCATCAGCAGGTACGTCACAGAAGGGGCATTGTCCACCCTTAACACACTCCAATGACAGATACAGTTAGGCACTACTTCATACTGTGCATCCCTCTCTCGATGACGGTCCAACCACCACCACCAATTCAGGACTCCACTAAGCAAATCCAGGTTTTTATGCAACATTTTTTATCCGCCAAAAGGTATAATCAACAGAGCAGGCTCTTCCCCATACCCCAGCAGTATCGAAAACAGACAGTAAGCTAAGGTGACTAATATTGCAGAAACCTGACATGAAATATCAGTATCAATACGATATGAACAGTTTTATGCAGAGATTGAGGGTAACATTTTTTGCGTTATATTAACCAGTATTTGTTCCACTATGTGGTAGTTAATGTAAGGATGAAAGAACTACTAAATTGTCAATTTAATCCATCTTCATGGTAAAATCAACTCCAATTAAAACCAAATACATTGCATACAAAATAGCCAATGAACGGCGAGGATATTTACCATATCAATTCAGTTTCTAACGCCATAATGGCATTTGGTATAACACCAGTAGGCTGACGACATGTTGGGATTGAGCGTCCAAAACGGCTGTCTCTCTCTCAAACGCCTAGTAAGTATATTGCAGAGTACGACGGTAAGGTATTTGCTAAAATCCAGTTTTTTAACAGTGGACGGATATTCTATTTGTCCTGCACATAACTTTATCAGCCCATAGCTCTTACAGACAGCATGAAGGACAAGACACTTAATGGAATGGCTTGGTGCTTCTATGTCGTTTTCGGATGGTGTTTAATTACGATTGCGCCTCCCTTTGGTCACAGGAGAACGGTAGCCGTGGCTTCATTGATCGGTCAAGCCTCATGGTTCCAATAATAGGCGAAAATGATGAACATTCTAATAGAGTTGTGATAATAGAGAGAGGCCATTAAATTATAATACCAATAGCCCCATCACCTTGCCTGGCCTATCCATTCTATGTTCTCGTTTATGCCAAATCCCGCTCCCGCGAGATTTGAGCCTATATCCCGGTAAGAACATTAGTGATGCAAGTGAAGGTAGAATAAAAATGAGGTCGTGGACAATCATGGCTTTGATGATTCTTGATTAGATTGAGAATGGGAAAGAAGATGGTATACCTAAATTAAAGGCAAAGACTGAGGGAAATCAAATTGGAATGAATAATCGTCAAGAATCTCTCTCTCTCTCTCTCTCTCTCTCTCTCTCTCTCTCTCTCTCTCTGTATATACATGTATATATATATATATATATATATATATATATATATATATATATATATATATATATATATATATATATATATATATATATATATATATATATATATATATATATATTATACAAGCGAAATTGCATATGACGGACCACTGTACGAGGGACTTTTGGCTATGACGGACGATATTCTTGGTCCCAGTCCCATGCATAACAAATATGTTATATATGTACATGTATATGGCGGACACATTTTCCTGGTCCCATTGAGTCCTAACAAGTTCGCCTGTATGTATGTATGTGCGCGTGTGAGAGTTTTCTGAGAACTTTTGTTTTTCACATTCATCATCCATTTCCACTTTCTAGTCACGCATCAGCTGTATCATGATAGAAAATGATGCAACAAACAACGTACAGGTTCCATTGGGAGAGGGTTAACTAAAAAAACCTTGTACTCCGTGAACCTGCTGTAATACACTACCTGAGTGCCTGCGTTAGGACTTCCGGCGACTCGGGCAAGTCTCCTCCACGTGCTGGGCCCACTATGAGAGTTAGCAGGATGAGGATCATTTGGTAGTTATTGAATGATTTACTACTCCCTTGACATAATCATGCCATAGTTAGGGCCATAAAGTCCAGTGCTGTGCGCCGCCAAATAACTGAGAAAATTGTCATTTCTCCCCATGGTGAAGTATCGCGCTTTATTTACCTTGTGCGGGCTATCATTCCACGACCGTGACGGGCAATTACGTAAGCTACTTACCGGCGTGAGATATCAATAATGTAGGCATAAAGCTGTCCTATATGGCTACCTTATAGTCGTATCACGACACGCACAACCTAGACAGTGAGATCATTACACACGTACAGAGTCGGACCCCATGCGGCGAAAAGGTTGTTGCTAAGCAACACTTTATGCTTACCAATTCATCAGGAGGCTGATTTTGTTATAATGCAACTCATAAAACATTAGCATTTTGGTGTTACATTGGGATGAGGAACTGCAACACGAAGTTGGAAAAATATAACCGAAGTACCACACACACATATATATATATATATATATATATATATATATATATATATATATATATATATATATATATATATATATATATATATATATATATCATTGACTATCCATAACGTCACCAAAATCATTACTAGACATAACCATTGGTACAAGAGACTATAGTCTTTGCTGTTATGAGATATTGATTCAGTTACGTCATTCTGTATTGTACTTTGATCCAACAAAATGTATGGTTTGTTCTGAGTGTCAAATCCTGTTTATGATGGGTCAGCCAATTGAAGCAGCTAGTTCTGGTAACAAGAATGTGTCTCGTGAGGCACGAGACTCCACGTGACTTCCTCTCAATCACGTGATGTTACCGTTCACAAGACCATTGAGGCTCGCAGCGGCCAAATATTACTTGACGTTTTCAGTGAAAACTAGCAAATATGCGTATATTTTAGAAAATGATTGAAAAATAAGATATACCTCAGATGAACTTAACTACAACTCTTCCCCAAGTACTTTGTGCTTTTATGAATCATTCGTAAGTTATTTCCATAAGTATCATAGATCCAGACGAAGATATCGGCATGAGATGAATGCGAGGTCACGCCTATCTCGTGTCTTGCTGGAACTGTCTGTGTTGCCGCCCCAGCATAAATGGTAAGCCTCATTTGGTTGACCTACCTAAACATCGCATTGCCGCTGACTAGAACAACACGACTGTCTTGTGAAAGGGACGGAGAATGAACGGATGCTTATCGACTCGTATCGCTGTAGGACATTGAGAAAACACACGATGGCAAAGTCAATCATCGATTCGCATTTGAAAGGAGGAAATGACAATTGATGATCACGGCACACTAAAAAAGAACATACTTGTACCTTGGCCATTAATGACAAATTTAAAGTATATTTTCAACCAACAAACTGAAAAATAGAATATTTTACCCTGGTATCCTTGGGTTTAAAAAGAATTCTTGCCCGGTAAATGTACACAAATCACTCAATGGGAACATGTAGGTCACAGCAATTATACTCTCGTGAGGCACGAGACTTTGCGTGACTTTCTATTCACTGTCATAGCACGTTCTAATTTCATCGTGCACTGGTGATTGGAACTCAAGAAAAGCAATAACAAGCGAATCTGCGGCAGAATTGTTAAATGTAAAGAATTGTGCGGAATACAATTCACTGTGAATTGCTAATGATCTTGACTAAATAGAGCCTATATGAAATCTGGCCTGTCCCCTTGGCCTTACCTCTGACTGTTCCTTGCCTCTAGTCACTGCCCTGATTTGAATCCCGGTCGGGAGATCTGAGCTAAAAGTTGCCAGTGACTTGGGGTCAGACGGTGGTTTTCCAGGGTTAATCAGTTTCCCCAGTTTTTAGTTTTAATTCTTCCTAAATTTGACAGAAAAAGTGGGGATAATCGATATTCCAAACCAACTACTGTGGAGGTGACATCACTGAACCCTCGCGAGACACAAGGCTAGACCACCTAGACGTGACTTCACATCAGTCGTCTCCCTATAACGTATCCATTTCTCTCCGCAATATGAGTCACTCTTATCGGATGTGTAAGTTAAGACGGCCTGAAGGCATTCTTGATTGATAAGACAAATAGACAGAGCTATGGGATAAAGAACTGTCACCATCATATTACCACAGTAATGCACCACTATATGACGGTCCAATTTCCTTTGGGGCCTGCCAAGTAATAGCCGAGTGGGCGAAGGCGTTGTCACTGACCTCACGACTTCGAATTCAGGACCAGGGCATGTGAGAGAGTTAGCAGTGACTTGGCGTGAGGCGATGGTTTTCGCTAGATGCTACCGTTACCTCCACCAATTACAATCACAGCAGGCTAGTGACGACTTTGCCACACTATGCTAAAAAGCGACCAAGAAACAAACTCCTAACTTCCAATTCCCCTCTTGGCGGAGGATCGGGGTGGCCCCCATGGCCGAGCAGTTTGGGCACCATGTGCTGACTGCACGATGCCCTGCACTACCGCAGACGGTTAAGCGTTCAATTCCAGCCAGATACGTGTGATATGGTTGCCAGTGACTTATGGTTAATCGGTGGTTTTCCCGGTTGCTTCAGTTTACTCCACTATTATCGGTTAGTTTGTAACGATGTTAACTTTTTGTGACAGAAAAATGACAAAAATATGTTGCGTAAGACAATTGCAAATGCAAATTCAATGTACATATAGCTAAAAGATATAGATGCACATTAAATGAAGTTAATACTAGCATGTTTGCCTCTAAAAATCGAAAGGTAGACTATGTGGATTATGGCGATAGGTGAATATCACACATGTACTTTGAACTCACAGCAACACAATACCGCTGACATTTATCAGTTTTACATAGTAATATATATATATCAAAATGCCAAAATAATGTCGGTACATACACCTCTATTGTTCAAGATATTTATCATTGACTGGCAATTTTCACATTAAGACTGCTACTTTTCAACTTAAACGTACAAGTAAGATATACTTGTCTCATCTTCAGCGTGACAAGACAGCAAGAAATAGTTGCACGTGCTAGAGCACACGACCGTTGGGGCGGTCCCCTGTATTAACAAGACAGCCATGTAGTAGGAGACGGATGGGGGAGACTGACGAGAGTGCATCACACATGCTTCTCCACCGCTTCATCTCTCAAGACAGCCATGTAGTAGGAGACGGATGGGGGAGACTGACGAGAGTGCATCACACATGCTTCTCCACCGCTTCATCTCTCAAGACAGCCATGTAGTAGGAGACGGATGGGGGAGACTGACGAGAGTGCATCACACATGCTTCTTCACCGCTTCATCTCTCAAGACAGCCATGTAGCAGGAGACGGATGGGGGAGACTGACGAGAGTGCATCACACATGCTTCTTCGCCGCTTCATCTCTCAAGACAGCCATGTAGCAGGAGACGGACGGGGGAGACTGACGAGAGTGCATCACACATGCTTCTTCACCGCTTCATCTCTCAAGACAGCCATGTAGTAGGAGACGGATGGGGGAGACTGACGAGAGTGCATCACACATGCTTCTTCGCCGCTTCATCTCTCAAGACAGCCATGTAGTAGGAGATGGATGGGGGAGACTGACGAGAGTGCATCACACATGCTTCTTCACCGCTTCATCTCTCAAGACAGCCATGTAGCAGGAGACGGATGGGGGAGACTGACGAGAGTGCATCACACATGCTTCTTCACCGCTTCATCTCTCAAGACAGCCATGTAGTAGGAGACGGATGGGGGAGACTGACGAGAGTGCATCACACATGCTTCTTCGCCGCTTCATCTCTCAAGACAGCCATGTAGTAGGAGACGGATGGGGGAGACTGACGAGAGTGCATCACACATGCTTCTTCACCGCTTCATCTCTCAAGACAGCCATGTAGTAGGAGACGGATGGGGGAGACTGACGAGAGTGCATCACACATGCTTCTTCGCCACTTCATCTCTCAAGACAGCCATGTAGTAGGAGACGGATGGGGGAGACTGACGAGAGTGCATCACACATGCTTCTCCGCCGCTTCATCTCTCAAGACAGCCATGTAGTAGGAGACGGATGGGGGAGACTGACGAGAGTGCATCACACATGCTTCTATGCCACTTCATCTCTCAAGACAGCCATGTAGTAGGAGACGGATAGGGGAGACTGACGAGAGTGCATCAAACATGCTTCTTCACCGCTTCATCTCTCAAGACAGCCATGTAGTAGGAGATGGATGGGGGAGACTGACGAGAGTGCATCACACATGCTTCTTCGCAACTTCATCTCTCAAGACAGCCATGTAGTAGGAGACGGATAGGGAAGACTGACGAGAGTGCATCAAACATGCTTCTTCACCGCTTCATCTCTCAAGACAGCCATGTAGTAGGAGACGGATGGGGGAGACTGACGAGAGTGCATCAAACATGCTTCTTCAACGCTTCATCTCTCAAGACAGCCATGTAGTAGGAGACGGATGGGGGAGACTGACGAGAGTGCATCACACATGCTTCTTCACCGCTTCATCTCTCAAGACAGCCATGTAGTAGGAGACGGATGGGGGAGACTGACGAGAGTGCATCACACATGCTTCTTCACCGCTTCATCTCTCAAGACAGCCATGTAGTAGGAGACGGATGGGGGAGACTGACGAGAGTGCATCACACATGCTTCTTCACCGCTTCATCTCTCAAGACAGCCATGTAGTAGGAGACGGATGGGGGAGACTGACGAGAGTGCATCACACATGCTTCTTCACCGCTTCATCTCTCAAGACAGCCATGTAGTAGGAGACGGATGGGGGAGACTGACGAGAGTGCATCACACATGCTTCTCCACCGCTTCATCTCTCAAGACAGCCATGTAGTAGGAGACGGATGGGGGAGACTGACGAGAGTGCATCACACATGCTTCTTCACCGCTTCATCTCTCAAGACAGCCATGTAGCAGGAGACGGATGGGGGAGACTGTCGAGAGTGCATCACACATGCTTCTTCACCGCTTCATCTCTCAAGACAGCCATGTAGTAGGAGACGGATGGGGGAGACTGACGAGAGTGCATCACACATGCTTCTCCACCGCTTCATCTCTCAAGACAGCCATGTAGCAGGAGACGGATGGGGGAGACTGTCGAGAGTGCATCACACATGCTTCTTCACCGCTTCATCTCTCAAGACAGCCATGTAGTAGGAGACGGATGGGGGAGACTGACGAGAGTGCATCACACATGCTTCTTCACCGCTTCATCTCTCAAGACAGCCATGTAGTAGGAGACGGATGGGGGAGACTGACGAGAGTGCATCACACATGCTTCTTCACCGCTTCATCTCTCAAGACAGCCATGTAGTAGGAGACGGATGGGGGAGACTGACGAGAGTGCATCACACATGCTTCTCCACCGCTTCATCTCTCAAGACAGCCATGTAGTAGGAGACGGATGGGGGAGACTGACGAGAGTGCATCACACATGCTTCTTCACCGCTTCATCTCTCAAGACAGCCATGTAGCAGGAGACGGATGGGGGAGACTGTCGAGAGTGCATCACACATGCTTCTTCACCGCTTCATCTCTCAAGACAGCCATGTAGTAGGAGACGGATGGGGGAGACTGACGAGAGTGCATCACACATGCTTCTTCACCGCTTCATCTCTCAAGACAGCCATGTAGTAGGAGACGGATGGGGGAGAATGACGAGAGTGCATCACACATGCTTCTCCACCGCTTCATCTCTCAAGACAGCCATGTAGTAGGAGACGGATGGGGGAGACTGACGAGAGTGCATCACACATGCTTCTCCACCGCTTCATCTCTCAAGACAGCCATGTAGTAGGAGACGGATGGGGGAGACTGACGAGAGTGCATCACACATGCTTCTTCACCGCTTCATCTCTCAAGACAGCCATGTAGTAGGAGACAGATGGGGGAGACTGACGAGAGTGCATCACACATGCTTCTCCACCGCTTCATCTCTCAAGACAGCCATGTAGTAGGAGACGGATGGGGGAGACTGACGAGAGTGCATCACACATGCTTCTTCGCCGCTTCATCTCTCAAGACAGCCATGTAGTAGGAGACGGACGGGGGAGAGTGCATCACACATGCTTCTCCACCGCTTCATCTCTCAAGACAGCCATGTAGTAGGAGACGGATGGGGGAGACTGACGAGAGTGCATCACACATGCTTCTCCACCGCTTCATCTCTCAAGACAGCCATGTAGTAGGAGACGGACGGGGGAGAGTGCATCACACATGCTTCTCCACCGCTTCATCTCTCAAGACAGCCATGTAGTAGGAGACGGATGGGGGAGACTGACGAGAGTGCATCACACATGCTTCTCCACCGCTTCATCTCTCAAGACAGCCATGTAGTAGGAGACGGACGGGGGAGAGTGCATCACACAAGCTTCTCCACCGCTTCATCTCTCAAGACAGCCATGTAGTAGGAGACGGACGGGGGAGACTGACGAGAGTGCATCACACATGCTTCTCCACCGCTTCATCTCTCAAGACAGCCATGTAGTAGGAGACGGATGGGGGAGACTGACGAGAGTGCATCACACATGCTTCTTCGCCGCTTCATCTCTCAAGACAGCCATGTAGTAGGAGACGGATGGGGGAGACTGACGAGAGTGCATCACACATGCTTCTTCGCCGCTTCATCTCTCAAGACAGCCATGTAGTAGGAGACGGATGGGGGAGACTGACGAGAGTGCATCACACATGCTTCTTCGCCGCTTCATCTCTCAAGACAGCCATGTAGTAGGAGACGGACGGGGGAGAGTGCATCACACATGCTTCTCCACCGCTTCATCTCTCAAGACAGCCATGTAGTAGGAGACGGATGGGGGAGACTGACGAGAGTGCATCACACATGCTTCTCCACCGCTTCATCTCTCAAGACAGCCATGTAGTAGGAGACGGATGGGGGAGACTGACGAGAGTGCATCACACATGCTTCTTCACCGCTTCATCTCTCAAGACAGCCATGTAGTAGGAGACGGATTGGGGAGACTGACGAGAGTGCATCACACATGCTTCTCCACCGCTTCATCTCTCAAGACAGCCATGTAGTAGGAGACGGATGGGGGAGACTGACGAGAGTGCATCACACATGCTTCTCCACCGCTTCATCTCTCAAGACAGCCATGTAGTAGGAGACGGACGGGGGAGAGTGCATCACACATGCTTCTCCACCGCTTCATCTCTCAAGACAGCCATGTAGTAGGAGACGGATGGGGGAGACTGACGAGAGTGCATCACACATGCTTCTCCACCGCTTCATCTCTCAAGACAGCCATGTAGTAGGAGACGGACGGGGGAGAGTGCATCACACATGCTTCTCCACCGCTTCATCTCTGAAGACAGCCATGTAGTAGGTGACGGACGGGGGAGACTGACGAGAGTGCATCACACATGCTTCTCCACCGCTTCATCTCTCAAGACAGCCATGTAGTAGGAGACGGATGGGGGAGACTGACGAGAGTGCATCACACATGCTTCTTTGCCGCTTCATCTCTCAAGACAGCCATGTAGTAGGAGACGGATGGGGGAGACTGACGAGAGTGCATCACACATGCTTCTTCACCGCTTCATCTCTCAAGACAGCCATGTAGTAGGAGACGGATGGGGGAGACTGACGAGAGTGCATCACACATGCTTCTTCGACACTTCATCTCTCAAGACAGCCATGTAGTAGGAGACGGATGGGGGAGACTGACGAGAGTGCATCACACATGCTTCTCCGCCGCTTCATCTCTCAAGACAGCCATGTAGTAGGAGACGGATGGGGGAGACTGACGAGAGTGCATCACACATGCTTCTATGCCACTTCATCTCTCAAGACAGCCATGTAGTAGGAGACGGATAGGGGAGACTGACGAGAGTGCATCAAACATGCTTCTTCACCGCTTCATCTCTCAAGACAGCCATGTAGTAGGAGATGGATGGGGGAGACTGACGAGAGTGCATCACACATGCTTCTTCGCAACTTCATCTCTCAAGACAGCCATGTAGTAGGAGACGGATAGGGAAGACTGACGAGAGTGCATCAAACATGCTTCTTCACCGCTTCATCTCTCAAGACAGCCATGTAGTAGGAGACGGATGGGGGAGACTGACGAGAGTGCATCAAACATGCTTCTTCAACGCTTCATCTCTCAAGACAGCCATGTAGTAGGAGACGGATGGGGGAGACTGACGAGAGTGCATCACACATGCTTCTTCACCGCTTCATCTCTCAAGACAGCCATGTAGTAGGAGACGGATGGGGGAGACTGACGAGAGTGCATCACACATGCTTCTTCACCGCTTCATCTCTCAAGACAGCCATGTAGTAGGAGACGGATGGGGGAGACTGACGAGAGTGCATCACACATGCTTCTTCACCGCTTCATCTCTCAAGACAGCCATGTAGTAGGAGACGGATGGGGGAGACTGACGAGAGTGCATCACACATGCTTCTTCACCGCTTCATCTCTCAAGACAGCCATGTAGTAGGAGACGGATGGGGGAGACTGACGAGAGTGCATCACACATGCTTCTCCACCGCTTCATCTCTCAAGACAGCCATGTAGTAGGAGACGGATGGGGGAGACTGACGAGAGTGCATCACACATGCTTCTTCACCGCTTCATCTCTCAAGACAGCCATGTAGCAGGAGACGGATGGGGGAGACTGTCGAGAGTGCATCACACATGCTTCTTCACCGCTTCATCTCTCAAGACAGCCATGTAGTAGGAGACGGATGGGGGAGACTGACGAGAGTGCATCACACATGCTTCTCCACCGCTTCATCTCTCAAGACAGCCATGTAGCAGGAGACGGATGGGGGAGACTGTCGAGAGTGCATCACACATGCTTCTTCACCGCTTCATCTCTCAAGACAGCCATGTAGTAGGAGACGGATGGGGGAGACTGACGAGAGTGCATCACACATGCTTCTTCACCGCTTCATCTCTCAAGACAGCCATGTAGTAGGAGACGGATGGGGGAGACTGACGAGAGTGCATCACACATGCTTCTTCACCGCTTCATCTCTCAAGACAGCCATGTAGTAGGAGACGGATGGGGGAGACTGACGAGAGTGCATCACACATGCTTCTCCACCGCTTCATCTCTCAAGACAGCCATGTAGTAGGAGACGGATGGGGGAGACTGACGAGAGTGCATCACACATGCTTCTTCACCGCTTCATCTCTCAAGACAGCCATGTAGCAGGAGACGGATGGGGGAGACTGTCGAGAGTGCATCACACATGCTTCTTCACCGCTTCATCTCTCAAGACAGCCATGTAGTAGGAGACGGATGGGGGAGACTGACGAGAGTGCATCACACATGCTTCTTCACCGCTTCATCTCTCAAGACAGCCATGTAGTAGGAGACGGATGGGGGAGAATGACGAGAGTGCATCACACATGCTTCTCCACCGCTTCATCTCTCAAGACAGCCATGTAGTAGGAGACGGATGGGGGAGACTGACGAGAGTGCATCACACATGCTTCTCCACCGCTTCATCTCTCAAGACAGCCATGTAGTAGGAGACGGATGGGGGAGACTGACGAGAGTGCATCACACATGCTTCTTCACCGCTTCATCTCTCAAGACAGCCATGTAGTAGGAGACAGATGGGGGAGACTGACGAGAGTGCATCACACATGCTTCTCCACCGCTTCATCTCTCAAGACAGCCATGTAGTAGGAGACGGATGGGGGAGACTGACGAGAGTGCATCACACATGCTTCTTCGCCGCTTCATCTCTCAAGACAGCCATGTAGTAGGAGACGGACGGGGGAGAGTGCATCACACATGCTTCTCCACCGCTTCATCTCTCAAGACAGCCATGTAGTAGGAGACGGATGGGGGAGACTGACGAGAGTGCATCACACATGCTTCTCCACCGCTTCATCTCTCAAGACAGCCATGTAGTAGGAGACGGACGGGGGAGAGTGCATCACACATGCTTCTCCACCGCTTCATCTCTCAAGACAGCCATGTAGTAGGAGACGGATGGGGGAGACTGACGAGAGTGCATCACACATGCTTCTCCACCGCTTCATCTCTCAAGACAGCCATGTAGTAGGAGACGGACGGGGGAGAGTGCATCACACAAGCTTCTCCACCGCTTCATCTCTCAAGACAGCCATGTAGTAGGAGACGGACGGGGGAGACTGACGAGAGTGCATCACACATGCTTCTCCACCGCTTCATCTCTCAAGACAGCCATGTAGTAGGAGACGGATGGGGGAGACTGACGAGAGTGCATCACACATGCTTCTTCGCCGCTTCATCTCTCAAGACAGCCATGTAGTAGGAGACGGATGGGGGAGACTGACGAGAGTGCATCACACATGCTTCTTCGCCGCTTCATCTCTCAAGACAGCCATGTAGTAGGAGACGGATGGGGGAGACTGACGAGAGTGCATCACACATGCTTCTTCGCCGCTTCATCTCTCAAGACAGCCATGTAGTAGGAGACGGACGGGGGAGAGTGCATCACACATGCTTCTCCACCGCTTCATCTCTCAAGACAGCCATGTAGTAGGAGACGGACGGGGGAGACTGACGAGAGTGCATCACACATGCTTCTCCACCGCTTCATCTCTCAAGACAGCCATGTAGTAGGAGACGGATGGGGGAGACTGACGAGAGTGCATCACACATGCTTCTTCACCGCTTCATCTCTCAAGACAGCCATGTAGTAGGAGACGGATTGGGGAGACTGACGAGAGTGCATCACACATGCTTCTCCACCGCTTCATCTCTCAAGACAGCCATGTAGTAGGAGACGGATGGGGGAGACTGACGAGAGTGCATCACACATGCTTCTCCACCGCTTCATCTCTCAAGACAGCCATGTAGTAGGAGACGGACGGGGGAGAGTGCATCACACATGCTTCTCCACCGCTTCATCTCTCAAGACAGCCATGTAGTAGGAGACGGATGGGGGAGACTGACGAGAGTGCATCACACATGCTTCTCCACCGCTTCATCTCTCAAGACAGCCATGTAGTAGGAGACGGACGGGGGAGAGTGCATCACACATGCTTCTCCACCGCTTCATCTCTGAAGACAGCCATGTAGTAGGTGACGGACGGGGGAGACTGACGAGAGTGCATCACACATGCTTCTCCACCGCTTCATCTCTCAAGACAGCCATGTAGTAGGAGACGGATGGGGGAGACTGACGAGAGTGCATCACACATGCTTCTTTGCCGCTTCATCTCTCAAGACAGCCATGTAGTAGGAGACGGATGGGGGAGACTGACGAGAGTGCATCACACATGCTTCTTCGCCGCTTCATCTCTCAAGACAGCCATGTAGTAGGAGACGGATGGGGGAGACTGACGAGAGTGCATCACACATGCTTCTTCGCCGCTTCATCTCTCAAGACAGCCATGTAGTAGGAGACGGACGGGGGAGAGTGCATCACACATGCTTCTCCACCGCTTCATCTCTCAAGACAGCCATGTAGTAGGAGACGGATGGGGGAGACTGACGAGAGTGCATCACACATGCTTCTCCACCGCTTCATCTCTCAAGACAGCCATGTAGTAGGAGACGGACGGGGGAGACTGACGAGAGTGCATCACACATGCTTCTTCACCGCTTCATCTCTCAAGAAAGCCATGTAGTAGGAGACGGATGGGGGAGACTGACGAGAGTGCATCACACATGCTTCTCCACCGCTTCATCTCTCAAGACAGCCATGTAGCAGGAGACGGATGGGGGAGACTGACGAGAGTGCATCACACATGCTTCTCCACCGCTTCATCTCTCAAGACAGCCATGTAGCAGGAGACGGATGGGAGAGACTGACGAGAGTGCATCACACATGCTTTTTCACTGCTTCATCTCTCAAGACAGCCATGTAGTAGGAGACGGATGGGGGAGACTGACGAGAGTGCATCACACATGCTTCTCCACCGCTTCATCTCTCAAGACAGCCATGTAGTAGGAGACGGATGGGGGAGACTGACGAGAGTGCATCACACATGCTTCTTCGCCGCTTCATCTCTCAAGACAGCCATGTAGTAGGAGACGGATGGGGGAGACTGACGAGAGTCTATCACACATGCTTCTTCACCGCTTCATCTCTCAAGACAGCAATGTAGTAGGAGACGGATGGGGGAGACAGACGAGAGTGCATCACACATGCTTCTCCACCGCTTCATCTCTCAAGACAGCCATGTAGTAGGAGACGGATGGGGGAGACTGACGAGAGTGCATCACACATGCTTCTTCACCGCTTCATCTCTCAAGACAGCCATGTAGTAGGAGACGGATAGGGGAGAGTGCATCACACATGCTTCTTCACCGCTTCATCTCTCAAGACAGCCATGTAGTAGGAGACGGATGGGGGAGACAGACGAGAGTGCATCACACATGCTTCTCCACCGCTTCATCTCTCAAGACAGCCATGTAGTAGGAGACGGATGGGGGAGACTGACGAGAGTGCATCACACATGCTTCTCCACCGCTTCATCTCTCAAGACAGCCATGTAGTAGGAGACGGATGGGGGAGACTGACGAGAGTGCATCACACATGCTTCTTCACCGCTTCATCTCTCAAGACAGCCATGTAGTAGGAGACGGATGGGGAGACTGACGAGAGTGCATCACACATGCTTCTCCACCGCTTCATCTCTCAAGACAGCCATGTAGTAGGAGACGGATGGGGGAGACTGACGAGAGTGCATCACACATGCTTCTTCACCGCTTCATCTCTCAAGACAGCCATGTAGCAGGAGACGGATGGGGGAGACTGTCGAGAGTGCATCACACATGCTTTCTCCACCGCTTCATCTCTCAAGACAGCCATGTAGTAGGAGACGGATGGGGAGACTGACGAGAGTGCATCACACATGCTTCTTCACCGCTTCATCTCTCAAGACAGCCATGTAGTAGGAGTAGGATGGGGGAGACTGACGAGAGTGCATCACACATGCTTCTCCACCGCTTCATCTCTCAAGACAGCCATGTAGTAGGAGACGGATGGGGAGACTGACGAGAGTGCATCACACATGCTTCTTCACCGCTTCATCTCTCAAGACAGCCATGTAGTAGGAGACGTATGGGGGAGACTGACGAGAGTACATCACACATGCTTCTCCACCGCTTCATCTCTCAAGACAGCCATGTAGTAGGAGACGGATGGGGGAGACTGACGAGAGTGCATCACACATGCTTCTCCACCGCTTCATCTCTCAAGACAGCCATGTAGTAGGAGACGGATGGGGAGACTGACGAGAGTGCATCACACATGCTTCTCCACCGCTTCATCTCTCAAGACAGCCATGTAGTAGGAGACGGATGGGGAGACTGACGAGAGTGCATCACACATGCTTCTTCACCGCTTCATCTCTCAAGACAGCCATGTAGTAGGAGACGGATGGGGAGACTGACGAGAGTGCATCACACATGCTTCTTCACCGCTTCATCTCTCAAGACAGCCATGTAGTAGGAGACGGATGGGGAGACTGACGAGAGTGCATCACACATGCTTCTCCACCGCTTCATCTCTCAAGACAGCCATGTAGTAGGAGACGGATGGGGAGACTGACGAGAGTGCATCACACATGCTTCTTCACCGCTTCATCTCTCAAGACAGCCATGTAGTAGGAGACGGATGGGGGAGACTGACGAAAGTGCATCACACATGCTTCTTCACCGCTTCATCTCTCAAGACAGCCATGTAGTAGGAGACGGATGGGGGAGACTGACGAGAGTGCATCACACATGCTTCTTCGCCGCTTCATCTCTCAGGACAGCCATGTAGTAGGAGACGGATGGGGAGACTGACGAGAGTGCATCACACATGCTTCTTCACCGCTTCATCTCTCAAGACAGCCATGTAGTAGGAGACGGATGGGGAGACTGACGAGAGTGCATCACACATGCTTCTCCACCGCTTCATCTCTCAAGACAGCCATGTAGTAGGAGACGGATGGGGAGACTGACGAGAGTGCATCACACATGCTTCTTCGCCGCTTCATCTCTCAAGAGCTGCGCAAATATTATCATAAACGTTTCATGAGTAGCCATTCTCCTGCGCGTCTCTTTACTGAAATATAGACCTTTATGGGCTCCTGAGAGTAACCTATGCTTTTCCAGGCAGCTTTAATGGCCACTGCTGCGGCGAAAACGGTAAATTATTTAGCGCTAAGCATGAATAGCATTTTAGGACATACGCCCCAAGTGCCTTCTCAATTTCTGGTTTAGAATGAAGTAATTTTAGGCTAAAGCATATCAGGTTTATTATGCCTGCATCAGGGTGTCATGTCACGTACGCGTCTAGATAAACGAGTTTTGCTATGATTTTAGAATAAAGATAGAATGTTTTCTTTTTGTTTTGTGCCTAGTGTTCTTTTGCTTTTGGTTCTTATTTAGTTAAATATCTCGTACCAATCATCTTGCGTTTCTCAATCTGTTCGATTGCTATTTGCTAGGTTTGGTTTTCAAACCTTTTCCTTTACATTATTGTAGTTCATATACCTTCACATACGAATTTAAAGCCATCCTGAACCACAGGAAGTTGCGCTACTGGCAGTAGCCATCATTGGCTTATCTGAATGTAACTGTAGACGTCATTCCTACACCAAGCAGTCAGTGGATGGGGCTGATTGTGTGGCAAATAAACAGCGATTTTGAATACGCCTTTTTCGCCAGTCGTTTTATTTACATGCTATGTTGGATTTGTGTGAATTAAAGTCAACTTAAACTAGAAAATTGTGTGAGAATTTACTTTTCTTTTCATTGATATACTAGTAAATAAATATACCCCTACCTTCTATTGACGTAATCTGGAAAGTTATTGAGTATCAGTTATTATTCCTCAAGGAATTGCGGAATATGCCGTTGCCGTAATTGAGAGGAAGTAAGTCATACACATCAGCGGAGTAGATACATATTCAAATATGCATTATTCATAGAAATTAGCTGGTTTATGTCTCAGAACTGCCACTTAATACATTTTATGTAACATTAATGCGTTTTTAAACCTTAAAACGTTTCTCAAGTATGATTTATTCATGTTAAAATGTTCGCTTAATGGACTGCTTTTCATTTTTCACAGCTTTGCTTGAATTTCTCATCAATTGGACGTATATTGTAACGTAGTCATATTCGATAAAAACAGCCTTGTGTGGGCTAGGATACAATAATCAATCAGGATTGATGTGCTTATTTTCACACATGGTGATATTTTAAATGATATTTGTCGGTTGTTATTATGGCAAAATAGCACTTTTCAATTCATTTTCATCAATTAAAAGCCATTCATGATAGGAACATGGTATTATATAGTTAGCTTCAAAGTGAAGTGTTTTGATAGCAATAGACCCTAATATTCTGCACAGAGACAGACATACACGAAAACATGAATGTATATATATGTATATATATATATATATATATATATATATATATATATATATATATATATATATATATATATATATATATAGATAGATAGATATTCATATATATATATATACACAACACACACACACAAATATATATATATATATATATATATATATATATATATATATATATATATATATATATATATATATATATATATATATATATATATATATATGTATATATATACATACATACATATATATACAAATATATATATATATATATATATATATATATATATATATATATATGTATATATACATTTATAAATATATATATATACATACACACAGATATATATATATATATATATATATATATATATATATATATATATATATATATATATGTATATATATATATATATATGTATATACATATATATATATGTATATATATATATATATATATATATATATATATATATATATATATATATATATATATATATATATATATATATATATATATATATATATATATACATGACCATGTGTCTCCTAATGGCTTTGACTAATTCCTTTTTTTTTAATCATAAGTAATACTGTTTTCGTACAAACTACAAGATTAAAATGGGTCATAGCAAAGTGGGGATAAAGTGTTTCTGAGGCTAAGTTAATCCCTGGTACAGCTGTCCTACTTCCCAATAAATCCAATCCGAGCCCCGAACGGCTTAACCTGTGACACTCAAATATCACCCCAATCAAGAGACGTCAGGTTGTGGCACTTTATTTTTATAACGACCCTGGACTATGGTGACCTCGACCTTAAAAGTGGATAACGCGTGTTCAGTGACATAAATTCTTTACAATTTTCTTTACATTCTTAAGCAATGAAATCTGCGTTATGCCTATCACCAATGGAAGGGCAAACCATCTGCTCTTTGCAGTATTGATTAAAGGCCATGTATTTCCATTAGTGGGGGGGGGTAGCAATGCAGGTTGTATGAAGGTTGTTATTATACAAATATGCCATGCCAGTGGGGGTAACATGATGGAATGTTTCCCCGATGGAGGATGGTTTTCCCGAGGGCGGAGCCCGGGGGAAAACCATCCTCCCGAGGGGAAACATTCCATCATGTTACCCCCACTGGCATGGCATATTTGTTTTATTATACCGAACAAACCCCATTTGTAATCTAAACAAAGCAAGGTCACAGATGACTGGTGATTCACACATTCCCCGCTAGGTGTCGCTAGTGGCAACGGGCAACATGAAGCCCTCACTGATGGCATCAGGCAACATGATGATTGTTCAGTGTTAAGTCAGCCAATCACGGCTTACGATCTTCAAGTGAGGTATAATAAAGTGGATTGTATAACACTGTCTGTCAATCAAAAGAGAAATTCACGTAATTTCTTCTTTCCTCCGTAATGACTGGCCCTGAATAACATATCAAAACGCCAACCTCTTGCAAGTTTGGCATTGTATGCCAGTAGGTGATTCTCCTTGAACTTGATTCGGAACACACTTTCCTGAGAGTTCGCTCGATTTCTATATGCCGTATCGACCTACTCTTTACTTTGGAATGGGAGTATAATGAGTGAGGAAAGTGAATGCACATTTACATATTGTACAAATATGGAACTTTGGTGAGTGTAATATCAATTTTCACTGCACTCTGTAAAGTGATATTTTAAATGCCTACTGCTCATTCTCAGCTCTGACAGGGAAGCGACAATAATTCTTTAAATCTTCTCCTTCAGATATGTACAGAATGTCCTGCGTGCCCTTGATCAATTCATTGGAGCATACACACTTTGAAAAATGGAAGACTGGGCTTATTGTAAAACGTAGAGGGGATGTGATCGCAATTTGATTATTCATGCAAAATAGGGTAAATTTCCATATTCTTGCTATTCCATTCAGGTCTTACTGTGGCATTTATCTATATAAAGGTCAATTTAATCACAACAAACCTGGAGGCAAATAATATAACGGTACTGAGCATGCTCTCAGACATCCCTAAAAGAAAAGTTATTGGTCAGTTGAAACTGAATAGATGTGTCCCAGAACGCTTATACATGTCAGTCAGTCCATGCTTGTAGCGCCCACTGTCGTCATGTCTTCGTAATTTGAGTACTCTTTCAGAAAATATCCTTAAAAAAAAATTAAACTGAACATATACTTTATATCTACATTTTTAAGCATGATCAATTTCACGTTTATTTTAGCATCGTAACTCAAGTGAAGATTTCCAGTCGACGAGTAGCGGGCATGATGGAGATATTGAGTTTTGCCTTAATCATCTCTTGCTCAGCAATTATAACATCAAATCGTGACTAAACAATGATTGTACATGTACCTGGGTTAAGACTAGAATCAGTAAACTAGCCAGACGCCAGTGGTTACTCTCATACACCGCTTTAGTAGGAATGCTACGAGATAAAAGTAACAAGAATGGCAGAGGCGTGCAGATTAAAAGTGATGATAATCTGATAATCCTAAAGTGAAAAGATACAGATACATGTTTTCACCTAACCATATTGATTCTTGGTAGACGATCCCTCCAGTCTTGTTCACAGTTCATTTGAAATAAAGACAATGAAATAAGTTCTATTCTAAGTTCAGTCCCTCGCAAGGCCAACTGTCACAGATTGTTAGGACTGGAGTAGAGGTATTTATCAGCGATTCCCAAGACCTGCAATATGCATTCATACCACTGTCTTTCTGGCTCTGCCCAAATGAGCCAAGTCACTCCGTTATACCTGTTTACCTGACCCATAAAGAACATTCTGGAACCTGCTAACTTCCACAGATACTGACGAGAACCTTCTAGTAATCAGCACACCTCTCTAGAACCTTTGACAAATTGCTACTCAACTAAAAATACCCAGTTAACTAAATAGCGACAAAACACCTTTACACCTCATATACAACAAGGAGTAGAACCCTTGTGAAACAATTAGGCAAGATAATAAGTCAAACGTCACCCAGAAATGTGTTAGACCACCTTACCTATAGGGAAACCAAGTCTTGCTCAAGTCAACCTCGAATAAGGTGTTATAGATTGCGATCTAACTGTCGTATTGAACCATCAAACATTTGGCAATATTACAGTAAAAACAAATACTCTTCCAAGATATTACTTTTAGAATTGTTTGTAGTTAATACAAGAAAGCGAATCAGACTGCTTTGCACTCGCTTGACTGGAATTTGTGTCTACTCTGGAAAAAAGCGTTGGATTGATGTCCGCTTTAGAGCAAGTATACACGCATGTCAGACTTTAAGACTTAAATAACCACCACAGAGAGGAGTTCCCTGTTCCCTTTTTCCGTGTTATGAGAGTTAGTCCTTATATTTCTTATGAAGAAGAATTACGAATTTAGGAAGTTATAAGTACGATTTTAGCTCAACAATAGCTTCCCTATAAGTTGTCCCAATGATTTACTTGTTAAATGTCAAATCACATCAATATGAATCATCCCCCGGGCAATCTTATCCACACATATTAAAACATCACACTCCTAGCATAAACCTTCATTCTCTTACTACATCCAATTACCAATAGATGACTAGATTTTCCCCACTGTATTTGTATTGTATGTTTATTGACTGTACTGTACTGTACAAAATCATATCAAATACAAATTATATGAAATGATAACATATAAATAAGAACATGGAATTAATACAAAAAATATAATAAGACATTGTGACACTATCACTAGCATAGTATAAAAACATACATCATGTCAGAGATAGAACAAATTATGTACAAGGTGTGGTAGCCATACTGGAAGTAGATGTACTACACTGTCGCAGCTACCAGTATACCATGTCAAAGGATCCGGTGTAACAAGTAAAAGGTGGCTCTCTACTGATGCGACCCGGGTAAACTAACCGGTGTAACAGGTGTTACACTGATACACATGTAATGCACAATGACTGCTTGCTGTCTGTCACCATTTCTGAAAGTCTACAGCGCGAAATCGAATCTGGCCTAGGAAATATGATTAAGAAGGTTATAAGCGACTTGAGGTGATTAGCTTCTCTTTATAGGAACTCTTGTTTCCTTCTCCACTATTATATCTGTATATGTATATTGATTCATAAATTTGCCAAAACACTGACGATAGTCAATGTTTCAAATTCTCAATCAAAAGGCACCTAACCATGGATAGTGATGTTATCATCGCATTAGACAACCCGTTACCCCCAAGCTTAGTAGGTTCCTGTTATCAAATGAGATACAATTGTGGAGTAGAAATTGATTTTGATAAAAACCACCACATATTATATAAACCTATCAAAAAAGGACCCAGTGTTATGACAGACTGGATTTATCATCAGATCAGTTTTGAAAGTGGAATAGTTCAATAGTGATATTCCCAGAGATGTGGGTGGTTGATATCATTTTGATTGTACATATGTCATTGGAAATAACAGATGGTGCTATATTAAAGCCATTACTTGAAATTGGAGGGGTCTGATGCTAATATATGATATCCAAGCCTAGCAAAGAATGCCTATGACCTGTCCATTGCATACATTGAGCAGGTCCCTTCTCTGCCATTGCAGTTGTATTCACCTTGTTGACCTCGGAAAGGTGAGTGTTTGGCCCTAGCACACCAAGAGTTGGGGTCAGCAGGTCAATGTGTGCCCAAGCCAACTCATACCTCAATAAAGTTGAGGTGTAAACGTTGAGGTGTACAAGCCTGCCTTATCACTTGGATTGATACACTATTCTAATCAATTTCAAATAAATGACTGTGCAAGCATTGATTCAAAAGGGTGAACATGTTGACAATCAAGGAAATAAACCATATAGAATGTGGTGATGAGATAGGGATTTTGGAGAAATACCTGATGTTTTCAGATTCTGCTATGATACGTGTGGGCATGTGTTTACATGGATATAAGTTGACATGGAACGCACCTAGGTTTCCATTCTTGCTTTTCACTTTGAATATGGGCCGGAGACTTTTGAGGGTTCACTACTGAACATCTTGTTCATGCAGGTGTAAGAATGTTTGTCCTCCAGATTATTTATGTACAACCCTCTGATCAGCGGCTTGATCAAGATGTTCGAGATGCAGGTATAGAAATGTATCAAGGACTGCTGGACTGATGATGTTGCTATTTCCCCTCTCCAAGGTGCCTGTAGGAATGGAAAGTGCCATGCTGTTACAAGAATCTAAAGCCGTCCGTCTAGATGCTAAGAAGAAAGTATCTGTAGCCTTTGTTAATGAAGCCAATGTTTTCGATAATGTCTGAATCCACGACATCTTTTATCATTATATAGGATAGGTATTGCAGGCAAAGTTTGGCATATGTTTATAAATCATATAACGTTTCATTTGTAAAGTTATGTTTAGGGACCTACTAGCTGTGGCTAGTACCATATCAGTGCAGTATACATCGGGAGGGGTTTCTGTCACTTCTGAAGTATACCGCCTTCATAGATTTGCTACTATGAGAAATTTAGCAGTGTAATTAAATAAGTTGCAAAATTGATTTTTCTATTACGCCGGTCAATTAGGCTTGAGACCTCTCAGTCTGCAGCCTCTCTAAGTATAATCTCAGTAATGTCCTTAAGAAAGTGTATAGGTGTCCATATAAAGAGAAGAGAGTTTTTTCTACAGCACTGACAAAAGTGCAGTTATGGTGTATGGGAAAAAGAAGACAAAGGTCAAAAAGATTGCTAAGTGCAGATGTGTTTTCCTTGGCTAATGAGAGAGTCAGAGAAAGGACAGAATAAGATCATGTTTTGCAACAAAAACCTTTGTTGTCTTTTTTTAGTAATTCTATGCCCAAACCAGGATAAGATTAGTCGTGGCCGTAGACCATCTGATGTTGTTATTAGCGTTGGTAAAAGAAGCAAAGGGATCTGTATGTCTATATGCACTACTTTTTTCTTGGCAGCTACCATTCTCATTGTCACATACAGTAGTGCTTTGTGGGATCTCAGACCACATAAATAAAAATTCTCAAGAAATTCCAGAGATTTATAGGTCGAAATTAGGTACACAGTGCCAAAGATGCCCTAATAGGTCCCTGAATTATAAGCTCAGTATAACCCTTAGGTTGGATTAGTATTGACCGGTAAACAAAAGTTAAAAAGCAACTTTTTTCTAAAAACAATCAATCAATCATGGTCATGCAGAATACCTATATCTGTTATCAAATTCCTAAATATAGAATGATTGAGTCAGATGCTTGAGAAAAGAAAACAACAGTCCTATTCTTGGGATCCTTAACGTTTGCAGAGAATCTGAAATGCTTGACTTGTGTCAAGAAAGGATCACGAACGGTTGTTATATAAAGACAACTGAATTTTTAAAAACATAAATGGGAGGTAGATTGGTGTATTGAGGATGAGAAAATAACAATGCTAACTACAATGCCTTTATGTTTAGAGTGATTGAATATCTATAAATCTTGGTATTGTGGATGCTATGAGATATGTTACCAAGCTTAACAAAATAAATGTGAACTTATGGCCAAACCTGTCTGCAATTAATAGCCTCCTGAGAGGGATTAACCTTAAGTCAAAAGGTGTGCATTTGGTTATCAGGGAAGATGTGGTACATTTAGTACATGTAACGCAATGTCAAGCTTATGAGGACGTAGGGTGGGAAATGTGTGAGATGCTTAGATCGATAGATGACTGATTTTTCATCAACATATCGGATCATTTAATTCTGCTTAATTTAATGATGGGGAAGCATCCAGTGGGGTTCCCCACAACAAGTACTAAGTTCAAGGTTCATGTAGCAGACATCCAAGAAAAATCTTCATCAGCCTAGTCTACCGCATAGCGAACGGCAAGGACTTCCCATGCAAACTCATGTTTTGCATAAATGAATCCATCTTAATGACTTCCTGGCAACTCTTTTTCTTCCAGATATACACCATGTTAGCAGACCATACTGCACAGGTTGTGTTTCAAACACCAAAACATTATTTATCAGCGGTCAGACCAGCAGGGGCTGCCATTTCTGTTGCTATGGTAAAGTGACCTCTGTTTGGGGACACTGTAGTTACTGGTTGCCATGGAACTAGATGGTTAATTTGGGGTCCTAACAATGAACGTTGTGAACAGTATTGTTAAGATCCCAACAATAGATTAATATTGGCCTCCTGATATTGACAATTTTAAAAGCAATGTTAGTAGCCAGATCTAGTACAACAAGGAAATTGACCAACCAACTGCTAGAATCAGAGTGGAGCTGATTATACAATGCAATACTTTAAAAAGGGACTTTTCCATCTGAATGTGTATTTGTCTAAGTCACACAAAATCTGACATATACGTAACTCCGATGTTGGTTAATATTCATACACTTTTTCTTAGCCTCTATTTGTCCGAGGTAAGCAAGGTCACAAGCATACGTGCAATACACACATGCATATACAGTAACATATTGCAATTAGAGTACACTAAAAGCAGGGGAATATTAGAAATCGGAAATTGCCAGGATGTCATGGCTAAGATGTGTTTATCCAGTAGGTTCAGACACATATACATATATATATATATGTATGTGTGTGTATATATATATGGCCGCTGGCCGCTGCGAGCCTCAATGGTCTTGTGAACGGTAACATCACGTGATTGAGAGGAAGTCACGTGGAATCTCGTGCCTCGCGAGACACATTCTTGTTACCAGAACTAGCTGCTTCAATTGGCTGACCCATCATAAACAGGAGTTGACACTCAGAACAAACCATACATTTTGTTGGATCAAAGTACAATACAGAATGACGTAACTGAATCAATATCTCATAACAGCAAAGACTATAGTCTCTTGTACCAATGGTTATGTCTAGTAATGATCTTGGTGACGTTATGGATAGTCAATGATATAAATATATATATATATATATATATATATATATATATATATATATATATATATATATATATATATATATATATATATATGTATATATATACAAATATATATATATATATACATACATGACATATTGGTACGTCATTCAATCAATCTCGCTTAGCATTGCAGCATGTACCGCAAACTTACATTTCTTACTACTTTTCCCGATACAAATGTTCTAACCAACTTGCTCCGCCATGGTAATGCGCGCAATTCTCGCGAGAATTCACGAGCCCTGTACCAATCACTTCCTTAATTATTAACTTTCTTGCTTCTCACCTTTGGCATTCAACTGGCGGCAACAAATCGGCTTGAAATAGGTGGTCATGTGACCCGAAAGGTAATCAGGTGCGATTGGTCACGTGACAGGCCAAGGTGGAATTCCTCGGCTGTTTCTTTCAACCTGAGCGATTTCTACCAACATGGTGTTATGATCCTGTGTGCCTGCAACCTACTGATTCGATTGTTTATACTTCATCGGGATTATTTAAGTGATTTAGCAAATGGAGTTGTGATTTATAATTTAGTTCCAATTGATATATCTGTACAAAATGTTTTCATAAATCGCAATTGCCACCAAAGTAATGTAACTAACCTTTACCAACATCACCATTACCGTCATGATAGCATGCGTACCTCATAACAAGGTACATACATGTAGCAATCCTTTATATATACATGTATATATATATATATATATATATATATATATATATATATATATATATATATATATATATATATATATATATATATATACTAGTATATATATATATATATATATATATATATATATATATATATATATATATATATATATATATATACATATACATATATATATATATATATACATATATATATATATATATATATATATATATATATATATATATATACATGTATATATATATATATATATATATATATATATATATATATATATATATATATATATATATATATATATATATATACTAGTATATATATATATATATATATATATATATATATATATATATATATATATATATATATATATATATATATATATACATACATATACATATATATATATATATATATATATATATATATATATATATATATATATATATATATATATATTCGATATTGAATCTACAAAGTGTGAACGGCTCCAGATCTAACACCTACTGACCAATCAGCATAGAGAATTACAGCAGAGCAGGTGATGAATATATATATATATATGTATATATGATTTTTATAAACTTGATGTGTGAATGATACTGCTCTTACACTGCGAATGTGGTCAGGCGTTTGTTGTCCATGGGTGCTATGGTTTTCACCACTAAGAACAGGTTAGTCACGATTAAGCCTTTGCATGAATAATGTGAAGATATATAAAATCTAAATTTCGATTTCGGTATTGCAATCACAGATTTACCTCTCTATCTTTCATCCGCAAATTCCCAATTCTCAACAGGACGTATCTCTAAACGTTACAATAAACGAGATTGTATTACCATTTATCAATTCTACATCAACCACAGTCGCGGAAAGTGACGATAAACTAATTTGCAATTTGAATCCCATTTTGCAGTCAAGGTGCCTCTACTGTGCCTATAGCTAGGTGATTATCCTGATACACTACAGAGTTACTGTATGACACTCCCACGGAGAGGGGTCTGATTCCTTTCTACAGAGGAAGACGCCTCAGATCCTTGATATCCCACACGCCTGGTGTTCCCCTACTCGCTGGCTAATCTAGGGAGGTTCCCGGGGGTAATTACACTCTAATACCTCGCGTAAGGTTATGCCACGTTCGAGAGATAGGTGTCATTGAAGCTGCAACGGTGCTGCCTTGATTTGCTGCTCCGCGGGGGGGGGGGGGGGCAGATACAAGGTAAAAATCTACCAAACCACCAGGTAATGATGTCGGCGACATATACTAAATGTGATTAAGTGGCGCATTAATTGAAATAACGTAGGTGGTTGGGAGCATGCGTCGTGCTTAATACAATTTCTTGAGAAGACATTCATCTTTTTCAGCAACCTAATGCTGTTATTTCACCCCTTCCCCCTCTCGATGAAGGCATCATATGGTAAATATAGCGTAATTTCCTTTCGTAACAAAGGATGAACCTAAGATTCCCATAGAAATACGTGTAAACATATACCTTGACATCAAGTTTGATTTCAAATCAAATAGGATTTTACGCTTTCGTTAAGGATAACAAAACGTAAGCCATTTTTCTAGAGACCTTGCTGATTCTCTCTCTCTCTCTCTCTCTCTCTCTCTCTCTCTCTCTCTCTCTCTCTGAATGCCGTCATCAGGGTTATTATAACAGGTAGTTCTCATGCAATATTCCTCTTATTGCGCTGCGGCAATATAGTTATCTTGCCCATTACGTACATAACTCGTCGAATGCGCCTACCTCTCTCACTCTTTAATTCTCTTCGTGGAGAAAATATCACTTTGCTTTCCAAGTAATTTCCTAGATGATGAATACCCATCGCAGAGACAATCTCGTCTCGCCTCGGGCCGCCGAAACTATCCCCGCCACCATTACAGACATGGCGTATAGTATTCACCAGATATTAATTCTCAAATCTGCAATTATGTTTGGTCTTCTAGTTATTGCGGAAATTGAAAATTCTGATAGTGGCATATCTTCTTTATATGAATAGAGCAGAGCAGATTTGGAACGAATCGCTGTAAGCTAAGCATTGTACAGTTATCTTTGGTTTCACGCAGTTTGTTTTTCACGGAATAGTATATAGTTCAGGAACAATATTGAAAATGCATCATTGTTTCCTACCTTCTTCAGGGTATCCTAAGATCTGTCACGTGTCCACAAAAATCGTACTCCATGGTAAGGTTGTCTGGTTTCCATCATCTATTCCTATTTATGTTTATGTCTGAAACGAAAAAAGTTTATTAATTACAGTAAGACGGACTGTTTTCTCATAACCATTTCCTTATTGCTAAGAAAACAGCAGTCTGGTCGATGTGTGCTCGAACTTTAATTGACGATATAGAACTAGTTCTCTCACAGGAATCGATCTTACTACTGGAACCAATCAATAGTGAGGGGTATTTAGTCTGTTTTATGTTTTTATCTTTGTATCTATATGAAAAGGTGCTCGCTTAACTTTTGTAATCATTCGCTACAGTCAATAAACATACAACTACTAGTACTTAAATCCAAGGGAGGGCTGCATTAGTTTGTGGGATAATTGAACATATATACAGTGTCATCAACCAAAACCTTAAGCAGCTGTGTAACTACTCTAGTAAACAGTACTCAACCATGCATCCTTCCATTGCAATATACTGTATTTAAGAATAGGTGTTCGTACATCTAGTCCTCAGTAGTAAAGTGTTTCGTTCCCTACTGTCCAACAATTGTCAACTTTCTGCTGTCACTCTGACTTGCTGCTTCTCGTCGTATGTGTTTCATAAGTCCCCACTCCCAACAATTTGGCAACGATCTATGAAGAATTATTTCTTATCTAAGTGCATTTTCCACATAATATCCTATTCACTATATATCTGTTTATACACACATTTAGTCCAGCGGATATGGGATAAAATCGTGCACTTTACGATAAAAGCGCCAAATTTGGTACAGTGGTAGTTTTAGGCAATGTAACTATTTTAAAGATTGGAGGCGCTCTGGATTCGCCTTCGGTCGGCCTTGGCGGCCATTTTCCAAAATGGCCGCCACAGGGTTTTACTCATAGAGATACATGTATATTTGATACCAAATATCATGGGTTAATCAACCTGAAAAGTTATATAAGGTATCCCAATGAGTTCTTCAGTAAATTGAGAGTATGAAATATGGAGGTATAGTGAACTTAATGAACTTTTAGGGTCATTTTAGGGTAAAAACGTGTCAATTTGAACACAAAATCTGAACAAATGTTTAGAATTTATTTATTTTCTATGGAATAACATTTACAGTCACCCATCAACCAAGGATGTATACTCTGCATGCTACAGGGTCTTTATTGGGTAGCCTTGCGATGACCCTTAGGGTTCATTTTAGGGTAAAAACTAACAAATGAGCCTAGAACTTGATGTTAGAGACCTGAGTTGCAAACCTTTTTATTTGGAATACTAAATGCAATCACCAATCAACCAGAGTCATATACAATATGTGATACAGGGTACTTATCAGGTCAATTTTTGGTCACTTTCAGGGTTGTTTTAGGGTAAAAATCTGTTAAAAGACAAAAAACTAGAATTTGAAGCTAAAAATTTAACCAATTGCTTTGGAATATATACAGCACTCCTCTAGCAACCAAAAATGTCAAAAAAAGAAACATTATTTGTCATTAATAGTTTCTCTCTTATGACCATTTATAATTTTAAATGGTCATTTTAAGGTTAACAGTTATATTTGTTGATACTTTTATCATCCAGTAAACCAAGCATATTCACAGGGTACTTATCTTATCAGGTACACATTGTTATTAACAATAACTTGAACTGTATTGACTGTATTCTAACGTTTCAGGAACATGCACTGTTTAGTATGCATACATTCTTACCAAAAACGTTATTTCATATTCAGTATGTCAACACATTCATTAATTTGGATCTTGTTCACAGCCACCACATTTGCATAGGGATGTGCAGCGCAGCTGTTCTTTTACACAGCGACATTTTCCTCTGCATGCCTTTGTGCAGCCACATTTGATCACAGCTCTACAAGCTTGGCCAGCAGGTGGGAGTGTCATCCAGTTAGGCAGCCACTCATCTGAGTCTGTCTTTCTTTTCCAACCAAATTCCGAAGGACTGGGCAGGTGTGGTTCCTTGAGCAATGCCTGACCCCATACATGCTCAGCCTGGTGTCCCACTCGGAGTAAATGTTGAAAAAGGGCATCCTTTGTGGGTGGAATACCTTCTATTTCCCTGCCTTTCTCTGTAAAAAGACCTAGCCTTGCCTTGTTCACGTCATCTTCTGAGCTTCCCCTGTCATACATCAATACTACAAATCGTTGGATGGTTGCAAAAACCTCTTGTAGCATGGCAATAGAGGGCGTTTCGGAGATAGTACAGAGTGCAGGTGTTACTTCATTGAACGAAGACCATGTTGACCAAGCTGTGCGCTTTCCTCTTCCGGAAAAGCTTGATGTTGTGTCGCATCCTGTCAGAGCATGGAAGGCAAGCAGGGCTTTGGATTTCTCCACACCTAAGGATTGTGAGATTGCTGTAACATCCAGATACCGGAATGATTTACCACTCCCAAATGAAATCCATAGTTGTTCGCATCCTATTTCATTGGCATGGCTTACAGCCAGCACCACCACATCTGTATCAACAGTGCGAATCAAAATTGTTTTGCAACCCTTCCTTGCTCCATCTGCAGTATGTAACAAGATACGCGTGTCTGCTTCCTCTTGAGAGCAAGGTGCAAGACTCTCAATATTGGTTGGCTGTGAGGATATTACATTTTCTGTACTTGTGATCACTACAATACCTGGAAACATCTCACTAGAGACTCTCTCACTCAGAAGGTCAAACAGTTCAGATTTGTTGCCATCCTCTCTAAGAAACTGCTGCCAGTTTCCTGGGACTTTTTTCTTTCCCTCTACTCGCACTCTTATACCTTTTCCTCGTCTTTTTCTCGTTGATCCTTTCAGGCTATCAGGTTTGTATACGTCAAACACCATATCTACTCGTTGAACAGAATTCTTGAACTGGCCCCTAATGTAGCCTGTGATCTTGGATGCATAGTCATTGAATGTGTCAGCCACACCTGGCTTAATCATGTTTACTATAACTGCACCATCAATGACCACCATGTCTGTGTCTTGCAACAGTTCTTGACTTGGAGCACTGTTAGGAACCAGATCTTCCAGGCATTGCAGCAAATCGGACTTAGTGCCAAGTCTCATGTTACCGCAGTCAGAAAGCGAGGGTGGAAATGACTGGTTTTCATGCTTGAAAAACTCCTCTGGGTCTGTGTCCCGTACTTGGCAAGCTATATATAATGTTGAAAACAAATTGCGGTCACGTTTCAGGGATGATAGCTGTTCTTCTTTGTGTGACTTTGTTTTCTTGGCGTGTTGACCAAAGAGGATCAAGTTGTTTTTTGCTAATGTTCCATTCAGAGGCACTTTGTGGTTGATTATCCGTTCCTGGAAGAATTTATCACGCTGCTCTTCCCCAAGGCTTTTCATCTTTTGAAACGAATCTACAACTGCTGCATCAGCCACCTCCCTTGTGTCGAGAACTAGAAGATCTCCACTCGTGTCCATGAATGGGTTACCCATCTCCGTAATGGTGCAGACAAGGGACTTCACATCCTTGATGAATACCAGTTGTTTTCCTTAAAAATAAAATGAGAGCATAGGCAATAAATGATTTAAGGATTCACATGAATGAGGTTAACTCACCAGAGCAGGTGGTATAATCAGAGTGTATGCAAAGGGAAGTGCCTGTACTTGCCAAATTGATTCAGATAGGAGATTCAAATTGTGTTTGCATTCTAGAAGTGTTTGATCAATGCAGCCATATCTGCTAACCTGGCCAGCTCGTATCTTTTTGCATCAAACTAGATAAGGTTGACTCAAGATCCTAGTTTAATTCTAACTACATTTTTTCATTTAGGGATAGATCTTATCATAGAACATTTATATTATGGACTTTTTGCCACATTTAGGCTAAATTGTGACTAGCCAGTTGTGAGTTGTAAATGGTGGAGGACACTACAGTACCCAGCAAAAAACACTGCCTAACCTTAAATCACTGGTTAATTTACCACATGCCTCAGCCTGGTTTCCAACCCAGACAGTGATGAGAGATAGTAGACAGTCAGTGGTAATACTATGGAGTGCTCATCAATCAGGGCAGACATGCTTATGGGAGGTAAAATATACTGACAATGTCTTTATGTATTTGATGTATACAAGATTACTTTACCTGGCTTATCCTCATGATGGGCATGTTCTTCAACTACGTCCATCCTATCCATGGAACGGAAGAACTCGCTCACCACCCTTGCCATCTCTGGTCCAGCCACCATCCACCTCAGAAGTGCAGATGGGTTTTCTGTGAGTCCAACTGCGCCGCCATCTCCCTTCACAATGGCATTGTTTTGCTCGTGGCTCTCATCCAAGGGAATCCTTGAGAAAGGGTGGTGAGATTTGTTCACAGTGAATTTGCCCTGACAAAACTGTTCATATGCATCCGGGTGTCTGTTCTGCAATGTGACCATGTCCCGAAGATGAACTGCTACTACCCTTGCATAGTTGTAGCGATCTAAAGCATAAAAGAGCCATTCCAGGTTTGTAAGGGCATCTACGTATAAAGGGAAATTGCCTGTATGAATAGCATTATCCCACACCATCACATCTATAATGACCTTTCGAATAAGCTGCCAGTAATGAAACTGGGGACTTTGTTCAGATCTTGCGTCACACCATTGAAGGAAGGGCATTGGAGGTCCACCTACATCAGAACTTTGATATTCGGCATAAGCATCTTGTTGAAGCTTGAACAAGGCTGAGCAAGTGATCTGATGCACACGGGCTGTTCTCTTGACATGGGATGCTTTCAGGAATGAATCAGCTGTTCCTGGTGTGGTGATATCTGCTTGCACAAGTGCTGATGTCCATCCGCTACCATCAAGTAGAGTCCCTAAGGCTTTCTGCAATGCCATCTTGATGTGCAATCCGCCTAGTATGATGATAAAGTTTTCCTCACCATAAATGTCAGGCCAAATCCACTGGATTTCTTTAGCAAGCTTGAATAAAGGTTGGTCACATGTCAGCACAGGTACTTGCCCAGGGTTAAGAAATGTCACTGCCTTCTTAACTACATCCATAGAGTGCTTTATCATAGCCACAGATTTTGAATCATCTGGAAATAACGGAAGTAGTGCAGAGGTGGTAAGTGGAGGTGTTTGCACTATTTCTGCTGGCATTTCGTTTGCGTGGTAGGCTGCCCAAGACACATGCAAATCTTTCTCATCTTGGGAATTAAGTTCTGTTTCTATAACCCTGGTTACATGCTCACACCATTTGTACTCATCTCCAACTCTTTCCTTTACTTTGGTGCCATCTGATCTAACAAGACCAGGCAAATCAGGTAATGGTAGTTCCTTTCTGTATGCTGTGACTGGAGGTACCATAGTATAGCTGTCTGGTAATTTGGATATGGTCTTACCTGACTTGAGAAATGTGTCTCTTTCTTGCTTAGTTCCAGCATTATCCAAATCAGGGTGTTGGAACAATGAAATACCTGTCCCATGAAAAGATCCCTGTGCACTTGTTGCTGAGGGGTTGTGGTCTATGTTGTCTACTGCTGAGGTTGTGAATACACCTGTGTTTAGTGAGGGAGGACACACTGTACCAGTACTCTCAAAGTGGTTTATTACAGAGTTGCCAAGGTCAGCTGATAAACCTAGCACTCGGTCATACGACACAGACAGCCCTAGCTTGTTAAGGGTTTCAACCAGAGTCCTCGATCTTGTTTTACAATGTACCAATGTGCCAAGAAAGAGTGGCAATGGCGTTTCCCGCCACTCTAGATGCCTAGTTCCTTTTGACTGACGCCAGCGTCGTATACAAGTATTGTAAGTGAGCAACTGTGCAAGAGATAAAGAAGGCTGTGACATATAGTTTGCTTGATTTTTTATGTTTGTCCCAAACATAATCATAGTAACCAGTGTAAGGAGCAAAGGAGACACTGATTTCTCCTGGCAATCCTCTGGGAAAGAGCCATCAAAAGGTGTGCATTTGTTCTCAACCATGTCCCTGCGTATGATGTTGGCAGCTTGAGACAGGCACAAAGCCTCATCATCACTATCTAGATGACACGCTCTTCTCAAGGACTTTCCAATGAAGTCATTACGAACAAGCAGCACGTCACGACCTTCGCTATGGGCCTCAAGCTCAGGAAAATGAGTTAGAATCTTTTCTTTGAACCTCGTCGAATGCAGAATTGATGCATTTCCTCCTAGCTGATTTATTCTATCAGTATAGAGAGTTTTTAAGTCAGATACCTTGAACACTGGGGTAATATCCTCATTTTCAAGGGCAGAGCACATGTATGAAATTAGTTCAGCAAAGGCAGTGCTCTGTGTAGTGTTATCACTTGATTCTTGTGATGCGTTAGGCCTGTCTTTATTGTATAATGCGGCCAAGCAATGTGAATGATATTTAGCCTCAATAGCTATCATATCACCATGACTGAGTTTTGCCAGCAGTTTCTCATCTTGTAGATTTAGAGCACACTGTCTCACACGCGTATCAATACGAAATGTTGAAGCTTCATGAAGCGGTTTCTGACTTGTCGCTGGCAGCTCACAAAAGAAGCAGTTGTTCGAGAAAACGGGAGTGTCTGTGGCTTTTTGGCGTGTAAATTTCTTCTTCACATCCAATTCAGTACCATCATTCGATGAACTTTTGCGTTTTTCTGCTCTTTTGAGTTCATTCTTGTTGAATTGAAGACTACAGGTTTTATGAAATTTTGCTCTCCTGCATTGAAAAGTTGTTTCAAGTCCTGCACCTTCATTGAGAACACTTATATTTAGCTTTGATGGCAAGCAGCCAAGTTTTGCAAAAGTTTCTAGGTTTTCGGCTATAGATTTATAACCATTTCCTTGGAATCTCCCTGTAAAGTCAGCTGGGCACGTTAGTTTTTCAGTAGTGTCCTTCTGGCAAAATAAGCATTTATTCCAGTTGGTAGACATACATGTTGAGCTGCTAGCAGGAGATGATATGTCACTACTTTCTATGAAGCTAAACCTTTTCTCCATGGCGAGCTTATCCACATTTAGCTATTTAGTCTGAAATGAAGAAAAACACCAAGAGTAAATATAGTAACTAAATATATCAAAGAAGCTTCAAAATTTTTTGGAAGGCATTTTGATCAAAGAAATGATCCAGGAACCTAGGATGTTCTCAAACCTTGATATGAAGCTAATTGAGTCAGAATGAGAGAATTTTTAAACCAACTGTTTTTACTCATATATTGCTTATTCATTCCACAAAAATGAGATATATTATTCTATATATCTATAAATCATTTCCAAAATACATTCTAGCTTATTATATCATCATAAAGAATCTAAAACAATACATTTTTACTCACCATGTGTGAAGAAAAGATGATCAATGTGCTTGACACACACAGCCAAAGAAAATGTCCAAAAAACAGAGAAACTTGCACCAGCTGAAAATTGTTGAACCAGTTATAGCAGATTTTTTAGCCTTTTTCTGTAGACCAACATGACATTTCATTTTTTTTTTAAATTTTCTTCTATGTTCCTGACCTTTATTCTAGTTAAGGTATTATTCTTAAAAATAACCATTTACTGAACACTTTGCTGTAAGTGACCTCTGTGACCCCAGAAAGTAATTAGGGTCACCAAAGGTCATCTGTATATCAAGTATGATGTGATTTTACTTTAAGGGTCAGTTTCATGTGTATAAAGGCTTCTTCTGTTATACTGAATGAAAGGTTTGTGATATAGTAATAATTTTAGGTCAATTTTCTCAATATTCAAGCCTCCTAAGTTACAATTTTTATTTTTTTTTAAATTTCTGGTCATTTTTATACTAACTATTAATAGAAGTATTGGTTTTGTTTGTAAAAAATTATCAAAACCTTAATTTACTCGGATTTAGAATCCATTTTTACCTGCATGTCTGATTCTAAGATTTCAGTGGCGGCCATATTGGAAATGGTTGCTATGGCAACCACGGGCAAAATCCAGGATGCCTCCAATCTTTAAATTGACCCTAATGATGTATTCTACCTTTGTGCAAAGTTTCACGCTTTTATCGTAAAGTGCACGATTCGGCCAAAAATTGTCCCTTATCCGCTGGACTAATTTTACTGACGTTTGAATAGAAATAAGGATGTAAAATAATGACGTCTTTTCCTGCCAACTCATCAAAATGTCATACACCAATGGCAGAGCAGATAAAAAGGAGAAATAGCTGCAAATACCTCTTCTATCTTAAATATCTCTATGTTATGTTCATTTGGAGGGTCTTATATTGAACTCCGTATCCCTACCTATTCTCACACGAAATGGCCTTATAATCGTGCACATACATAAAGATGTTTTAAGGAATCTGAGTATGTATGTGGTTAATATTCTGGCCTTCATTGTAGGCTCCATATTCTAATTGTAAATTTAGCAATTCATGTGTTACGAAAAATAACATTATTTACTGATTGTCCCATTTATTAAAATACTGCGTAAACTGGAAAAGTGAACTTTATTGATACGTGTTTATTCTAATACATGCATCTTCAAACACTTACATATTCAATATATTGAACATGGATGCCCTCACAACTGAACGTTGCTTTGGTTTGCAAGCTTACGCTGGTCATTCATGTGCTTGGCTTATTTTTGACATGTTATCCATGTGTGTTTGTACAACACGGGAATGGCAGACGTCCGTCGACTGGTGCAGTAATTAAATGTATGTAGGGTATATCCAAATGCATATTCTGTATACATACACTAAAATACATAATGAAAATGAAAATAAATCAAAATAATGATTTCCAAACAAAGCTTAAATCTCTCTCTCTGTCTCTCTGTCTCTCTCTCTCTCTCTCTCTCTCTCTATCTATCTCTACTGCTGCACCTGATAACATTTACACTTGACAAAGAATCAATGACGACGTTTTAGTAGGACCATTCGGCAATTGAATCAAATCTACTTCTTTTGTCTGACTGCCCTAATGTCACGATTCACACTTTAAAAGCATAGAGGTCCTGTTATCCTATTTCATTAGTCTTAAATTTCTCTCGCCTTTCCCAACTAGAATATCCTCTTCCATAGGACCATCAGTAAAGATCAATAGTCGAGAAGGCCTCTGGAGACTACATCCGCAAACTGCTCAAACAAATGCCACCAGCATGAAAGGCTTTAGCAATGATTGGACAATAAAATGTAGACGACTGGTATCGAGTTCATTGCTGAGGCTACAAGCAATGCGGCATCAGTTTGCATATTCACATGATTATATGCAAGGTTTGTGAGAGATGGTGAAGTTCATATATCGTCAAATCAACTTATCAGGATTGCGAATAGTCGACCTTGACAATAACAGCCCGCAGTTGTTCTCATGTGCCCGGGGTCCATGGAACCGCATCCAGGGCTAGTGGGGAAGTTGCAAGTAATCTGGGGTTAGGCGGTAGTTCTCAGCGGGTACTCTGGTTTCCTCTAAGCCTTCATATAACTAGTTAATCAGCATTTACCCGCGATATTGCAGAAACTGTCACAATGAAAAAAATTCGAATTCCACGAAAGTATTTTTAGGATCTTATTTATTTTTACATTTTGCAATCTAAAGTTTAAATCCTGACTAGCCCAATCGTAATGGTAGCAAACCAGATAAGAGGGGAAATTCTAAATTTAATCCATGCCACAACTCTGCAATCTATGTTGGCTTAATCTAATGCTCCTCGTGGACAGGTGAAGCACATTTCTAATGATTTCGATTAAGATGATTATTCAATGTAAAGCCATGCCTTAACACGCGCCGTCTTTACGAGGAGCAAGATAACTCTCATTTGCTTTCAAAGAGCTTTCATTTGCAGCACTCTCACTGATGGACATTCCCATATAAAGCGGCCAATGAGGTCAATTTGTGAATATTTAAACATCTTGGGATTTTTACATATTTTTCAGTCTAAACCCTTTAAATAAAGGCAAATTGAGGCTACCTAGGCCATCACTCATATGATCAGAATGACACACCAAACATAGCAGTACCTGTCACAAATTGAAAGGAAAACGTGTGTCAAAATTTGTTTGTGGTGGAAGTCCTATGTACATGCTTTGATGTAAAATCCTTATATGACGAATTTTTTGTCATATCGTGAATTTACATTTTACATATAATATATATATATACATACATTATATATATATATATATATATATATATATATATATATATATATATATATATATATATATATATATATATATATATATATATATATATATATATATATATAGGTCTAATCTAAGGCAATTTTCTGGCAGAATACCTTGGTTCCAAACTACAAACTATAGTGCTCTTACAAGTGTTGTCAACAACACAGCCCGCAGAAGGAATGTCTGACGTGCATTTCCTCTACATAGTCCTTCTGATTGTTTAGCCATGATTGTAACGGGCACAGCTGTGCATGTATTCATACATTATTACAGCAAATCGGTTCCAGATAGGTTCCGTTTAGCACCTGCCTTCATGCTTTACCTGTTTGCTAATTGCTCATTAGCTAAATGCAGGTGCGAGGTCTAATTTGATGCCCCCAACTTGCTCGCCGCTATGTTTTACCGACGTACGCTGCTCGAGGTTATTCCAGTGCAGACCAAGGCATGAGGAAAGTCTGCTATTGACTTTATGTATTTGTTATTGAATTCTGCAAAATGCATGTTTCTAGTATATCTAACATTTAAACAAAAACAAAGAAAACTTTGATTTGTATTTTCTTTAATATCAATATATGTAGATCGAGGCTCACAAATATAAATTAATTGGATATATCTGTACGTTTTACCCAAGTGTCTCTAATGAGGATTGACCGTTTCCTTAATTCTGAAAAATAGTGTTTATAAAGAATTTGCGGTATATTTGATGTTTCACTCTTGTATACATTTTGGTTGTATAGTGTTATACCTATTATCATATTATGACCCTCTATTAAATACTAAATGCTAGGGATCCGCATAAATCAAATTATGTACAAAAAGAAACCGAGTACGTGTTGTTTGAGAGGGTATGATATAGATAATGAGTTTTATACAGAAGAAATGTCAGTCTGTCTTCAGGAGAACAGTTAAGGTGATGTCGGATTAACCTATGCCGCTCTTATATATGACATTCCTTCTCTACATTATCGACACGAATTAGAGTACAATCAACCAAATTATTTTCATTTGAGATTCATTCAAGCCTTTTACTGATCTCCCGAGAAAAATATGAAGCATGGCAATATTGCTTTTAGTTAAGGCGTAACCAGATCCATCTTCAACTTAAGATGAAGTGAGGTGCATCTTAAGTTTCAAACATGTCAATAAAGTTGCACATCTTAACCGTACTTGGCTGACTTTTGAGTTTAAAGTCATCTGCACGGAGTACACCAGCATGACAAATGAACTTCGATAGCATTTGAAAAGTAAAATTTTGCCCTTTCGCAAAAGATCTTTGGAAGGACATCATTACACAAAATCATGATCCTTCTAATGAACATAAGTTCCCTAGTTTGGACAATTCTCACTGACCCACAATAACTGCCGCATTGGGAATCTTAGGATGAAACTGTTTGACTCTCTCACTATCGTAATTTTGGAATTGTTCGATCAGGGTGAGACTGGAGTCATCCATGATCCAGAGTTTGCATCTATACAGGGCGGTCGGCACGACTTCTGTCCACCAGCAAACAACGTTACCCCACAGTATGATTGTATAGCGGCAGTGCCACCATCTCTCTTTCGCAAAGTTTGCCTCACTCATCTCAAGTTATGTATATATAGAACAGCAGTATTGTTTCTGGATGACTAATTCATATTGAGTTGAGCTTTAAAAGGTTTGATATTTATGGACTTGAGTTGAAATAATGAGATATTACTGCACGATCGATGTTTACTTTACCTTTTCTTAATTGTGTTATCAAAACTTTTGAAAAAAGATGATGTTGATAAAATAGTAAAAAAAAAATCTGCTTTGCAGATGATTGCAAAAATAGAAGATTATCTTATATATACCGGAGCACCAATATGATTATTTTTTCAGTGAACCTCCAAGCAGCAATTAGTCGTTGTATCTGGAGTGAACGCATGGTCTGGCAACTTACAACATAACTTCTCAGTCCGGTATAGCACTAAGAGCGCAAGTGTTATACAATTGTGGAAGAATTGCTGCTTGGAGATATTTCACGGAGAAATGTCGCTTTAACTTCACCAACAACCTTTCTCAAAGTTGTTTTAAAATCAATAGTAATTCCCTTGTAATAACCAAAAGCATCAATGATCCAGGCGATGATTTCAAAGGGGACCCCGTAAGCTTGAATGGGTTGTAACGGTCAGAGGAATCATCTAACCCAATAGAGAACGGCTTTACAATGCCAACATTTATTCCTGCATTAAATGAATGGGCGGCCCAGGTATAAACACGACCGCACGCCGGATTGCCATCCAGTGTAGGTAGTTTCGATTCGCAAGCTACGTGAGTCATTGATGTGTTTGGCTTATTTTCTTACATGTTATACATGAACGTTTGTACTACCAGGCACAAGCAGACGTCCGGTCGACTGGTGCAGGAATTAAATGTCTGAACTGTATGTCAAATATTCATCAAGGTATGTCTATGTCTATACTCCGGCTACGGATGGATTAAACTAGTGAATTACTGTGTCAAGAGGAATAGACTTACGCGCTTAGACCAAGCCATTGGTATCCTTGGAAAGCCCCAATTCCTATTATGACTAGTTCTGCTTTAGTGCCATGTAATCCGACTAGCTCCGAATAAATGGTGTCGTTCTTGCCGGGATCCAGTGTACCCAGATAAAATGTCGCTGATATGATTGGCGATCAATTCAATCCTGAGAAGGAGAGTTTCTGCTTTATTGCCAGTTGCTACGGAGGCCGTGACGTGAACGTTGTCAAATACGAGCAGTTTGCTTCTGCGACGACCACATCGCGGATGGCCTTTTGGCTTCGCTAATCAAAGTTGGCCATTAGTGTACTGCACAATACAACCTCCTTTGGCGAGGGCGTCGGCGTCGGCGGCGGCCGGGAGATGCAGGCGTCCAGGCAGATACCTGTGATGTTGACTTACGACAGCTATTTCCCGCCAGACTTCAGTGTCGGTCCTAAACGACTTCCCTAGGGCAGCACACGTGACCATTCCCGCCTTTCACAGCTAGCCTCTTTGTGAGGAGAGTGCGCCGCAGCAACCTGTCAACTCGGATATTCATTGGCTGAACAGAGCCCGGTCCATTTGGCAAATGGAAACACAATATCCGTAGATAGTGCCAACCAATTTCTCTGCGGCGCTACGGCTGCCGTCTGGGCGCTTTCCTCGATGGCTACATCTCCAATAAAACAACTCTCTCTCCAAATCGACGTGTTTAACCCGATTCCGCCTCGGGTGTAAAAACATGGTCTGGTAATCTTAGACACAGCTCAATAAATTGACTTATAATCAAAATGTTTGTGTAAGCTCAGCAAGGAAGACAGTTTTCAGTCAGATATTTCTCTAGGTATTGCTTTGATATGGCGATATTGGCGTCTGTGCTCGGCCTCGTTTATGCTGCGGAAGTGAATGGGTTGCAGTAGTGATGAGGTCGACGGGGCGTGAGGATCTAAAGCGCAGGCAAAAATAACCTTTTTGCGCGAAACACTTTCCAACAGTTCATTATTAGGGTACTCTTTGTAAAATGTCATTTGGAAACAAACCTGATGAATAGATTGGTGATTGAGTAATGATTATCGAGATAATTGAGAAATATATGCTGGTTTGCATCTAAAAAGCGTCTCGCCTTCAATTATTCTATAAATAGCACGTGTACCTTACGCTCCTATTTCCTCCATCACTTACAGCTCACGCAAGTCACGACTAAGCCTTCATTTGACAGACAAAGTTTGGATAAACTATTCCAATTCCTAGCCCAGAGGATTCCTAAGCAGCCAACGTAGATTTGGGATTTTCATTCACCCTTGTTTTTTTATCAGGGCTGAATCGCCAGAAGCAATAGTTTAATATATATATATATGTTTATTTGCTGTAATGTTTACATTAATGCTAGTACCCGTGTAATTATGTTCCGACTGAAACCGAACAAGAGTCGACTTTGGTACCTACCTCGAGCTGAAACCAGGATTTTCCTCATTGGAAATCAAGAGTACGTGCGTTCGGTCGATCAGCAGATCATTTCAGTACGTGATTCCTTTGTTGACCTGTGTAGCCAAGATTCTAGGCTGTAATATGTATTTTTGTTTTATGTAATTGTCATATTCCTTCGAACCAAGTGACGTAGCTAGTCCGTTGTCCATATTGGTTTAAATTTATCTCACCAGATGGATAAAAAACTTTCTTAGAGTATGAAACCACTAGAGATAGCGGTATGGTGCCCTCTGTAGGCCATCGCTGGCATTACCGCATACGGGATATTAACAAGTCAAGGACCAGGAGTCCAGCCTATATCCTAAACAGCAGTGGGTACTAACTAACATGGAGCACTCGCAAAGTGCCTGACGTTATCTGATAATGAATAACAGCTCATTGACACCCTATCATCTGGAGCAATGAGTGGTGCCCTTTGCGAGACACGTCCCGAACAGTTGCCACTTAGCGCAGGTCAATGCGTCATGATTGCGTCTTACTGGCTCTTAAGTCAAAGTGGGTTTTCTAGTAGACGTTCCATAATTCGCCATCTGACCCTTCTCGACAAGCTTTTAAGATAAGCCTAATGCCTCGACTCTCATTGGATTGATGCCCTTATGGTACGCGATAACTCCAAACTTATAATTGTTTCATCGTATGGTATCGAAACAACGCAACAAGGTGTGTGTTTGTGTGTGTGTTTGTGTATGTGTGTGTGTGTGTGTTTGTAAAATACTTTGTTAATGTTAATCAGAATGTCTACTGCCTATGCCTACGCTATAAATTATAATTGCACAAGAGTTACCCCATACTCATCAACCATATTACTTGGAAAAGATGTCGCTGGTAAACTATGTTTGTATGTCTACCTTACATTCCAACCGGTTCTGCAGCAGGGAAACACTGAGAAGATATTGGAATAAGTATGGTTCTGAATAAGAAAGAAGTCTAGCCATAGCGTGATCGTCCAATATAGAATTCTGGCAGAAATTTAATAATTGCTACAGAAGAGTGTCTGAGAATGGTCTACAGGTTTATTGGATTTTTCTGTTTCTGTATAGTATAAATAGACACATGGGTCGTACATATAGGATACAGAAAAGTCTCTCTGAATGAAACGAAGTTCGATCTATGTAAGTAAAACTTGCCTATTGTTGCAGATAGGGGGAATGGATTATGTAGTCCGAAGTAGGCGAGTTTGACTCATGAAATATAGTTGGTCTACAGTAAGCGAAAATCCGAGATGGGAGATATCCGAGATAAGCAAATCCGAGCTAGGCGAGTTTGCCTTTATTTTCGTATGCCAATAGTGAAATGAGTGTCCCTTCCGCTGACTTCTCTCTGTTTCTGACAGAGCTCCTCTAGCTGGAGTCGCGAGGCATGAAATTAAGTTCCTGGATATTTCCTGAACTCACTTTAGAGTTGCCATTACCGCTAACACAGTAAGCCGCCACTCGTAGCTACTCAGACAATCAAACTCTCACACACACACAGACACACACAACCTTGTAATTCTGATTTGCGAGATCATCCCTTCCTTCCCCATTATAAATAAACTGTTTTATTTGGGCGTATTTTGAGCGGATAATACCCTAACCTAGATTCAACCCTAACCCTAAACGTAACCCTAAACACGCTAAAAACCAGGAAGATATTTGTAAAGAAAAAACATTGTCAGATCGATGTCACAAAGCACCCATGCTTCAGATACCACTATCATTTTAGTTTTGGAGGTGATGTCACAACTCAAATATACGTACACACACACACACGTCCGCACACTAGATATACACACACGAGCACGCAAAGATACACTCACATACGAACCAAACATACACATATACATCCATGAACTTACTCACACATACACACACGAGCACGCAAAGATACACTCACATACCAACCAAACATACACATATACAACCATGTACTTACTCACACATATACACACGAGCACGCAAAGATACACTCACATACCAACCAAACATACACATATACATCCATGAACTTACTCACACATATACACACGAGCACGCAAAGATACACTCACATACCAACCAAACATACACATATACAACCATGTACTTACTCACACATATACACACGAGCACGCAAAGATACACTCACATACCAACCAAACATACACATATACATCCATGAACTTACTCACACATATACACACGAGCACGCAAAGATACACTCACATACCAACCAAACATACACATATACAACCATGTACTTACTCACACATACACACGCGAGCACGCAAAGATACACTCACATACCAACCAAACATACACATATACATCCATGTACGTACTCACACATATGCGACACACATACAGCACATTATCCTTGGGGTCAGTGCAAATATAATCAGGTAGACTTTGCTTTGGTAAAATGAATTGAGGGAAAAAGAAGAAAGCTGTCAGAACATTTCCTTTTTATAATAAACGGCTCACAAAGTATTAGGCAGCAACACACCTCGTTTGCTGCACTGGTATGTGTTGTACTTGAAAATTCCTTACTATTAAGGACATGTCCTGATAGCTGTATGGCGTTGCCACTGACTGCTGGCTGTGTCTCATTGCTGTCTGGGCTGGAATCCCAGCCAGGGCAAGTGGGAAATTTGCTAATGAATTGGGATTAGACGGTGGTTTTTGCAGGTTACTCCGGTTTACCCCATCACTTACAACTGACTTGTCATTACCTAGCCGCAATGTGGCAGACAACATGACACAAAACGAAATTCCAAATTCCGAATACCATACTATGTGAATGAAAAAGCCCGGTAGCACAAGGATTTTTCCAATAATAATTTCGAAAAGAATGACCAAATATTCAAAATGGCAAAAAGTCAATATAAAACATGAATCGAGTCCACGTTTACACGCAAAAGTTCGTTCTGTATCGTATTGTTTATAGACAACCCTCGTTTCTGGGTTCGCCTGTTTATGTCCGTAATGTGATCCACGGAGCTAATGTTTTCCTCCGAGGCTGCCTTTAGCCAACATGTTGATCACTGGTCTCCGCACTACAATCCATTCATCAAAACCTCCACCGCCCCGAAAGGTCTGCGCCTAATTCGTTTCAGTTTTGCTGAAAATAGAAAAAAATCCGCCTGTCGTCATGATCTAATTCAATTGCTTAGTCAGACCCCCAAGCGGGTATCTGTTGATCCAATTGTCAGACCGACTTCTCCTATGGAGTTTCTAGAGAAATTGATAGAATCTGATTAACTAAAACGCCGGGATTGCCTGCAATGAGTCTTTCTCCGGCCAATGTTTATCCCAACGAGTGCACGCCCCCCGCGAGAACTCATCAACCCGTCAGATACAACTAGCAGGCCCCGAGAGA